>CAKLNU010000845.1:0-585000 GCA_922788865.1 Poeciliopsis turneri
TGTTTAAGCTGTGAAGGTAATGCCACTGGAGGTAAACACAAACTTTTTTAAGTTTTTAATTATCCTGGTTCTCAACAGGTCATTTTCTGTCTCTTTCAGTCAAATCCTTTTATTTATTTATTTATTTTATTATTTATTTTTGTTAAATTAATTTCTGTCCTTTTCTGCTGACTCAGGTTTATTGTTTTGCCTGCTGACGTCAGAACGTCCTGATGTTTATTTTCTGGTTTAACCACCAGAGGGAGACAGAGAGCTGCGTTTTTAATAGACTGAGTTACAAACTTTAATCCAGAAGTTTAATTATATCTGCGCTAATTTCAGACACAAAGGGATTGTTTGTATTTTTAAAAAATAACATAAGATTTGTTTGTTTTACCAGACGTCCATATTGCACAGAGTTAAATGTTTTTAGATCTATTTGAAGCATTTAAACTCAAAGTTTGCAGAAACTCACAGATGCTGCAGCAGCCGCTCCAGCTCCTCCATGGCAGCAGAAAAGTTGAATCAGGTTGTGAATGTAGACATCAGTCATGGCTGCTTTTTTCACCAGGAAACACAAGAAAACAAACAGAATATATATTTACATCAGGTCAGTAAATATCTAAATAATTAACAAAAACCTTGAAGTATAATCAGCTCTGGGTGAATTAATGTTCTTAACATTCAGCAGAAATAAAGGTGAAAATTTTAGTCTGAATGTTGATATTAATGTTTCAATATGAGGAAAAACGTATCAATAAAAATGGACTGATTTAAAAAATGGGTGAAGAAAACTAAAGTTGTTTTAAAGCTGCATCCTGACTGTTTCTTACCTGTCAGGTGAGCTTGAGGAGGAAACCAGGATCTGCTCATCTCTCCAGATAAAATGTCAATGAAAGCAAAACGTTTCAGACAAGCTGGTGTTTACCCACTCAGGAAAACACCTGGGTGGGTGTTTCCTGATTTCATTCAAGCCTTTGAAGAAGGAAAACAGTTTCACTTTCTTACTGTTAACATTTTGATGAAAATTGGAAGTAAAATTATGTTTTCAATGTTTTTCAGTTAAACTCAGAATAAATTGATTTCTATGTTTATTCTAAGATAATCCTATATTATATAATTGCAACAAAACATTTATTTATTGTTTAGACAGTGAGATAAAGGCTGAAAATTACGCTTTTCATTTTTTATTTTCATATTTTACATGTAATATAAATAGTCTCTTTGTCCAAATGCATAAATATGTATTTAAATTATGTACTTCTTTAATCCTAAATAGTAGCACATTCCTTAGATCTGGGTATTCTATTTCTGATCATTTCTGATAATGTAGTTATCTAAAATAATAACTTTGTCCTTACTGTACATGTTTGTTTGTTTGTTTTGTTCTAATATATTTTTAAATCTGATCTTGCACCTGAATTTCCTGCTGGAGGCTGAAATCCTGCTGAACAGGTTTAGAAATAAACACCGACTGGATGATGATGTTTGCCCAAAAATATTCCAGAATTAAGCTTCCCATAAACCCGATGATTTACTGTAACTCAGCATGTTTTTCCTCTCAGTGGTTTGGATCATTTGGTTTTGTGATTTTAAAAAAAAATTATTTTAGTTTTGTGGCCTTAAAATCCTGGAGTTTTTCTTCACACCTTTGCACCGTTCCAGATTCATTCACAGACAAAACTTTGATGTTTTTCTTGCCCTGAACAGCTCAATAAGGTCCAGTTTAAGTTTTTTTTTTAAATCTCTGGGATAAAAGTTAAATTAATTAAATTCACCTCAACTGAACCTGCTTAGTTTTAAGACCGAACTTGAGCTCACTTATAATTGTTTTAAAAGGTATTTTCTTCAGTTATGATTTAATTATATTAACTACATTTTTTCATTTTGTTAATGTTTATGTATTTAATAAAATCTAATTCAATTTAATTGTTTGTTTAAAATGTTTTCTTAACAAATTCCTTCAAAGTGTTTGATGTTGTTTTATTCTGTTGGATATTAATTCACTTTTTTTTCTTTAATTTTAGTTGAGTACTTCTCAGCCTCAGAGCCTCTAAAACAGGGGTCCCCAACGTTGATCCTCCAGGGCCGGCGTCCTGCATGTTTTAGTTCTCTCCCTGATTTAACGCACCTGGATCAAATGATGGCTCGTTAGAGGCCTAAGTAGAACATTGACATGCTGAAAAGGTTGTCACTACCACCAAGGAGAGAACTAAAACATGCAGGATGCCGGCCCTCGAGGACCGACGTTGAGTATCCCTGCTCTAAAACAAGGAAACTTTCACTTTTTCTTCACTTTTAAATTGTTCCTTAAAATTCGACATTATTTCTCTGAGCTGCACCAGCTGGTGACTCACCTAGCAACGGTTGCTAAGATTCTGACGCATGGACAGAATCTGGTCCTTGATGACATCACAGAGCTTTCTGGGGTTTATATGCAACAAGTCTGTTACATTCGTTGAGAGAGAGCTGGAGTTTGGTGAGAGAGTTTGGTGAGAGATTGAGATAGTTTGCGGTTTTTGCTAAATAGTTCTTCAAGTATCAGAGAGTTTGCTTTAGTATCCATTGCAAATCCAAGAAGCCATGAGCAACTTTGAGAATCCAAAGCCTTGTGCGCTCCCAGTTTTTTCTGGGGAGATGATTGCGCCGTTGATTGAAGACTTTTTTAGGTCCATTTCATTGGATCAAACCCTGGCTTTAGCCATGGGGAATCCTGATTGCAACACCAAGTCCTCCTTGAAGGAGCTGCTTTTAAACTTATTGAATGAATGTGGCACCTTCATTCTCTGCAATATCCCTGAGAAGGGCATCAGATTCCAAGATGTGGACGCGATCTTGGGAAATGTGCTGCTAACAACATTTGCAGACAGCCTTCAGATTACAGGGAAGGTTCATCCCAAGAGTTTTGACTGTTTCAATGAGTTATTCATTGAATATGTCAAAGAATTGTTGAAATCTGTCTGCTCCACGCAAGATCCAGCAACTTCTGTGGTCGGCCACAAGTCTTGGTCGGATGCAGTGGATTCAATCCTTCCACATGCTCTCCAGCTGATAAAGGAATTGCTCGTGTGTTGCTGCAAAGAACATCGTCAGAGAGAACAAAAAGCTGCAAAAGAACAGCAACAGAGAAAAGACCACCCAGGTGCCAGCTCTGATATTGGTCATTTCCAAGCTGTGGAGGACGACACCACCAAAACTCCACAGAATAGAGGAAACCTGGAACCAGACATCCACAGGAAATTGGACTCTGATGTGGCAACAAATCTTGAGTCAGACTTGAAGATGGTGGATGAATTCATTTTGGAGGAATTTTCAAAGACCACGCATAAAAATGATTTGATCTCTAAGGAGAGGGAATCAGATATAAAGATGGTGGATGAATTTATTTCTGAGGAGTTTTCAGGTCTGACAACAGCCACCACACTTATGATTAAGGAAAAGGAGTCATATCTGAAAATGATGGAAGACTTCATCTTTGAGGTGCTGCCAAAGATCAGGGAAGTGAAACAGTCAATCTCTGACCAACACCGTTTAGAGAACCCAGGAGATTCACTGGATGACCTTCCACCAACTGAAAACCAAGAGTCTAGAGATGGAGATGCCCCTCTTCCCATTGCACAACTGAGGAACAAAGCAGCTGGAATCAAAATGGAGGACTTTGAAAATGACAACAAAGAACAATGCAGCACAGTTTCACTGGCTCCAGAGGATGAAGAAGCCACAGTTCCAACAGTGGAAAACTTAAGTTCAGAGGAATCGACGCAGCCAAAAGGCAGAGAGTCAGTTGATGCAGAGCAGGAAGCGGTGGTTACCACAAAGGTTGCTGAACCACTGCCAGTCGCAGAGAAGAAGGAGCAGCAGTCATCTCAGGCTCCAATGAGAAGAGGAGAAGCTGGAGATGGAACTTCTCCAGCCACAGTTCCAACAGTGGAAAACTTAATTGCAGAGGAATCGACCCACTCAAAAGACAGAGAGTTAGTTGATGAAGAGCAGGAGTCAGTGGTCACCTCAAAGGTTGCTGAACCGCTGCCACTCACAAAGAAGGAGGAGCAGAAGTCATCTGAGGCTCCAATGGGAGCAGCTCTCCCAGTAGAGAGCCCAGTAAAGAGCCCAGAGAGAGCCCAGTAAAGAGCCCAGTAAAGAGCCCAGTAAAGAGCCCAGTAGAGAGCCCAGTAGAGAGCCCAGTAGAAGCTGCTCCTCTTCAATGGGAAGAGGAGCAGCCGGAGATCCAGCTGCACAACAGAAGAACAAAGTTGATGCAAAGCAGAAATCAGTGGCTACCACAATGGTCGCTAAACTGCTGCCAGACGCAAAGAGAAAGGAGCAGAAGTCATCTATCAAGCTGCTTGTTAATGCAGTTCTGATCAAAGTCATCCCAAAATCAAGGTTACCATGCAAGTACGAAGACCTCCAAGCCATGGTAGAGAGGTTCTCTGAGATGATCTGTGCCGAGGTAGAGGGGCAAGATCTGAAGGACATTCAAAGAAATCTGAACAATCTCACCAAGGACATTCTGAAAGCAGCCTCCAAAAAAATGGGCTGCTCAAAAAAAGATCTTCTCTTAATGTTGAATTTCAACAGTTCAGTGGTCATGGAGGCATTCATTTCCGTCTGCAAAGAGAAAATAGTAAAACCAGCCAAAAAATCCAGCCGCATTAGATCTTTCTGGGACTCTACATTAAGATTTTTTTCAAGTC
Source organism: Poeciliopsis turneri (assembly GCA_922788865.1). Lineage (NCBI taxonomy): Eukaryota > Metazoa > Chordata > Actinopteri > Cyprinodontiformes > Poeciliidae > Poeciliopsis > Poeciliopsis turneri. Next base: position 4,677 of record CAKLNU010000845.1, read on the forward strand.
CCAATAAATAATTTAATCTGGAAAATTTGGATTTGGCATTCCTTCGCCCGGACACGGGTCACTGATAAAGTGGAAGAAAATGGATGAATGGACGGACAGACGGATGGACGGACGGACGGACGGACGGACGGACGGGGGGCCGCCCGGGGGGTTGGGGGGAGGAAGGAGACTGGAGGGAGTCTGGAAGATGCCCAGGAGGATGAGGGTGGAGACGGGGAAGAGGAGGATCACAGTGCAGCTGAAGCAGATGGATGATGATTGATGATGCCGGCAGGCTGAAGAGAGTCTCCCAGCTTGAATTTTTGCCAAGGCTACATGGCAAGACTCACAGCAGAGAGAATCACACGGAGAAAAAGCAGCAGTTAGCAAGTTTTATTGACCCGAAGTTCTTTGGCACACGGACACTGGCAGAAGACGTACGTGCTGAGAATCACCGTGAGCTTGGATGAGGGACCAGACATAGCACAGAACAAAGACCCTAATGATGAATGGCAACTTTGGACTTGGCATTCCTTCGCCCGGACACAGGTTGCTGATAAAGCGGAAGAAAATGGATGGATGGATGGAGGACGGACGGACGGACGGACGGACGGAACACCAGTGCCCGGGCTCGGGCACTGGTGTTGAGTGGAGCCTGGGGAGGAAGGAGGCTGGAGGGAGTCTGGAAGATGCCCAGGAGGATGAGGGTGGAGACGTAGAAGAGGAGGATCGCAGCACAGCTGAAGCAGATGGATGATGATTGATGATGCCGGCAGGCTGAAGAGAGTCTCCCAGCTTAAATTTTTGCCAAGGCTAACATGGCAAGACTCACAGTACAGAGAATCACACAGAGAAAAAGCAGCAGTTAGCAAGTTTTATTGACCTGAAGTGCTTTGGCGCTCGGACACCGGCAGAAGACGTACGTGCTGAGAATCACTGTGAGGTTGGATGAGGGACCAGACATGGCACAGAACAAAGACCCTAATAATGAATGGCAACTTTGGACTTGGCATTCCTTCGCCCGGACACGGGTCACTGATAAAGTGGAAGAAAATGGATGAATGGACGGATGGACGGACCGGCAGACGGATGGATCACCAGTGCCCGCGCTCGGGCACTGGTGTTGAGTGCAGCCTGGGGAGGAAGGAGGCTTGAGGGAGCCTGGAAGATGCCCAGGAGGATGAGGGCGGAGACGGGGAAGAGGAGGGTCGCAGTGCAGCTGAAGCAGATGGATGATGATTGATGATGCCGGCAGGCCGAAGAGAGTCTCCCAGCTTGAATTTTTGCCAAGGCTACATGGTAAGACTCACAGTAGAGAGAATCACACGGAGAAAAAGAAGCAGTTAGAAAGGTTCATTGACCCGAAGTTCTTTGGCGATTGGACACCGGCAGAAGACCTGCATGCTGAGAATCGCTGTGAGGTTGGATGATCAGCTCAGAGCGAAGCTCAGGGTAATTTTCAGACTGTACCAAGAGAGGGTACAGTCTGATGGAGCCTTGGGCGTGCAGGCTGATGGCCGGCCAGCCGGCCGGCCAAAGGAGCCAACGCAGCTGTCCATCTTGACAAAAAGGAGTTAGAATTGCTGAAACACTCCACCACAAGTCATTTATGTTATTACCCATTGCCTGAGAGCGGTGAAAATAGGGCCTTTGGGTCTGAGAAAAGAGAATACCGGAGGAGGATGTTGCTGATAACCAATGGCTGGGTTGATAAGAGGGAGTTATGACTGAATGTTGAGGGGCAGTCCCCTCCTGATGAGGCTTCATATCTCAATATGAGGCCTGGAAATGGCCAATGGGAATGTACATAAATCTTGGATTTCTAAGAAATTTAAGGACCAGGCAGAGCTGAGGGAACTTCAGGAGAGAGGAACGTAGGCATTGAGAGCCAAACTCGCTGATTTAAAAGTATGGTGTGAGAGTCATAGATGCAGGACCTGCAATGTTTCTGAGCATTCTGAAACTAATTTACTAGAATGGTATGGCAAACGAACACCTGCTGAGATAAGCTACATTCGGTGATGGATTTAAATTACGTTTTTACCCATTGTTCATCAAGGAAAGAACATTTTTGTTTATAAAGCACATTTCTGGCAACTATGGAGTTCAAAGAGCTTTAGATGGAAGTACATAACCTAAACAAAGGCAAAAGTAAAGTCCTAATCTAAATATTGATTCCCCAAAAGAACTCTATAGTTCTTAAACTAATAGGGGATAGAAAATGTTGTCATTGAAGTACCAGGGAGCTGACAGTTCATTGGCGAGATGATTGAACAAATAGTGAAGGTTAGGACCCTGTCAAAAGGTTTCAGAGCTGCACAGAATTTTGTTAAGGTGCGCCATGCCTTAACGAAATTAAGTCCCTGATGTTAAGTCCCTTAACATCAGGGACCTGATGTTCGAAAAGCCCGCAGGAATAGCTGAGTTAATGGCGACTGCTTATTGATGCGACGAGGAAGGTTTGGCACGAGGGTGAACAATGGCTTTAAAATCACGTTGCCCTTGTGGCGTTTCAAAGGTAGTGATGAAATCAAGGTTTCATTTGTAGCCTGTAGTACATTTCAGCAGCGGGGTAGCTGGAAGTGCCCCATATCACGACAGAAAGGTTAAGTCTTTCTGGGTAATGTCTTTACCCTTTTACTGCCATAGAACGGAACCAGAGGACCGAATGAACCAGGAGGATGATACGACAGCAGATGTTCCATGCGTCGAGGTGCTGGACCGATCAGAGATTTACGAACCAACAGTGTTTCAGGTTCGTAAGCTGTGCTGCCAGATGGAATGACTTTTGAACTGGGGTGATGTGCTGCATCTCCCTGGTTTTAATTAAGACACTGTTGAATAAGTCAGGATTCCTGCTGAAGCAGGAAACTCGAGCAGGTACGCAAGACCATGAGTCACATCAGGGGATCATATTCTGTTGGGACGCCGAATGACTGATCGCCATACGCCCAGCACAAACAGATGGTTACAATTGATAGAACGGGTGTGGAATCTTATTGTTGATGTTCTTGTTGACTTCCTGTTGTGGGTGGAGATTTACACAGGTGGACACAATCTGCTAATAAAAGGCCACAGGTTGCTCTGCTGAGCACTGCGCTCAGGCCAAACGAAGCTGAAGGCTATGCTGTTTTTTCTTCACTATCACCCGGCATTGCCAGCCCTTTAAAGGGGGCGGCGTCAACAAAGGGATTACCAAGAACACTTTTAGGTAATCAGCCACATAACAGAGAAGTTAGATCTTTGTAAGCCTTATTGCCAGCGATGGCCAGACTGGTAAGCAGTCGGACTATCAGGAAACAGAAGGCTTGCAGATGACTGCAACTGCCTCCGGCAGTAATTATGCATAGAAACTGCGACAAGCATGAGTGACCGGTCATGTGTCAGGATAAGAGTTGGCTGGTTTTATCTTGTCACATGTGCTGAACTGACAGCTTGTGTAGATGACGTGGACGTCCTTAATGTGCATGTCTGTGAACTCTTGTATGCCTCCTTAATGGGAGCTGGAACCACCAGATGATGAGAAAAGGAAGTTGTCACGGCAAGTGGCATTGCGAACTATGACTGACCTGAAAAGAGGATGCTTGTGAAGTTTGGATCGCTGGGTGGGATGAGGCTGTGGAATTAGAGTGAGCCAGCGAGAAAGCTATGAGAAGAACATCTTCAGATATTAACAATGCATCCAACATATTTAAGAATGGCTTGGCCCTTGTAGGCAAGGCTTTGCAAAATCACTTAAAAAGTTCTATTGGGCCAAATCATAAAAAAACAATCAATAAATTCAACTTTTTTAAGTTTTTTTGCTTTTGTATGCAAGGCGATCCACAAGCCCTTATAAAGTTACACAGGAAACCGGTTCTAAAACCAACCAGTGAATACAACACATATAAAAGTTTATTGCACAGGGTTGTCACAGTGGCCCATTGTTACCCCACATGCCAGTCAGGGAACTTAGGAGGGTAATTGGTGCCATTGTCTGGCAAGTCGGGTATATGGATATACAAATATATCCATATACTTGTATGTGAATATACATATCCCTATGTATATACATATACATAGGGATATGTATATGTATATCCATATGTATATCCATATGGATATACATATGGATATACATATGAATATACATAGGGATATAACATAGACATATGCATACGCATATCCATATGTATATACATATGGATATACATATCCATATTTATATCCATATAAATATATATACAAATATATCTTCTTGTATATCCATATGTATCCATATCCATATACCTGTATATGTATGTATATCCATATAAATATATATATATATATTTATTTATTTATTGAGACAAAAACAGTTTTTTTTGTCTAAAAAACATTTCTGAGATTAATTTTTCAGCAGGTGTTTATTCTATCTACTATGACTCTAATATGCCGTCACAAATTTGTCCTTTCAGGGCTCCTGCTTAATATTAAATAAAGACACGGTCAGAAATGTTTGAAAGATTTAATCATTTTTCATGTTTCTCCAGAACTTTCTCTCAGTCTCATTTCCTCAAATCATTTTCCAGGTCTGGAAATCTGCAGCCCGGAATTCCAGATTTCCTTAAAAACCACAGATAGTTCATTGCGGTTGATGTCTCACTTTGACAGAAATCTGTGGATTATCCTCTGCCTCTCCCTTGTGGTGGTTGTCAGTTCCTGCGCTGCTCTTGGTCTTTCCGGCGCTGTTTTTCCTTCTGTTTCTCCAGTTTGTCCAGAGCTTTCCTCTCTTTCTCTGCCGCGGTTTGGACGTCTTTGATGCGGCGCTTCAGGGCGCTGCGGTCAGACGAACTGAGCACACCCAGACCCTGCAGAGGACAGATACAGCAGAGGATCAGAGTTCCTCTGGAGGAGTGATCTCATCATCACCACCATCCTGGTTGTCACCTTCAGCTTGGTGCCGTCCATCTGCAGCAGCTGCTCTCCATCGATGTCTCTGGCGCTGAACTCTGGGATGTACTGGTCCATGTGGAGTCCTCGGAGCCACTGACAAACCTCCTGAGTCGACCAGGAGGAGACGGCGGAGGAAGGCTCGTCACAGGGCTGAGGAGGAGGAAACGCTCGTAAAGTTACACACTAAAACATTATCAGCAATAATTGGTTTTATTTAGTCTGTCATTGAGAAAAGAAATGTGGGTGTTCATCTTTCAAAGTCAGATTTTCACCAAGTTATTGCTACATTTATGAGATATCCTACAGAAGATGCTCAACATCCTGGCCTGGTCCTAATGTTCTGTTGTAGAGTTGATTTGAATTCAAAGTTCAAATAAATAGAAGCTGATCAACATGCAAGTCAAACAAGATGGTGGTCTGGACATGCTGACATCACTCGTAACTATGGAAACCCAAGGGGTGCATTGGTGAAAAGCATCCCGATTTCCCAAGAATTAAATCTTCAAAAACTCGAAATTCAAATCATTGATCAAATACTTTCATAGAAGACCTGTAACCCAGATATATTTTGGGATTTCAGAGCATCACCTCATCGGAGGACTGGGACAGGGTCTGGTACGGATGGGAGGATCTGGAGGACGACTCTGGAGGAGGAGACGTGGAAGAGGAGGTGGGAGGAGGAGAAAACTCCTCACTGAGAGCCGACTCCTGCACAAAGAGCAGAAACATCATTATAAAATATTTTCTCTTATATTCAGGTTATTTTATGGCAAACCTTTTAAAATCACAATTTTATCTATATAAAAACTATTGAATTAGGGCTTCAACAAACAAATTATTTTGTGACCGATTAATCTATTATTCTGACGATTAATCGATTGATCAGATAAAAAAAACATTGGAATATATTCCTGATTTTTCATTTACTACTTAACCCTTTTTACTCGACAATAGAAATACATTAAAAGCTGCAAATAAACAAATAATTACATTAATTTTTAAAAAAGTATTGTGTTGTCTAAAATGAAATATCAGTATTTCTTTAGAATGATCTTTTGTTTATATTTTGGATTAGCCAATTTAATAATTGGAGGAGATTTTTTTATATGTATAAAAAAATTAACAAGTTGAAGCTGAAATGATGCCACTTGAGAGGTTTTTAATTTAAAATCCAAACATTTTCTGTACAATTTTGTATGAATTATAGCTCTGAGTATGTTGTTCTTTCATTAAATGACCTTTTTTAGACCTTGCATACTTCAGTTAACAATTAATCAGTTACTAAACTACTTGACAATTACTTCAGTAATTGGATTTTTGGCTCTAATTTTACTGGAACAGTTTAAAACACAACAGCAAATATGAAACCCTGCAGACATGATGACACAAACTATTTTCAATACTTCAGTAAAAAAGATTTATGGTCAACCAGGATCCAGAACTGAGTCAAAGGAAACCTTCAGCAGCCTCAGAGTGAGACATCACTCTGAGGCGAATCTCTGCTGCAGCCCTGATGGAGTCGGAAACCGGAGCTTCCTGCTGAATCTGACCACCACATATTTCACTGACCGCAAAGCAAACCGCAGCTGGCGGGTCATGTGACCCCGTCAGCCAATCAGAACTAATCTACCTGCTGCAAATAGATTCACTGTTCCATCAGATGTCAGACCAGTTCACTTCAACCGCACTGAGACCCAGGATTGTAGGCATCAGAGTTCAGTAACACATTCGCACATCCTAAACGAATGTTGGACCAGGATTGCCCTCCCCTGCTCTAGACAAACAAACTGCAGTTCAATTAAAGTGCATTAAACAGGGATGGTGAAAATGCAGCGTAAGCATTTATTATGTTTCCCTGATCAGGTTAGGATAGATTTATGAACTACGCAAAACATGTAAAATATATTTTTTTGCACAAATCATTCTTAGATAATGTGATTTTAGTCTGTTCATGTCAGAATCATCTGCTTCAGGGATTTTGTCTCTTTAAATCTAAGCAAGCTGCTGCTGGCCACACCCCCAACTCAACCTTAACACTCATGAAAATGGCTGCAAACAGATGCACAACTATATAATCATACATCTGTGAAAAGCATAAGTAGAGCCTTCTCCACAACCAAGATGCAGAATTTCTGGATGGTAAATCAACAAGAAAACGCTTGTGTTTTCCAGCAGCCATTGTACAGCGCATACAGCAGTAAAACCAGCTGATCAAATGTACTGGAGCTTCACTTGGCTTGCTGGGTGAAGGGGTAGGCCCGGCTGTGGTTGCTAGGTAACGCCACATTGCCTGTTGAATGGGTTTTTGAAACGGCTCCATTTCCAAACACCAAAACACATTGACACATTGTCAAAAAGTTACTATGTGAGGTTTTACTTGGGCTGTTTTAGAAGCACTAGAGACCCAAATGGAAGAACAAAACCTGCAAAATGTAAATTTTGCAATAATAGTTCTCTAAACTAGCTGTTTGCGTTGCTCTGCTTTCAGAAAGGCATATTCATGTAATCGCAAAATAACTTTCTGACTATTAAAATGTTTTCTTGTAATTTATTCTGGGCCTGAAAAAACATCCTGATCAGCTGCAACATGATGCTTTCAAGTACATCCAAAAAACTGCATAAACTCTTTACTTCTCGTTCAGAACCTCATTCTGGACCTTGTACTTCAGGGCTTAAAGAAGAAAGTACCTGTGAGTGGGACTTCCTGGGTCTCTGGGAGCCCAGCGGGGGGATTTTGGGAGAACATGGAGGAGTCCCAGAGGAAGAGAAGGACCCCCGACCTTCAGTGAACCAGGAAAACGAGACGAAGGATCCAGAGGACCGAGACGGACTCTCAGACGGCTCTCTGAGGACAGGAGACAAGTCCAACACGGTTAATCAAGTGGTTCTGGAGGAAGCAGAAGCTCATGTTGGCGATGGACCCACCTGCTGCCCACAGAGAGCCTGTTGGATTTATCTTTCCTCACTCTGATGTAGGAACGTCTGAGCGTCACCCTGAGACACAAAGGACACCATCACTGATGAGCCGAGGGCGGCGGGACAGAAACGAAGCTTTTATGTGTAACTTGTGCAGAACTCAGTTTACTGACCCCAAATCCAGGAAACGTCTCTTTGTCTTTTTATCAAAGACGACAGTCGGACTGCCGGGATCGGCTGGACTCGTGTCTCGACTCGTATCAGAAACTAGAACTGAAACAAGCCAGTGATTATAAACAAGGAGCAGGAACATGTGAAGACAGGTGAGTTACAGGTGAGTTTCTAACACAATTGCTTTGTGTTTCCAGTTGTGTTTATGGCTCCTATAATCATCAATATAAGCTAAATGACATATTTTACAGCTGTGTCACAGGTGTGTTTCCAGGTGTGTGTCCAGGTGTGTGTACCTTCGCTGTCAGGCCTCCTGTTCCTCCTCATGTATACAGGTGAGCAGTCAGAGGAGGGGCAGGACTTAGATGGCGAGCTGCTCGGCGTCACCAGAGCCTCCTGTGACGTGGCGTTGGTCAGCTGATGGTACCGCCCCCGAGGTGGAGCGACCAATGAGGCGCCTTCGTCCTCTGGAGACCGACGGCCCTAAGACGGCGAAGTGAAACAACAGAAAGATTCTTCATGTCTCTTCAAAAGTGAAAACTCTGTTTGGATCCTTCTGATTGTCTCACCAGCGATGCGTCAAAGGAAAAGGCGGGGCTTCGGGAAGACACAAGTAAATCAGGTGAGGGGGAGGAGCCTCTCATGGCCAGGTGGAGAGGTGAGCGGGCGGACTGGACCGGACTGTCCTGGTAACACACTCAGAAGATCAGCCGATTGGATCATGGCTGGTATGAGACACAGCAGAGCTGCAGCCGGACTCTACCTTCCTGTCGAAGCCGTCGTCTCCCTCCGTGGAGCTCACGCTGTCACGGTAACGGGAGCGTGAGGGCCGGTGGCGGCGCGTTTTGACGGACAGCTGGGCCCGGCCCTTCTGGATGCTGTTGTCCAGCAGCTCCGTCTCCGGGATGGACTCGTTCAGGTCTGCGAGGGGAGACGGGTTGATTCGGTTACTGTGGAGAAGCAGCTCGAGAAAACTGGAGGTGAAAAATGTAATCTGTGAAAAATAAACAGACGCCATGAAGCCCAGACCGGAAGGAAGTGGTTTTCTTCCTTCCTCAGTGAAGATATGATGGAGATTTAATGACCCGCTTCAATACCGCCATGATACTGGGCATCCATCCATCCATCCATCCATCCATCCATCCATCCATCCATCCATCGTCCACAACGGACAGATGGATTAATAGTAGGATGGATGGATGGATGGATGGATGGATGGATGAACTGTGTAACACCAGTTCATGTTTATTCCACAGTTTTGTTCTGATGATGCATCAAGTTTTTAACTTAATAAGCTCTTCCTCCTCCTCCCACTCAGTCCATCAGAGCGCCATCAAATATTCAGCATGCTGACCATCACACACACACACACACACACACACACACACACACACACACACACACACACACACACACACACACTAGACTAAATGGCCTCTAAAAGGCAAATAAAACAAGCAGGAACTTTGTCTTGCTGATATTCTGTGAGTGTAAAAATATCTCTGCATTGAAGCATTTTGTCTCGGTTTTGTTGATTATTTAAACTTATTTAAACAATCTGCCGCTTGATGTATGAACCTCCCGTCTCCATGACGACCAGCATGGCAGCAGTGCATGTCTGTTTGCTCTCTTGTTAGGAGAACTCTTATTCAGGATGTGAACAACCTCCTCAGAGGAATAAAGGGTTCCCACACACACGCACACACACACACACACTCACACACGCACACAAACACACACTGAGCTGATGAAGGTTTATTTCCCAGGAGGGAAGACGGATGGGGGAGGTAAACCTGGAGGGGGAGGAAGGGAAGATGTGTTGGGCGGTAAAATGAGGCGACAGAGAGAGAAGATGGAGATTTAATGAAACAGAGGATGGAGGGATGAACCGGAGGGTCGGGGAGGAAAACAAGACAATGTTGGAGAACAAAGAAAGAGAAAGAGGAGGAAAGCAGAATCCTGCAGATGTTTAGATGTTTTCAAGTGATTTCATTGACTTTAGAGCCGCTGAGTTGTTCCTGTTCAGCCTAATAATGACCAGCAGGCGGCGCTAATGTGCTCAGAACGAGGTGCATGATCATCATTAATGTGTAAATGAGTCCATTAGTGGTTCTGTGATGCTCACCGAACACGTTGTCTGTGTCCTCCAGGCCTGCAGACATGGCTCTGTGATTATCTGCTCAGAGACAGGAGACAGACAGAGGACGGTGGGACAGAAGGGACAAAATGTCAAACAGCTTCAAACACATATTAACTGCTGCTAAAGCTGCTAAAGCATTCTACGGCTAAGAAACATTTTATGTCTGCACTGGGACAGTTTTGATTTAACTTTGCCTGATGATAAATAGTTTTTAAAGGGGAGGTAAAATTTATCTCCTGAATCTTCTGTGGCAGCCATTCAGGGTATTCTGAACACCTAACCCTAAACAGCGCTCCTTCAGACTAGCAGCAGCAGCTATTAGCAAACACCTGGTGGAACTATGAGTCTGCTGAGCTCGCCATGCAAACCATTGATCTGTGATACTTTAATAACAGTTATAAACAGCATCAGGAGGAGCATTGTTCTTCAGGTTTGTCACTCCAGAAGGTCCGCCTTCATCACGTTCCACCAGAATCTGATCTTTACCAGCAGCTTCACCCCTGGATCTGATGTCACGTCTTCATCGTTAATGTCACACATCAACACTCAGCTTCTCCATTTCTGTTAAGGTTCTGATCCAGATTACATCAAAAAGGCAATAACAGGCATTTAACAAAGACTGACATGATACATAAGGCGCCACAACGACCAGCTGGTCCACGGGAAACATTCAGCTTCCTGGAGAAACGCAGAGGATCTCAGTCCCTCCTCCTCTTCCTCTTCTTCCTCCTCCAAACTCCCAGAGCAGTTGACCTCTGAACAGCCTCATTAAGGATTCAGCTGAAGCACACGGCTGCTGTGTGAAGACACACAAAGTCCTGAGGCAAGAAGTCAGCAGGGAGACGACGTCTCTCAGCTAATGCTACTGACCCACTTCGTCCTGCTCTGGTAAAGCCTGATGTTCCTCACAGGAAACGCTTGTCTTGGTTAATATCTGCAGGTTTCAGACGGCGACTTCTGGACGATGACTCAGAAACTCTAAGGAGCAAAAACATCTACCATGGTTTTTACAGAAAAAAAACGCCTTAAAGATGTGTTTTCAGAGACAACCTGACATTTTATAACACAATCATTGATTTCTGTTCTTCAAATAAATTAGACTTTGTAATTAGAAATTGGGTCGCTGTCTCTTTAAGAAGCTCCTGCTGTTTCTGACTCACCGCCTTCAGCACATCATGAAAACAATGTTATTGTTTGTATGATGAGCTCAGCATATGCACAGTTTCACCAGCTGTTTGCTAATTGCTGCTGCTAGTCTGAAGGAGCTGAATGGATTCAAGAAAATAAAGCAAGACTCTATGCTTGTTGTTGATGAGGGAATAACGTTAAAACATGATATAAAGCTAAAAATGTAAGTTTTATACAAAAAATGTATGCATAAAATGTTTAGTCCTTTAAAATTGACTGAAAGTTGTTGCAGCAGGTGGAGAGTTTAATCCGGTTTACAAAATATTTCACAACATTAAGGAGGACAGTGATCTGGAAAGAAACACGGATAATTACCTTGTTTTGGTGCTGGAGCCAACATTTTCTATCATAAGATTTTAATTTGTCTGCAATAAATAAGAATTAAAATGTAAAAATTCTGGGCCGCACAAGATCAGTCCAGGGTCCAGAAACAGATCCCGGACCACACTTTGAACACCGCTGTAGCAGATGGTGTTCAAATGTTTTTCCTTTCATTTCTGTGATTTTTGTGTCCCGATTTCTGGGTTTCCTGTTTGCTGCATCATCTCAGGAGGTCTGGGAGATACTACAGGCTGGGTGGAGATGTTTTAACACGCACACACACACGCACACACACACACTGTCTCTGCTGTTCTGAGACAAACACACAATGTTCCCGGCTGTAAGACACGCTGTCAGACAGACGCAGAGGGTTGGACAGGTTGGACAGCAGACAGGAGGGACGGAGGACGATGAAGAGACACAGAAAGAGAAACAAACAGATGGTCTCACCTCTCAGCGCGTCTCCCTCCGACTGTTGTCATGGCACGTCAGCCTCTCCTCCCTCTGCCTCCGGGAGCAGCTGATGGACTCGGACCACGTCTCCCAGAGTTCCTCTGGGGTTCCTCTCGGATCTGCACTGACTTTGGGGCTGCAGCGGAGGATTCTGGGAGCCGTAGTTTCCCTCCTGAGGGGCTCTGGGGCTCAGCTGAGCGTTGTCTGCTGACGAGCGAGTGCTGTTTCACCGCTACTCAGCAGAACACTGCAGCCTGGTCCTGAAACAGCAGCTCCAAGGACAGCAGGAGGAGGAGGAGGAGGAAGATGATTGGATGGAGGAGATGGAGGGATGGACAAAGACAGCAGAGGATGATGACACTGAAAAACATTATGAAATATCTCAGAAAAACAGCTGATTCTTAGGGTTTGAGGTTAACAATAAAAATATTTTACAAAGAAACAATAGAAAACAATTATAAATTACAGATAATTACATAATTATTTCCTTTTTCTCATAATCTTTTCTTTCTAAATCATTTCAAGATGCTGATCTCGCACTTTTAGACACAAAACCTGAATGTTTCAGTTTATAATAGAGATATGAACCCAGACATGAACCTCACTGCAGTGTCACCTTGTTTTCTTCCTTATCAGGATCTGAGGCGGTTTCTGCTGCAGCAGCGCCCTCTGCTGGTTGGACTCCAGCAGGACAGAAACGGATTTTAATGATCACTTTCCTATTATTCTAAAGATCTAACGTAGTTTTCACAGAAAAGGTGCATTAAAGGGGCAGTCTTACATATTTTCCAAATACAATCAAGTAACCGTTACCTTCAGTAACTATAAAATGTTATATTTATCAACAGAGGAGAGTAGAGTATGTACAAAAGGATTGAAATCAAGTAAAAACATGTTTTTACTCAAGTAAAACTAAAAACTATCCGTTGAAGAATAAAAAAGTATTTGGTAAAAAGGCGACTAAAGTACTGAGTAACTGATCGAATCATAAATCATTTAACATTTAAAAATTACAGCATCACACAAACAAAATATAAAGTTTTGGAAACCAAAATGGAAATAATTAGTTATGAATAAAATAATTGAATATATTTATTCAGTTATAATAAATATATTCATTTTTTATTTAACTAGTTTTATGTTATATAAAAAATATAAAACATTAGTTTTTTGTTTTTTCAATGTAAAACTTATGAAACTTTAACAAAAACTGGACGTGTGTGTCTGGTGAATTTTTGTAATTTATAGTAGAGAATCCAGACCTTTTATTCAAGTAAAAGTAGCAACAATACTTTATAAATTACTCAAATAAAACTACAAAGTACAGCACAGTTTTTAGTTACTCAAGTAAATGTATCTGAATAAATGTAACTAGTTACTACCCATCTCTGTATGGCAAACATAAATGAACTGAGATTTAACTTCGCAACTTGACATCCTGAAATTTGGGCCGCTGTCTCTTTAAGAAGCCCCTACTCTTTCTGACATCACTCAGCCCATTGTCACCAATGCTCCTCATTATGCCGTTTACAAACCTTCATAAGAGCTCAGCAGAAATGCAGTTACACCATGTGTTTGCTAATAGCTGCTGCCGCTAGTCTGAAGGCGTTAACTGAGATTCAAGGATTTTTTGATGAGGAAAGATTATCAAAAAATCTTTTTTGATAATCTTTTAAAAGTTCATTTTAAAATGTTAATTTTATATGATATCCTTTAAAAACAACTGTTTTATTAGTGATTTAACTGCGTTTCAGATAAAACATTGGATCAAAATTTATTCTAAATAGAATAAATCAACAATCAAATATATATTTTTAATGAAAGTATTTTATTTTGAAATCTTGATCAAATCATTTTTTGAAATGTACAGACATTATCATTATTCCACACAGCAGAATGATTGAACCCCAGTCAGCTGGGTTGACTTGAGGTCGTCTGAGGGCATGTGGAAGTGATTACGTAATCGGTGTGTGACGTCAGACTCGCGCGCCCTCAGTGACCTCTTATCAGCTGTCTGACCTTGATTCAGCTGACTCAAATAAATAAATAATGATTTAAAAAAAACAATCAACCCGTCAGTGATGTTAATAAATATATCAATAAATACCTAATAAATACCTAATAAATAAAAAAACACCATAATTAACCAGCAGATAATAAATAAATAAAAGCTTCTTTTGGTGAATGGATCCAACGGGATTTTCAGAATAAAAGTCTGTTACCTTGAAAACAAAAAAATATATAAAAATCCTAATACTTTCACTTCCTGCTGCTGCTTCAGAATAAAAGCATGTCGGTAAACAGGACGTTATAATTGGATCCCACTTGTTTGAATGTTTTTACACCAACATTTATCTTTTGGTTAAAGAGTAAAAGCTGTTTCTCATGTTGCAGGCAGGTGGCAGCATAACGCTCATGTAGTCCGGAGGTTGTTTACATTAACAAGATGTAAACAATGTGTTTGATCCGACTGTCCCTGCAGTTATAAAAGTTAAACTCTGACCCATTTCAGCCGCAGGTGATAAGAAGCTTCAACATCCATCAAACTGTTGGCTGCCAGTCTGCAGCGTCTCCGCTAATGAGGCCGATAAGCAGCAGGAGAGATTCCTCCGAGCGGGTCCGGACCTGCAGAACCTCCATCAGAACTCGCAATCAGCTCTTTGTGGCTTCCTTTAAGGTTTGTAAACACGGCAGCGCCCGCATTCCTGCTAATCCTCGAAATGCGCAGCGGCTCGACGTGCCGGAACAAACACCGAGCTTCAGGATCCTTCTGGATCTGATTCAGCGTGGCTGGCCCGATAACCGGCCTGCAGCTTTTAGGGTCTTTATCTAGCAGAACCAAACCAGATCCGTCAGTCCGTTCTGACTGAGCTCTGACTGTAGACCCCTACAGATGTGCGCAAATCTTTGTAGCTGCGCCTCCACTGACCGGGAAAACTGGAATTAGGAAATTAAATTTGGACCATTTTGGTCCAAATTTGGAAAAACTTAATTTTTTTTGTTAAATTTTTTTTGGGGGTTTTCAGCTCCATCAAAGTCAATGCAGTTCGCAAAATTTGTTCGAGTCACGTGATCAACAACCGGATGTTACGACTGGCACGAAGACAACAACAGGAAGTGGTTGGAGGTTGACATGTTTTTTAAATTACTTATAGAGAGAACAAACTTATTCATGTGTGATTTTAATTGCTTTTCTAATTTAATTTAATTGCAAACATTTTTTTTTTTTACGTTTGCGTAATATCTTCAAAGTTTTGTGCAGAAATGCAGCTAATATTCTGCTAATACTCACAAAAACACGTTAAATAATAAATGCAATTAAAATCACACATGAATAAGTTTGTTCAAGCTGTAAATTATTTAAAAACATGAACCTCTGACTACTTCCTGTCGTCGTCTTCTTCTTCTTGGTTTCCATTAGTAGTAACATCCTGCTGTTGATCATGTGACTCGTGTGACTGCAGGCTCGCAAAATAAACCAAATTTTATCCCTCATCCTGGCACCAAAGTTTTTTTTATCAAAAATGTAATAGTCAATGGAAGCGCAGCTACTGAGTCGTCCCAGGTGGGCGGGGCTTAGAGTCCACCTGCAGCTCACGGCCTGTAGGTGGAAAGGACTCTGAAGGTCCGGTTCAGGTCATGACAGAAGGAGCGCAGCTGAGTCAACGTCAGGTGGAGCGCCACCTGGATGTTGTGGCTGTCCTGGAGATGAGAGGTCAGGTCCGTGCTCGGGTTCTGATTCGAAACGTCCGCCGTTAGTTGCGCCACCTCCTTTAGCTGCAACAAACAGACAGCTGTTAGCCAATCAGACGCCTGATCACATGGCGGTCGGTCACATGACGCCAAGGCTTTACCTTGTTGATGTGGTTTAGCAGGTCGCGCAGGTCCGCTCTGAGGTCATCCAGACCGCTCACTTTGCTGGACAGAACCTCCAGCAGGTTCTGGTACATCTGAACACCTGCCAGCATGTGGCTAACGCATGTCTCCTGCAGGGGGCGACAAACAAAATCATGATCAAACTCCTACAGACGCTCTGAGCTGAAATATTCTGATACAAGTTTACCCCGACCTGAAAACCACAGAACCACTGTAACCCAAACCTGACCGAAACTACATCAAACATAAAGATTCACCTCATTATGACATTTAATGTTTTTCTTTATATCAGGAACTCAATTACAAAATCCCTCAAATAAAAAATGACTCGTTGTCTAATTAGCCTAGAAAGAAGAAGAGCCAAGTCCCAACCTGCATACCTCCAGGATTCCTAAAACCTCGTAAAATACGGCAACCAATTAAGCACCGAGTTAACCTCAAACTACTATAAACTAAAACATCCGCAAAGAAACCAAACATAAACCAAATGAACACGAGGAGAAGAAGCTGAATTATCTCTAAACCTTTTAAGGACATACCAAACCACAAGACACTTAACATGACTCAACAAGTCGTAGATTTAGATTTATGGAACTATTTCACCATTCAGAGACATCAAACTCTCTGAATGTTAAAGTACACTCTCCAAAAAGAGTCCTAAGAACCACCAGAACTGTCAAGAAACAAAGAATCTTTGTGCAAACCGTCTCAAAGGCGACGAAGAACCAATAAAACCACAAGACATTCCATAAAAAACACTGGAAAACAGAAATAGCTAATCACATAAAACATCTCAAAGGCTTTTCTTACTACAGCAGAAAAAAGATTAAATTCTGACAAGTACTCAACAAGTCTGAGCAGCTCCTGAAAACACAAAAATGTACAGGTAAATCTTCTTTTACCCATGAAACCCATTGAGAAACCCTTAAAACTGCCTGAACTACCAAACTACTGTGCAAAATCCTTCAGTCACAAAGGAACTGTCCAAAAGACCCGACCCACCCGTCCCAAGACTGACCAGGGTAAAGTGTTCGGACGGCGCCTTGAGGACAGGAGAGGTCGGGATTCCCATCGACGCCGCCATCAACTGCAGGCTGGATGTTGACGAATCGAGGCTGAAATCCTGAGGAAGACAGGAATGGATTAAAAACCAAAGAAGAAGAAAATACCAACAATCTGGAGCAACCAAACTGTTTTTACCTTGACTGTGGCGGCGTGCGCTGCAGAAATGTCCTTGAGGATTTTCTCACCGAGCGTCTTGGCCTCCATGGCTGTTTCTCTGAACGCAGATGGCAGGCTGGACGGCGAGCCGACCGGAGCCGATCGGACCGAAGATGCAAACAGCAAGTAGTGCAGCAGGATGATAACTGAAGGAAGGAAACAAACTCTGTAGATTAGTGCCAAATTTATCTAGGAGTAAGACTACAAACATAAAAGTCAGACACCAGAACTGAAACTAAAAAGCAGACATTTGACTCTGGGTGTAAGATATACGATTTCAGTTGATGTTTAGATGAATCTGTGCAGAAAGTTTGCTAAATTCTCGAATTAAGCTAAATTTATTTAGCAATTCAGCAAACCATCTGCTAAATTTTGCGCACAATTTTCACGAGTCATCACAATATTTTCACAAAATGTTTTCTGTATTTCCGTCTTTCCCCTTTAACATTTTATTTAATTTCCCTTTGGGATCAAAGTAGTTTCAGGAATTTGAATTTCTGTATTTCTGTCTTTTCTGACTAAAAACTCAGTTGAACTTTGACCTCTTAGACCCCTTCTAGTTGAACTTCCTGTTTCTCTACGTCTCTTAAACGCCAAACCTGATTTTTTAAAATTTATTTTGCAAAAAACATTTTGAGATGTTCCGTATAATTTGCGCTTACACTTCCTGTTGCGTTGATTTACCATATATGGAATTACTTTCTGCACTTTGACAATTCCCCAGGAAATAATTTTATTTCTATTGTCAATTTTTAAAATATTGTTTGCACTTTAAATATGTTAAAATCTTGACCTTTTTTTGTCAGTTTATTGGCAACATTTTCATCTTTTGTAAAACAAATATAAAGCTTAAAAAATAGCTAATTTGACCTCAATTTTAAGAAAAGATGCCTGAAAATCAGTACGGTAATTTTACGCCATGACAATTAAAAAAAGACATTGCAACATTCATAGAAACTCCAAGATGCCTCCTGGCTATAAAGAGAGTTGGAAGAAATGTAAATTTGCAAAGGTATAATTTTGTTTTATATTGGTATAATTTTAATCCATATCTGCAACACATTTCTGAATAAATAATAATATTAATCAACTAAATTCCAGGACTTTCAATTGGCTTCTGAGATAATAAACACACACACCTGTGTGTTCATGAAACACAGGTGATGCTGAAGACTGAGGGACGACGTTCATTTCACCAACATTTGCTAATCTTCCAGTGTTTGGCCTAATTAATACAAATGCACCCAGAAAACATCTGGAAACAGTTTATTTCAGCCCACAGTCTGTCTGTTAATGCTAATAAATCACTAATTAATCACTTTTAAGTGATTAACATGTTAATTCAATTAACATGTTTACTTTGTAGTTTCTTGTTTTGGCACCACCAGCCTCCTATACAAACCGAGTCTAGAACCAGCGGCTGTCTGCTAGTCCTGACAGCTCTGAGGCCGGCCTGCTCTCCAGCTGTGAACCTACCTGTCCAGGTGTCCATGTCTGTCAGGTGGCCGTGCGTGTGTCAGTGCGTGTCCGCTGCGCAGCTCCACAGTTTGTCTTTCAGCTTCCATTTGGACCAGTTTGGACCTTTTATCTGCGCTCTGCTCCGCCGCGGGGTTTCCCATTGATGGGGAGTCATTCCGTTACGAAGTTACGAAGTTACGACGTTTCAGAATCTCTGATGCGTCACGCTGTTGTGCACGCGCACGAAGAGCCGCGCAGGGTGGGCGGGCGGTTCGTAAACCACGTGACCGCGCACCGTTTCTGCTGAGACACTTCTGAGGATCCAGGTGAAATTATCCACCACACCCTCTTCAAATTAAACAAAACTGACAGGAGACAATGAGGCAACTGTGCAGAAAAGAATTTTGTTTGTGCTGCTGTGCTTTTTAATTTAAAAAAATAAAATAAAAAATTATTAATCAATACTATTTATTTATTTACAAAAATCATGCAACCTGGTATCAATCAATTGTTCTGCAGAAACTGTCTAGCTACACAAGAATGTAAAAATGAATTTATATTTATTTTGTTAGCTTTTGGGGAAAAGGATAAGTTTATTTAAATCTTAAAAAGCACAACAGCACAAATGCATCAGAGTTGACTGACGCCATATTTCTTTTGATTATGTAAACATGAAGGAAACATTTATTAATATTGTTCAAATGACAGCGGCAAAAATGACCTTTTTTGTTGCACAAACATTTATTTTTGCTTAATTTGAAGAAGGTGGAGAATCAAAAAGATGTAAAACTTCATCACCCTGTTAATATATCAGATTACATGGCAAAACTGCAAAATATTAGCAAGAATTTGTGCAAACATCTTAGTTTACTTTAAATGAGAAAGTTCCAATGGCAGATTATTTCATGTACAGCAAAACATTTCTCTTCATTTTAGTGAATTATTAATTTAAAACAAGCTCTTACATTTCACAAAAAGTGGAAGTTAGTTTTGTCTTACTTCAGATTTTCACACTAGAGATTAGACCAGAAACTCTTTGTGATATTTTATGTTTATGTTCTGCAGGTTTGATCATTCAGTAAATGTGAAAATAATTAGAGGTTTTGTGTGAGAAAAAGTTAATAATTTCACTGCTTGCCATCTCAGCTGCACCTGTGCAGGTGAACCTTGCAGAGCGACAGCGTCTTCCTGACTGCAGGGGTTTCAGAGGGAGTCTGGACCCCCAACCCACCCGGCAGGTCGCCTCACTTCCTGCCATGCTGGCAGGTAAACTGGTGGAAATGCCGAAGGTGTGTTTGAGTATCAGCCTGGGTGTGTCTTTATTGTGTGACTGTGCTTTGTCTTCCTGTGTGTCATCGTGTGTCGCTCTTTAGGTAATTCTGGAAGCTTGTGAGTCAGCAGGAAACGCGGATCGTTTCCTTTTCGACGCAGGCTCCAGTTGATCCCTTAATCCTGACTCTGAGAAATAAAATTCCAGCATTTCCTTCTGGTTTTATTGCGTTTACAGTAAAAGTTTCTGAGGAAAGTGGGAGTTTTTAAGGTTACAGTTGCAACAAACCCAGGAAGTGTTTACATCCATCACTGGTTTCTCTGCACAGTTTTTATGTGATAAAGAATGTTTCTATTTCTAGTGATTTATCTGACTAACTAAATATTTAGCCTCAGACTAAATATTTATTATCAACTAAATATTTTGATTCAAATTAAACATTTACCTATCTTAGATATTTATATTTGTCGTCAAACTAAATATTTCACCTCGTACTAAATGTTTTGCTTTAAACTAATTTTTAGCTTGATTACTAAATACTTTTTAAGTACTTAGTGAAACTAAATACTTACCTGGAGTACAAAATATTTAGTATCAACTAAGTATTGTGTTTATGATACTCATAATATTAACATTAAATATTTTGCATTTAATGTAGCATTAAATTAAATTCAAATATTTAACGTAATACAAGCGTTACATTAATGTATTCATGATAACCTATATACTGTATTTAGCATCAAACTAAATATTTAACGCCATACTAAATTTAAGCTCATTTTAGCTTGATTACTAAATATTTAGAGTAAAGCTAAATATTTAGCTTGATACTTAATGTCTTTCAAAGTAAATAATTAGCTCAATAACTAAATACTTAACAACATAGTAAATATTAGCTGCAGATTGAAAACTTAATTTCAAACAAAATATTTAGCTTGCTATGTAAAAATGTATTTTTCATGTCAAATTCATTATTTAGTGTCCTAGCTAGTGTTTAGTTAGCAAACTATTAAACATTTATTGATAATTAACAGCATAATTAACAAATGTTGCATCGATGTCAGATTCTTCAACAACCTGAAAACAAAACTGGCAAAAACATTAAAAACAGGAACAGGCGAAACTTTACATACAGAAACAATAAAATCTAAACCAGCAACTAAAGTATGTCATAAAAATGGAAAACCTGTGGTTTTATGGGAATTTTAGTTTGTTTATCATATGATGCAGAACCAGAACCTGCACATCTTGTTTTTGACCATATAAGAAGAAGTGGCAAAATTCCTCGTGAAAAGTGGGGAAAGAGTTTTGTTTTTTAAAAAATGACATTTTTACATTCAGCCACTAATTTCCTCAAAGTCCCAGAAACAATTTAATTCTTAGAAAATTCCAGTAATTTTGGATTTTATTAGAAAAGCCAGAGATTAGATAAAATCTTCACATTAAACACATTAATTAAAATATATAATAGCCTTCAGGACTTTCTCAGCTTTCAGAAGATCTTAATAATTAGTTCACATTTTTTTATAATTTGAGAAGAAATGTGAGAAATAATTTGGATTTGACGTAAAAGGAATTTCCTAATTTCAGGATTTTCTTCAGCATTTCACCGCTGATGACACCTGGATCCTGTAGGGACTTGGCTGACTCACACCTACATTTTCCAAGAATGTTCTGACTGATGCAGTGCTTGGAAACCGGACCAGAACCGGACCTGGTTGATATGGGAGGCCGTCTTCTCCTGTTGGGCTCCAGGATCCAACATGTTGACTGGGCTCAACATGTTGCTCCTTTTAATGTCTATTAAACATGAAACATGAATCGCACCAGAACCTGCAGGACCAGAACCATCTGCTTGTTTACACTCAGAGGGAAAAGTAGAAGCACTTCAACATATTTTAATTAAGTGAAAGAAATGACTCAAGTAAAAAGGACAGGATAATAATACAAAAAATCTCCTAAAAGTGCTGAAGTATTTACCCCCTTACAAAGCTCTTAAAGTGGAAAAAATTCTCGTTTCATGTTTCTTTTTCTGTATTCTTTTTGACTTGTGTGTCAAAAAGTTAAAAAAAAGAAATTACAGAAAAAACTTATTTAAAAACAAGAAACACTGCTGGCTTCACAGTTTTGTCCGAGTTCCTCCAGAGCCTGGAGGGCCACATGAAAAGCAGTCATGGACCAGTTTTGGCCCCTGAGCCTCGAGTTTGACACATGTTGTAGTTAATGCAGATTCTGTTTCCTTGTTTATTCAAACATTTTCTTCCAGAACTGTGATTCTGCCATTTTAAATCCAGGTGATTCATCTGGTTCTGGTTCCGTCTGAATGGACCGTCTTGTTCTTGTTCTGTGTTCTTTTCGTCATGCGTGTTCATCGTGTGTTGACTTTATTTGTCACAATGATCCATCCTCAGCAGAGTTACTCATTTCTGACCACAGGTTCTGACTCATCATGATTTCAGTTTTGTTTTCTGCAGCGCCCCCTGGTGGTTCGCACTCAGTAAAAAGCACAAGCAGCAGATTAAACAAAAACAGGATTTATTTGTGTCAGAAACAAGAAACAGCAGCAGAGTTTGAAGCTGCAACACAGAGAACAGGGAGGGAACAGAGGGCATTGTGGGTAATAAGTGATCTGTTAACACACAACTACTTCCTGTTTGAACAGGAAGTCAGCAGAGAGGCTCATGGGAAGCTGTCGTCGTCATCTTCAGCCATTTCTTTGGCGAACTCCAGATCCTGCTGCTCCCGTTCCCGACGCTCCTGAACGCACCATTGAGTGAAACAGAGGCAGGTTAACGATTATAATTTAAATAAATTGTTGATATAAAGACTTATTGTTTAAATATTTTACTTTATTTATGTCCTAAAAATAAATGAAAACAACTAAATCTGGTTTTAGTTTTTCTGATGACGCTGTTTCTGTTCACGGTGCTGCATTACATTAAAAACATGCTGAATATTCTGACTTTTAATGTTCAAATTTATAAATACTTGACTAATTGGTGTTTAATGGCTCAATAACAAATAAAAGTTTCTGGTTTTACATCCTCAAAGTGCAACTAAAATACAAATAAACTTTATTTTTGCTTTTTAACTGTGTAAACAGGATATTTAGGGTTTATCTTTTATGTTTTTTGTTTTTTTTTGACATTTTTGTGCATATTTTATTTAGTTCTGCATTGTTTTGCTGGATATGCTCAGTGCTGCCCTCTTTAGGTAGAATGTTGCCTAAACAGTTGAATTATTGGTGCAGCTTTTTGTTACAAAACCACATTTTGGTATTAAATATTGTGAAAACAATAAAAGTAAGAATAAAAACTGTTTCTTCTGTTTTAGGTAACTGAATCAATGTGACTCCATTTTCTCACAAACACATAAAAACATTTTTAATGAGCTTATTTAGGACAACAATTACATAAAGATTAATTTTGATCACTAAAATGCACAAAGTGACTGTATTTAATTATATTTTCAAAATTATGTATTTTTTATTGATACACCTTTATTGAAACAACTGGAGAAAAATAGGAAAAATTGTTTTATGGGGTTTTAAATACCAGTTGTGTCAACTATAAATTAGCCTCATAATGCAATAAAATCCCATCTAAAGTAAAACGCTAAAAAGTCAGTTTTACCTTCTGCCTTTAAATATGACAACAGAAGTAGAAAAGTGGGAGTGAAGCTGCGTTACCTCTGCTGACTCCAGGTCCTTGTTGTACGCTTTAGGAGGAAACCGCATGGCCTGCAGGGGGAGACAGAGAGTCAGATCCTGGAGCTGCAGCTGATCAGTTTCCTCAGATTAGCTGCAGCCAGGAGGAACCTCTGATTTACCTTCACAGACATGTTGTGGATGTCGAGGCAGAAGGAAATCCTCTGGTGGAACGCCAGCTGAGGCTCTCTGGTCCCGTAGATGTCCATCGTCTCCTTTGATTGGACGAAGCCCTTCTCATGGTTGATGCTCGCCTCGATCACGCCGTCACGGATCGCCTGCGTGTAACGGTCAAATTAAACCAGCCTCGCCTTTAAGGGGCGGTTCTGTCTTCCAGGTATATTTTATAGCAACACCAGGTAACACTGTCACCTTCAGCTGTTTTAAAAATTATTTTGTAATTTAATGCCTCTGTCTCTTTAAGAACCCCCTGCTCTTTCTGAAACTCCGCCTTCATGAAGTCATGACAACATGAGCCTGTAACGTTTTTACCAACATTTCACTGAGAAGTAGCTCCTATAATCAGCTCAGCAGGTATTTGCTAATTGCTGCTGGCTAGTCTGAAGGAGCTGAGTAAGGGAGTTGAATGGTTGCCGTGGAGATGGAACATGAAATAATCAAAGCAACAATCAAAGGGATGTTTCTAATGAGGGAATGACTTTATAACATCATGTAGAAAGCTACAAAAGGTTAATTTTACAGAATACCGCCCCTTTAAGAGTCATTTAAATCACGGTTACCTTGGCAACGATGAACTCTGCGTCCTCCGGACTGTCGAGCTGCAGCTTCTGAGCGATGTCAGAGAGAGAGATCCGAGAGTACGACAGGCTGATCATCCGAACGCCTGAACACACACACACACACACACACACACACACACACACACACACACACACACACACACACACACACACACACACACACACAGAGTAAAACTCAAACACTTTTCAAGGTACGTTTTCAAACTTTTCCGCCACACTTTGGAGATGGGAGCTCTGGTTGGCTGAGAGCAGCGGAGGCCTGTGATTGGCTCACCAGTCTTGATGACGTTGTGTCGCAGTCGGATGATGAGCGTGTACGTCCCGTCCGCCTGGAACTTCTCTCCAAACTGCTCCAACGCCTGGTTGAACTTGGCCAGATTCCCGGTCCTCACCGCTGAGGGGAAACACACACACACACACACACCAAAGTTTTTTATTGAAAGAAACTGATTTGGAAAATTTTTCTTTTGCCTGATTTTGTTATTTTTTATTAATTATACAAATTATTGTCAGTTTGGTCCTTAAAATACCAAAAATTTCCACATTACTTTACATTTCAGTCACTTTTAAATATCAAAATGGCTGATAATTTGATCAGTTATTGATTTGTTGAAGTGGTTCTCTTGAGTAGTTTTTGGATCGATCTTCTGGGAATCAATTATAGAATCTTTAGATGCGGAACTGAAACCAGAAGTCCAGATCCAATCGTTCTGTTAAACGCTGATTCATTCATGAACGACAGGGGAGTCAGAACCAGGTCCTGGTTCTGATGGGGAACTGAAACCAGTGTGCCTGTGTGTGTGTGTGTGTGTGTGTGTGTGTGTGTGTGTGTGTGTGTGTGTGTGTGTGTGTGTGTGTGTGTGTGTGTGGACACTGACCTTGGGTCAGCAGGAAGTACGGCATCAGGGAGCGTTTAAGCGACGGCTGCCTGAACTGCAGTCTGTCAGGAATTTCTCCCAGCAGCAGCTCCACCACAATCAGCAGCTTGTGGACCTGGAACAGAGACCGGCCCGTCAGAACCGGACCCAAACGTTTACCCACAGTAAAACTCAAACACCTTTCAATCATTTTAAGGTTTCAAATGTTTCCAACACCACAGTTAGGAGATAAAAACAAATTAAATGAATATTTTCTTTTCACTATTACACTCTTCACACTTTGAAAACACCTGATTAAAATGAAAGTATTTTCCAGTATTTTAAGCCAAAACAAACAATGAGCATCTAACATGACTCAACAGCTCCGCCTCCTGGTCAAACAGGGGAACACAGCTTTCTTTCTAAGCTTAGGGAATTTAAATGGAGTTTTTATGGACCAGACCGGTCCCTGGAGGTTCTGATTGCTTCAGTGTTTGTTGGTGTCTCTTGCTGTGTGTGTGTGTGTGTGTGTGTGTGTGTGTGTGTGTGTGTGTGTGTGTGTGTGTGTGTGTGTGTTCGTACGGTCTGCTTGAAGCCCACTGCAGTGTGTTGCGGAGCTTTCCTCAGAGCGTTGGTCAGAGTCCTGCGGGCCTCTGAGTATTCCAGCTGGATGGCTTTGATCCGACCTGCAGGGGTCACAGGACACACAGGTGAGCCCTCAGCAGCCCCCAACCCTCCGTCCTCACCCCCTGCAGGTGTGTGTCCCACCTGTGTAGTAGAGGTACCGCGCCCACTCGTTGTTGTTGGCGAGCTCGGGGAACACGGACTTGGACACGAGCTTCTCTGCCTGGTCGTACAGGTTGAAGTGCAGGTAGTTCCTCAGCAGCAGGTTGAGCAGCACCGCCTGGCCGTCGGCGTCGTGCCGCAGCGTCGCCGTGCGCAACCGGGTGTGCAGAAAGCTGAGATTACAGAGGCACAAAGTCACATGTAAAATGTTCTAATCCCTCCTTAAATTTAATTTATGTGAAAGAGGATTATAGCTACTGGAAAACAAGATCTGCCTTTTGTCTCAAAATTCTAACTTTAATTGCTAAATTCTGACTTTTGTCAGAATCAAACTGGCTTTATCAAAGAATTTTCACTTTTTTCTCAATTATAATTTCAGAATTTTGACTTTAATCTCAAAGTCTGAATTTCAGAATTCAGACTTTTTTTCCTCAATTTTCACTTCATTATTCTGACTTTTCATCAGAATTTTAATCTCAGAATTTTGACTTTTTTATTTTAATTTTTGACTCTAATCAGAAAAAAATCTCAGATTTCTGAACATTTTTTAAAGAATTTTAATCTCGGGTTCTGTAGTTTAGATTCTGAAAACTGTTTCAAGAGTTTATGATTCCTGCCGGTGTTTACATGTTATTTAGATTTAAAACAGTTTATTCACACTAATTCCTAATTTCAACTGATAAGAAGAAACTTTTATGTCCCAATCGCCATGCGACTGGTTTGTGTGTGTGTGTGTGTGTGTGTGTGTGTGTGTGTGTGTGTGTGTGTGTGTGTGTACCTGCGTATGGTGTCGAGTTGGTTCAGGAACTCGTACACTCGGGCGTGATAATAGTAACATTTGGCTACGACCAGATCCAGAGCTCTGCGGTTCTTGGAGCTCACCTTCTGCATCAGTTCATCAGAAACTTTCTGGGCCTGAAACCAGAACAGCAGCAGTCAAGGTCACAGGGGTCACAGAGGTCACACAGGGTCAGAGACACCATCAGGTTCTGCACAGGCTGGGTGACATAGCTTAAAAAGAAATCAGATTTTTTTTCATACCAGATCCAGTTTTAGTTTATTCTTTTTCCTTTCTTTCTTTTATAAAATAAAAATGACAAAAAACAGAAAATATTTATTTTTAAATTGATTGCAATTAAACTCAACCCTCATTGAGCTGGAGGACAGAGTACTGGGGCCACGTCATTAGAATTTTTGTGAAATTACAAAAATGTGATTTTACTCAATTTTACCAGAAAAATCTAAAATTGTTTTAAGATAAAAAACTTGAATAATTAATTTTTTGTTTTTTATGTTCTCATAAAATTATTACTGTATTCTGGAAATGTTAAGAATTTATTCTCTAATTATCTTTAATGTGATATGACTTTATTCTTGTAAAATCATGATTTTGTTTTTGTTCCAATAATAAAAAAAAAATCTTAAAATGAAATCTTCAAAATTAGATTAGGCAATAAAATCAATTTATTGTCCAACTCTAACAGCAACATGCATAATTTTCAGACATTTGTTTCTAAAATCTGATGCAGCACCGAGCCCAGAATCAATAATCTATTCATGATCTAGAGGTCCGGTCCAGTAGCAGTGTGTGTTCCTCACCTCGGTGTACCGCTTGCTGTTGGTCAGATGGACGACCAGCAGCAGCTGCAGGTACGCCTCCACCTCCGGCAGCAGAGGAGCCGACGCTGCTTTCCCCGTCCGCGGGCGGAACTGGATGTCTCCGTCTCCCGTCTCCATGGGCTGAGACACAGACAGAGGACGGCTCAGTGAAAACACCGGCTGCTGGGTGAGCAGGAATCCAGACGTAAACGGATCAGAGCGGCTCACCTCCTCCAGGAAGCCCAGCAGGAAGTCTCTGGTGGAGGTGTTGCTGGTGAAGAAGCCGGTGAGCGCTTTCTGCAGGACAACGGTATTGAGACGGCGGCTGGTGGACGGCAGAGCGCGCAGGGCCCTCAGGACGAAGCGCGGCTCCTTCCCCGACACGGCCTTCTCGATCTGCTTCACATGCTCCTTGATGTCTGAGGAAGAAGAGAGGATGAAAATCAGAGAGGAGCTTCACAAACATCCAACTCTGATCACAAGACCAGTCAACGCAGATTTCTAGAGCCGAAAAAGTCAGGGACTCATTAACACATGAAATAAAAAAAGATAAAAGGTGTAAAGTCGAGTTTAAACATTGAAACTGTTTTCGGTTCTGTGATCCCTTCACTCTTTCCAGAACCTTGCAGCAGGAATGTGGTGAATTTCACCTAAAAGTTGCATTTTAATCCCTCATCGCTTGTCTTTCAGGGTCTAAAGACAAGCGAACCACATAGATGGACTTGAACTGGTCCATTCTGGAGTGACAGGTCCAGCAGAACCGTAAAAGGTTCTGCAGGAGATTTGATACCTTGATAAACAATGATTCAGCAGCAGAAGCGACATCAGGATCCTAAACTGTCCTCAGGCCAAAACACTGACATGTTGTCTCACCGTTTACTAGTTGTGCTCTAAAATGGTTTGGGTCGGTTTGGGCCATGAACTAGAACCGCTAAACGTAAAATAAACAACATAAAAACAGCCTCTGGAGGATTTTACGTCCCCTTCTGCTGTTTTACGGCATCTAGCAGGAGTTGGTTTCATGCTAACAGGCTAAAGCTAACAAGTGCAGTAAAGTGTCCAGAACCACAGTGACTTCAGTACCGGACAGGTTTCCCCGGTTCTACCCGAACTTCAGACCCAGGATTACCCTCCAGCGTGAGGCTGTCCTGCTCCTTGGGCAGCTTCACCGCGTTATTCGTCTCCTCCTCCGGCATCTCCACGTCCTGCGGCTCCGCGGCCGCGATCGCGGGCTTCACATCTTTGGGCTCTTTGGGCTCCTTGTTGGACTTGTCCCGGTCCCGACCGCCCGCCTTGTCTCTCCGCTTGGCTGCTGTCTCCTTCATACTGTGTTTGGGCCGAAATGTGCGGTTCCGAGAGGTTCGATGTTCGGAGCAGCTGAAGCTGATCCTCACAATGACTGGACAGTATTCACTCTGCAGACCTGAGCAGTTGATGGCGGAGGGGAAACAGCAGGCAGAGGCAGTCGATCCCAGATCACTCGATCCTGCTTCACGCAACAGAGCAACAAATAAAGTTCATGCTTTCACTTTGAAAATAATATATCTTTTGATTAATAAACTAACTTGTACTTGTATTTGTTTTTATTCGCAAGTGCAGATTAGAAACAAACAAAATTTTATTAGAAAAAGAAGAATGATTACTTATCTACTTATTACTAGAGATTTATTATTGGTAAAGCTCACCTTTTATGTCAGGTCTCTATATAAGGAATACAATTTGATTAATAAGTTCTTAACTATTTATTATACGTCAAATTATTTTTAAATGTTCTCTATTATTATCTTAAATAACATAATATTATTAATAATAATGATAACCACATTTTCAATATATTTTTTAAGATTTCAAAATGAATTCCAAATAAATTAAATTGTGTCAAAAAAGTTCTTCAGTAGGAAAAATAAAGCTAAAGTTGAAATTATTCTGAAGGAACTGGTTTCTGAACTGATCCATTTCACTTGTATTTACCGGTTTTAGTCATTTGTACAACACAAATACACTCATTTTGGATGGAATAAACTGATGCATCCTTTCAAACCATTTGAACACAGACATTCAGGTCGGAAACAGAAATCTGACTCACAGACACAAAGAACCCAACCTGCACTGACTTTACAGGATTTATTTGACATTTTTAGCACATAGATTAGGTGAACAGATGCAGACTGAATCAGGAAGCCGTGAACCCTGAGCTGGGAGGCAGTTACCATGGAAACAGCACATATACAGTTCACAGACTGAGCTCTGAAAGGATGATGTATGCAAGGAAAAACTTTCAGAGTTGTAGGTTTGTTGTCATGATCATTAACATCCTTGGAAAAGTCCATCTGGTTCTGTGGGAGTTCTTTGAAAACATCTAATAAACAGAACTTCTAGGGATTAACGACTGGTAAGACTTTGACCTTTGACCCGTAGTTTTATGATTCTGAAAGGTTCTGCAGGAGTCATGGCTTGATTGTACTTGGCTAAATTCCCACAGCGAGTCTTGATGCTAATTTTCAATTTTATTTTATTTTTTCCTGAAATCCTTATATTTTTTCGTTCACCTGATGTCTGATAGCTTTTTCTGTGAAAAGGTCAGAATTAAGCCGTTCAGACAGTCGTGAAAAATTCGGATACAGCTTGCATGTGCCTGCTGTGTGAACGTAGCTTTTGGATCAGAAACAATCATTTTGAATCAGGGTTCAAGCTGTAGAGCGCAACTTTTATAAATCTTTCTTTGCATATTTGTTGAAACTGTCTTTAAGTTGTGGCTTCATATGTCAGTTAAATAATTAGAGCTCTTCTCGTTTCTCCCAATGTTAACGAGAAACAACCAATCAGAGCCAGGAGGCGGGTCTTAGTGATGTCAATCACCTCTCAACTTTTACCCTTCGCTCTCTGTTAGTGTGAATACTAAAGCTAGTATGGCCACAGATGACAACGAATAAATGGTTTTCCTGTAGCAGTAAGTTTTTTTTCTGTGTAAGCACATGAGGATGATTGACAGCGCTAAGAACCTACTCCTCGCTCTGATTGGTTGTTTTTGGACGGGAGCGGTTAATTTCTTCAGACAGTCAAGAAATGGTGGCAGTTTTAACAAATATTCTTTATAAAAGTTACAAACTGCAGCTTTAGCGGCCTTTGAGGTGGTTTGCTGAGCGTTCTTGGGGTCATCCGGGGTCACCGGGGTCACCGGGGTCTGAATGGGTCTCGGCTCTCCAAGAACTTCAGGTACTCCATGTGTCGTCGGGCCACCACCTTGTTATGACGGATGTAGTGGATCAGGTAGGAAAGGAGCATGATGAACCAGAGGAGCATAGTGATCAGCGTCAGGAAGTCGGTGGTTCTCCTCACAGACTGACACAGATCCCAGTCCTGCACCAGTAAGACCAGTGGAAGCCCAGTAGCTCCTGAAACACACAGTTACAACCAGAAGCAGGTTCTGAGGTTTTGAACACGAGGAACCAGGCGGACTCAACGTACCGAGGTTCGGAAGGTCCGAAGTCTGACAGATGACTTTCTCCAGAGAGGACTGGTCCATGTCCAGCTGAGACATGGACACCTGGGCAGAGACAGGAAGTCACCAACATGTCCCTCACCGCAAAAATACTAAATCTTACCAAGTGTTCTGGTAAATATCTCAGTACACTTCAAATAAGACAGAAACAACTTACAAGTAACTTTTCAGCAAATATAACAACATATTTTCAGTCAATAATTTCTTACTTTTTTTTTTTTTTTTTTTACTATTTATTCCATTGGCAGATTATTTAACTTTTAACAAGCTGTTTTACCCAAATTATAAGTGAATTAATCTGCCAATAGAAAAAGTATTTAAAAAAAATCAATATTAAGGAATTATTCTCTTAAAATAAGCTCATATTTCTTGCTGGAAAGTTACTTGCAAGTTAGTTTAGTTTTATTTCAAGTGAATTAAGAAACTGGACCAGAAATACTTGGCACGGTTCTGTGTTTTTGCAGTGTATCTGGTACCAACGCCGCCCTGAGGCCCACCTGCATGCTGCAGTCACAGTGCCACGGGTTCTGGCTCAGGTTGGCTTGGACCTGCAGTCCACCCAGAGCTGCCGGGTCCAACGTGGTGAGCCGGTTGGAGGAGAGGTCCAGGAACCGGAGAGACGATGCCAGGCCAGAGAAACACCCGGGTTCAAGAGAGGACAGCTGCGACAGGAAACAGGAAGTGGGTGTCTGGGTTTTACTGGTTCATATTTATATATATATACATACATATATATTTGAAGTCATTCCACAAACATCAGAAACACAACCGGACACACATATCCATTTATACTTGGCTAAACACAACAAAGTCTTTAAAAGAAAATTCTTATTTTATAAATATTTTATAGACCAAAAATGGGCCAAAGAAGTTAAAAAACTAAAAATTAAGGCTAATGTCATAGTAATCCAGGTTTCATCACAATGTTATTTGACTAATTTATCGTTGTGTGGGTAAAAGAGAAAGAATTGATAATCATATTAGTTTTATGTTTTTGATTGGGGAGAAAAAGCAAATTTTTCCTGGACCTGGTTGTGGGAGAGATCCAGTTCATCCAGCAGGAACAGGTCCGAGAAGCAGAACGCCGGCAGAGAGCTGAGCCGGTTCCTATCCAGAAACAGGCGGGTTGTGTGGTTGGACAGGCCGGCAGGAACCTGGAGAGACAAACACACACCAGCATTATCGTATCATTTATTGTGAAAAATCTATTATCATAATAAGAATTATAATTTGTTGTTGTCAACACAAATTTCATCTTTTGGTGGTAAATAAAGAATCAAAAATGCTGGTGTGATTTTATGTTTTACTATTTTCTCCACTGTTTGTTTCACAATAAAAATAATTAAATTAAAAAATATGATTAAATTAAATTATGCAAAGCCTGATTATTTGAAAATCCCACTTAACGTATTGTTTATCAGTTATTAAAAAAAATTCTTATCATGATAAGAATTTTGATTTATTATTGTTATGACAAATTTCTGTTATTAATAGTAAATTGAAAGAGAAAACAGACAGTTTGATTGGAAATTATGTTTTTTTTTTTTTCTATTTTCTCCACTGATTTTTCCTTGGGAGCCTTAATAAGAAGTGGGCAGAGCAGCCAAAACATTTTATTACGCAACATATTTAGTCAAGTAAAAGAAAAAAGTAGCCGCATAATTTTTTTTTTAAAATTCAATAAAAAAAAAAAAAAAAACAACATTTGGTTTTTAACCCCAAAATATTTGGTTTAAATATATATATCACAATAGTGATATATTATAATAGTACCCCAAAATATCGCAATAAAAGATCAGTTTGATCGATTTGACATCTCAGAAACTCAACACAGAATCTACTGGTTACACTGGGACCAGCTGTCGGACCTGGGTCAGTCGGAGTCCGCTGCAGCGAACCATCAGTCCTCCGTCCGGCGCTTCCTTCTGGTAGCAGGCGTTGATGGAAGACACTCGGTTTCCCCTGCGCCACAGCGCCACCCCCTGGAGGGATGATGAATGGATCGCCAGGAGGAGGATGAGGAGCGTCAGACACCGGGACATGACGTAAAATGAGGCGATTCTTTGACTTCCCAGAGCCACAGAATCGATTATTATTTATCACCGATTACATCTGCCTGTTGCGTATGACGTCACAGCAACAAGACAGGAAATTAAACAGAGAAGAAGAGGAGGAAGAACGACGGAACAAAGGGATAAAGGTGGAAAGATGGAGATAAGAAACGGATTAATGATGAGAAAATCTGCTTAATCCTCCTGCTGGGATTAAAGATCAAAGGTTTACTGCTTCAAGGAGGAAAAGAAAATATGAACAGAAAGTAGATTTCTTCATTTAAAACACAATTTGCCTGGTTGTTGCCTGATTTTATACACAAAACACTTTAAACTGGGTTTCTTTCATCATATCAGGTTGTTTATTATTATGCTTATTATGAAAATTGACAAGGAAAAAACAAATCATGAACATTAAAGATTGGATATCATTCATTAAGTTTTTAGTTAAAACAAACACATTCGCTAATGTCTTAAAGCATTTTGAACAATAAACATTTTAAATAATAAACAATAAAGAAATAACCAGACAAACAAGAGAGAGATTGTTCATACTCACAGCCTTACATCGGAGGACGGAGCTGAGCTCTGCAGCAACAGACGGAGATTTGACACATAAATAAATAAACAAATAAATGAATGAATGAATAAATAAATAAAGAGATAGATAGATTCATACACGGAATCCTTCAAACATGATCAAATGCACCTCTTACCACAGAAAATGATTTAAATAAAATTATCAAAACTTAAATAAAATGACGGAAGCTGCGGAGTTAAGGTGATCTTGCCCTCTGGTGGACAGAGGGCAACATTACAGCCCAAACCAGAATAACAGATGAAACAATATAAGTTATGTTCTTTTTTTATTTTTATATTGCGGAAATAAATTTGACCTTATTAAATAAAAATTTTTAGCTTTTCAGATGACCTCATTGTTTACTTTTCCTTTAAAGGTTTTGGCTGTTCGGAGCAGGAGTTGGATTGATTAAAGAGTTTAAATCTTTGAGTTACAGATTTTTATATTTAGGGTGGGAAAAATCCGTAAAGCTCAACATTAATTATAAATTTAACTCAAAATAATACTGGTTATATTCTGCATTAGAATAAAAAGCGGCTGAAAAATATCTGGAAAAGTAAAGAAAGAAAATGTATAAAACAAAATAAAATAAATAAAAATCACAACACCCTTTATTACTATATCAGGTAAAAGACTCTTAAAATCCCACACAGTAGCAGTAATGTGTTGACACAGTTAAATTTGTGGGTATTTAATACTTTTATAGGAAAAATAAAAATAATATTACAATTTACATGACACAAAAATATAAAACTTGTGACCAAAATAAAAATGTAAAGTAAATATCAGATAACAAATACTTAAAGAAAAGTATTTGTTTATTTTCTTATTTCTAAGAAAGTAAAAGTGAAGTTTCTGTATCGTAAATGCAGAATTTTTACCGGAAAAAGATAATAATAACTTTCACTAAATTTCAGACACAAAAAAATTCAGAAACAGGCTTCTGACCAAAATAAAAACATAAATAAATAGACAGCAAATGGATGATCGATCCGTTTCTGATAAGTCACGTGACCCGTTTTTTATGTTTTTTGTTCAGCCAGGTGTCCGGTGGGCGGGGCTTCCTTGTAGCTCGTGCGGTCTGTTCCAAGCTGATAGCGTGCGCGGATGTCAGGCGATGACATCACAGGAGGAGAAGGACCTGCACTCAGATCGGAACCGAACCTCAGCCAGAACTTTAAAGGTCCGCCAGGTGGATTTACCGGTTCCGGTCTGAAGCCGATCACAGCGGACAAACACAGTGAGTGCAACACAAATATTTACTTTATTTACACCAAACTCAAAATAGCCAGAAAACTTTATTCAGAAATCTAAAATAGAAATAATCAGGATCTGATCGAGTTGGAGGAACAAACTCAGAGTTTAATGTTTGGACATAAAGAAGGACAAAAACTGTTCAAGTTAAATTATATTTAATGTCTAAACGTCAAACATTTTTGGCTTTTGAATCTCAAAAATAGCAACTTAGTGAGTTTTTTGGGGGGCGAAATGTAAAATCTTCTTTTTCTTGTTTTTAATCTGTCCTTAATCTGGGATTAAATCAGATCTATAACTGGATATTTGATTTTCTTCGTCTTCAGTTTGAAAAGTGAAAATAATACAAATGTAAATATTAATATTAACATTTAAATATAACAATTTATTTGATATAATAAAACTTTTAAAATGTTTACGGGAAAAATTAACCAACACATTATGTTGTGAAAAATTAGCATGGCTTTCTCTATGTATAGGTTCTTGAAGCTCCGCCCAGCTTTTGTGACGTCACAATCGCGCCTGAACTCAGACCCCAGGTGGGCCGCGATGACGTCGACACCTGACATCGACGCGATGAAGAGAACCGAGGAAGATGAAGATGAAGAGGAGGAGGAGGAAGGCTGGAGCCCTCCAGCCAACCCGACCAGCCAATCAGACGCCGGCGATAAAACCGCCGCGGGGATGAGCATCTGCTGGGACTCGGCCGAGGAGTCCGGCGTCACGCTGTCCGACTCCACCAGGGAGGAGTTGCCGTGGCAACGGCAGAGGCCGGAGGCGCGCGACGAGGAGGAGACGGAGGCGGTGGGTTCGTCTCCCGATGGACGATTCCTGAAATTCAACATCGAGATCGGACGAGGATCGTTCAAGACGGTTTACAAAGGCCTGGACACGGAGAAGACGGTGGAGGTGGCCTGGTGCGAGCTGCAGGTAACCACCGGGTCACGGGGTCAGGGACTCCGTTACCATGGCGACCGATGGACCCAAAGGGGGAAAAAAGAGAAAATTCTGCCGAAAAAATCAAAAATTTGTATCAGAAATCAGAAATTTTTGAGTGTAAAAAGTTGAAAATTTGCCAGATTTTTTTTTTTTTTAGATTAATCTATTTTTTTTCTCCAAAAAAAAAAAAAAAGGAAATTTTTTTAAAATTTTCTGTAAAAGATTTGAGCATCCAAAGTCAAAAGCCTTCGAGTTTTTGAGTTTCAAAATATTTGGTCTGGTTGTTCAACTTTTTAAATTCCAAGTTTTCTTCAAACTTTTTCCCTCTAGAAATCTTCTGAGACTAACTTAAAAATTCCTGGATTTTTGGAAGAAATTTACTTCTCTTTGTTTTTCTGTCTTCAGCAGCCATAATATTCGCTGGTTGTCTGACCCAAGTGAATGTAATTTATCAGAACTACGTCAACGAGGATTGATGGATCAGAACCACACAGAGATGCAACCCATTAATCAACTTACTATTAATTGTCAGTTAATGGTTTGTTACATTAAAATGAGTTAAACTGATTAACTGAACACCCACTTCTGTTATTAATGTAATCTGGCCGACATTCAGACCTAAATGGAAGCAAAAATAGTGCAATCATATTTCTTCCTTCCACTCAATTTTCTGCTAAGATACTTGCAATAACTTTCTATGCCTTCTCCTCCTTGTTTAGCAATAACTTTCTATGCCTTCTCCTCCTTGTGAAATTGTTTTAAGGCTGAGGAAACCTTTGCAGGAGTTTTGAGTTAATTAGCTGATTAGAAAGCGACACTGTGATCTTTTTCAGTTTTCCAATTTTAAAATTTTTTCATTATGTATGAGCTTTGATTATCAAATATCAAGAAACAAAAGCTTTAGATGCATTTCTCTGTGTGGTGATTCTACATTATCTTCACTTTCTAAAATGACTTTTATGCGATATTCTAATTTTTGGATATGTACTGTTACAATTTGTCCATCAAACCCAGCTGGATTCCAGAGTTTTTTCCTTCACGTCGTTTAAAACATCCAGAAAAATCCAGAAATATGTTTCTGGATCGGTTTGCTCCCCTTCGGTTTGCTCGTCACGTGCGCAGCAGCAGGCTGCAGACACACGCACATACGTGTTGCGTGATGAAACATGAGTCAGCAGTTTGTTGAAACATACACAGTATCTCAGCGAGCGCACAGCGGCTGGATGCTGGTGATAACACACACACACACACACACACACACACACACACACGCACACACACACACACGTTGCCATCCAGGCTGTTTGTTTGGTGCAGAAACACGCCTGACATGTTGCTATTTTCTGTTTTGTGTTTATAAAGTGATTTTTCTCCTACTGAAGGACGTTTTCCTCTTTAAATCCACAGGTTGTTTTAATAAGCAGCAAAAATTTGAGAGAAATAAAAAACTCACGAAAATCTAAACACAAAGCAAGAAGAACAAGACAACACATATAGGTTTTAAATTTTACATTCAAATACATTTTAAAATATTTATTGACTTTTTTGTTCTATTCAATAAATTTAATAAATACCATATTATATTTAATTTTATTTAACATCAAATGTTTTCATGTATTGTTATAATTTAATTAGTAAATAACAAATTTATCACATTTTATTTAAATTCAAATGTTTGTATTGATTTCATACATATCAAATGTATTAAATTAAATTCATGTGTTAAAATGA
Source organism: Poeciliopsis turneri (assembly GCA_922788865.1). Classification (NCBI taxonomy): domain Eukaryota; kingdom Metazoa; phylum Chordata; class Actinopteri; order Cyprinodontiformes; family Poeciliidae; genus Poeciliopsis; species Poeciliopsis turneri. Next base: position 42,350 of record CAKLNU010000845.1, read on the forward strand.
TTTAATTTTCACCTTTTTTAATTTTCCCGGGTCTGGTTGCTACGGTGATCTGGTCATGAACTCAGAGGAAGCGGCGGATCATAAATAAACAAACAGAAAACCGAGTTTGGCAGCAAAGTGAGGGGTTTGTGTTGCCATGTCAGCAGTTCATCAGCAGCGGCTCTGTGAGGGCTCAGCGTCCTCCAGGGTGGCGCTTTCTCTCTCACAAGGTGAACGGCTGACGGCGTTCATGTGTTCACGCTCCGCAGACTCACCGTCTGAGCAGATCCGAGCGCCAGCGCTTCAGCGAGGAGGTGGAGATGGTCAAAGTCCTGCAGCATCCCAACATCGTGAGGTTCTACGACTCCTGGAAATCGGCGAAGTGCATCATCCTGGTGACGGAGCTCATGACGTCTGGGACGCTCAAAACGTGAGCAACGCCACAGCCCACAAAAACCTTTAACTCTCAAAAAAACAAAATCTAAAGCAACAAATCTTACCAAGTATTTTGACAAAATAAGACAAAACTAACCTACAAGTAACTTTTCAGCAAGATAAGTTAATAATTCCTTAATATTGATGGTTCTACCAGATTATTTAATTCATAAATAACAAGACATTTTCCCATGTACCAATCTGACTTGGAAAGTCAGGAAGGAGTTTGGAAAGATGAAGAAATAACAGTTGAAATGTTCCAGCTGTGGACAGTTGGAGGAAACCCACCCGAGCGTATCCTGAACATGACCCTCCTTGTCCTGTTTTCCCTTAAACCCATCCAGGTACGTGCGCCGGTTCCGCCCCATGAAGCTGAAGCTGGTGCAGAGATGGAGCCTGCAAATCCTGAAAGGTCTCCACTTCCTGCACTCGCGCTCGCCACCGATTCTCCACCGAGACCTTAAATGCGACAACGTCTTCATCAACGGACCCACCGCCTCAGTCAAGATTGGGGACTTGGGCCTTGCGACGCTCAAGAAGGCCTCGTTCGCCAAGAGCGTCATCGGTAAGAAGCATCTGCTCAGGAAGTGGGGGGGGAAAGGATCTGTTTGAGCGTCTCACACTGTGACTCGTGGTGCATTCAGGAACGCCTGAGTTTATGGCTCCAGAGATGTATGAGGAGAAGTATGATGAGGCCGTGGACATTTACGCCTTCGGTATGTGCATGCTGGAGATGGCGACTTCAGAGTATCCGTACTCCGAGTGTCAAAACGCAGCCCAGATCTACCGCAAAGTCACCAACGTAAGGCCACGCCCACCTCACACCTGCGCACTTCCTGTTGTGTTTCTGTGTTTGACCCACCGTCTGTCCTCCAGGGAATCAAACCGGATAATTTTTATAAAGTACAAAACCAGGAGCTGAACGAGATAATCGAGGGCTGCATCCGAACCAGCAGCTTTAAGAGGTTAGTGGGAAAAACTTGGTAAACATTCACACCTCCCCAAAAGAACCAGATACACAAACTAGAGTTTGATTAAAGCAAATTAAAGAGGGCAGGTGTGAATAAAAACATAGAGCTGTATTGTTCTTGGATCTTTGTTTTAGAGCTTCCTAATGAACATTTTTTACACTAGAAGCTTTAAAATACAACTGAATAATTCTCATTTGTTTCATTTGTGTCTCTTGTCAATGTGGGACAGTAAACGACCGATTGACGGCTGATTTCTTCGATAGGTTTACGGTTCAGGACCTGCTGGCGCACCGGTTCTTCCAGGAAAAGACGGGTTACTGTGTGGAGCTTGCTGAGGAAGACGATGGTGCAAAGGCGGCGCTGAAGCTCTGGCTGAGGGTGGAAGACAAGAAGAAGCTTCTGGGCAAATACAAAGACAACAATGCCATCGAGTTCCTTTTTGAGCTGTACAAAGACGTCCCTGAAGAGGTCGCCCAGGAGATGGTAGCCTCATCGCCACGCTGGCGACATCATCAAACAATAATCACCTGCCGGCTGGACTCACCTGTCATCTTTGTCTCTCAGGTGATCCTGGGATTTGTGTGTAAGTCCGACTACAAGGTGATCGCCAAGGCGATCAGAAACCGAGTGACTGCCATAAAGCAGGAGCGGGACAAAAAGCGCCGCCTGCTGGAGGAAGCTCTGAACAACCTTAAAGCAGCTGTCAACATGAAGGCGAATGAGCCCGCCCCCGATCAGTCCAAACCGTCCAATCAGAAGCCTGCATCCATTTTGAACGCGTCTGCTTCTGGAAGGGTGGCCAATCATGTGAGTCTGAAGCAACAAATTAAATGTTTTAAGATTTTATTTACCAATCAAAATCTTTTATTTTCTTAATTGATTGAATTCGTTCATTATGTTATTTTGAAGTAGTAGTAGTACTTTGCGTATTCAGAGTGGGTGGAGCCACGCAGACTCCACCCACTCTGTCCCCAGATGGTTTCGATTTCCTACATTTCTCAAAACAAATTTCTTTATTTCCCTCAAATTCAGTTACACTTACCTTGACAAAGTCGTCCAACTGTTGATTAGCAATTTATTGTTTAATATGTAACTTAGCTACTTTACTGTGCACTATGCACTTCCCCCAATCGGCATATGTGAAAAAAAATTAATATCATTTTATGAGCACCATGTTACAAGGTAAAATGTTCTCTGAAAGTCCTTCTATTCCCTCCCTAATTAAATTTTCTGTCTTTCATAAGACGTTAAGAATTAATTACATCCACAAGATGGCGCCACCTCGCAACCTCTTCAGCTGTTTCGCCTGTAAAACAGTTGGTTCTTACCACCGACAACGTGCACCTGAAAATGAAAGTTTGCATGAAGCTCCACAGAGTGAAATGCAGCCTTAACTCTCGTTCAATAAACTCACAGAATGATGACATGCAAGCCCCGCCCACGGCTCCCAGCCCAGCAGGGATGCCGTTGGCGAGCAGCAGCCCGGCAGATTCTGGGATCAGCGTCTTGTCCAGCAAAACGGAAGAAGACGGAGACGAGGACCAAGACAGGACAACCAGACACGCGTCTCACTCCTCAGCTGCCTGTCGGTTTATTTAAATACGTGTTTTAACGTCTGATTGAATAGTTATTACAGCTGCTGTTCAAGTTAATAACTGCTTCTTCTTATGGCAGCCGACTGTGAGACAGGAATCTTCTTCAACACCCCTCCTGCGGCTCCAGAGGCTTCTCCTCTTTCGTTAAGCTCCACCCCCAATCCAGGGACTCCGCCTCCTTTGAGACGGACGGCTTCCAAAGCTCCGCCCTTCCCGGTGCTGCGCTTCCCAAAGGTCAGCAGGACCTATCTGGTTTTTTTCTTTGAGAAAAACAGTTAAAATTAACTTTATTTGCTTCAGTCTAGCTACAAACATTAAAAAACAACAAAAAAATTATCACAGGGATGAATTTAAATAAATCCATAAAATCCTTCAATCTCTCAAATCTGAAGAGAGCTAAAATGATTAATCAGATAAATCGTGATGAATCCATTATCAAAATACTTTAGCAATTGATTAATTGTTAACTGGAGTATACAGACTAAAAAAAAGAGCAATTTGCTGAAAGTATAATATACTCAGAGTAGTAATTAAGCTAAACTATACAGAAAATTAGCATTTAAAATAATAAAAAACTAAATTTGTTCACCCAGATCTCCTTTACAATCACCTGGTTTATATTGTGATCCTATTAAGAATCTTTTTCATCAAATTATTAATCAGTTAAGCCAAGAAATAATGACCAGATCAGCTCTACACTGTACTGGGAGGGGAGAGGTTTCCACATCTTGATGTTAGAAGTTTTGTTTTTTTATTTTCACCTACAGATGCATCCTTTGGAATATATCTTAGGCAAGAAAATGTGTATTTTCTGATTTCAAAGAGCAATCAAATTGTTTGTTTATTTGCATCTTTTAATGTATTTCCAATATTTTATTTTCAAAAAAAGTTTTACATGTAAAATGTGCAAACTATCCCATTTTTGTAAACAGTTAATTGATTACTAATGTAATTGTTAGTCTCAGCTCTAATTGAAACTGTGTTCTGCAGAGCATTGCTGTTTCCCAAAGTTCAGAAAAACATCCCACTGATTCACGCTGCGGCTTCTCCTCACCTGTCGACAGGTAACACACAGGAGAAAACAATCAGCCTCCTTTGTTTCAACATGTTTTACTTTAGAATCTGTGTTTTCTCCTCACAGCTACTCCTCCGACATCACATCCAGCCTGAGTGACGGCAACGACGGCCAGTCAGAACGGAGCAAGCAGGAAGCAGCGAGAAGAGAAGCAACGAAGCAGTTCAGGCGTAGAGTCAGAGCCCGGCTGAGGATCGTCGGGGTGAGTCGAGCCGTTCCAGGCGAAAGCTGAGCTTCTATTACAAACGGCAACAAATCCTTCTCGATATCCCGCTGATGTCAAAAAACACAACTTCACAATTGCTGTTTCCATTAATTGAGAAATAAAATTGAAATTGTACATGATAAGTTATTTTAAAACATGCCAATAAACAGTTACAACACTGCAAAAACAGAAAATCTTACCAAGTATTCTTGGTATAGTTTTTAGAAAAAACAACAAATCATCATCAAATTTGCGCTAAAAACAAAAGTCTAAAAAAAAAAAAAACAACAAATCATCATCTTCCTACTATTTCTTGTTGTTGTCTTCTTTGGCGTTTCCGCCAGTAGTAACACCCAACTGATGGTCACGTGACTCGTGATGCAAAACAAAAAAGTTTTATGAAAGAAACTAATTTAGATTTGGTCAAAATTATCACCACAAAAACCATGAGTTTTTTAAAAAATGTTTGTGTTTCCATTTATGCAATTTTATGGTTGATACAAACGCATCTGGTGTTTGTGTTTGGTACATTTAGGTGTCCGACAAGGTGGACCGAGTGGTGGAGTGTCAGCTGCAAACTCACAACAACAAGATGGTGACCTTCAAGTTTGACCTGGATGGAGACAATCCTGAGGACATCGCCTCTGTGATGGTTAGGATACAACCAATCAGCATTGAGCTTTCTCCTCCAGCTTGTCCTCCATCAACAACCAACTCTGTACTTTCAGCTGCTCAGAGACTTCATCCTGCCATCAGAGAGAGACGGGTTTATTCTACGCATGTATGAAATTATAAAGAGGGCGGAGTTAATGATCCATCAGCAGCATCCAGCAGACGCCAGCAGGTTGCCCAACTTGACTGCATCTGCATTGCCTGAATCACAGGTGTGTCTCGTTTCTCCCCTAAAGGTTTTTCTTCTGATAACTAACTACCACAATAAACCTCTTTTTTGCTTTTATCAAATAGGTCATTTCGGGTTCTGTCTTTATGTTTCTGTGTAATTTTTGTGTTAAGTTTTGCAATATTATGCCTAAAACTGACTCAGTTGTGCCCCCCTCTGGTTGAACAGTGCATAAACAGTTTAATCCTTTAATTGTTTCAACCGATAGTTTTTCATGAATCAGTACAGCGTTACGATGTAAAATCATCTCAGTCAGACTTCATGGTTTCAGTAATTTTATTGAATTATACTCTGACTGGTTTTCTAATCTTCACAGTTAAACGAGCCAACAAAGGGTCTGACCAGGACTTTGTCTTCGTCCTCTTTACCTGGTAAGTACCAATTTTTGGACTGTGAAGTCAGTCTGATGGTTTGAAACTCAGATCTACTTTGAGCTGATGTTTCTCCATCAGTTCTGACTTGTTCATTGATTCGTTTCTCTGGCTGATTGTTGTCTCTTCCTGTCAGATATTGATAACGGTGACCCCTCACCTTTGAAAGCTGTGGATTTCCTCATCGACACTGAGGCCACACCCCTCGTCAGACCGCTGAGGTCACAGTCTTTTCAGACTCCATCAGGTACGATCCTATCATCTTGTGATAGATATCTACTTATATGCTTGATTATTTGTTGCAGTTTTAACATTAATGCAGTGTAGGGTTCATCTGTTGACTATTTTTTGGATTAACTGATTGATAATTTGATAGTAAAAGGTGCTTAAAGAGTTCTGGATAGAACATATTTACAGACTAATATGGCTATAATCTTTTTCATTTTGGTGGTAGTGTTGAAACACTTTGGTTGGCATCCAACCTAAATGTCTTCCTATTGCATATTTCCTAAATGTAGACCAGTGTAGACATGATTCACAGTGCCACCTGGTGGTAACGTGAATTACCCAGATGTTTACCTTTTTTAAAACTAAATGTCATTTATGTTCCTCTCTCCAGCTTCCTCCTATCAGCACCCCCAGTTCTCCCTCCACTACCCCCACCCAGACTCCAACACTACTTCCCAACCGCATCGCCCACAAGCTGCTCAATACCAACTCCAGAATCACCCCTATTACACTTACACTGCCTCCTTCCCAACCATGTACCCCATCTCCCGACTGCCCCGCGTGCAAAGCAACCCTTCCCTTTTCACTCCCACCTCTTCTCCATCAGCACCCAATCCTCCCCAATGGCCCTCCCCAGACCAACCTTACTTTTCCTTGGCTAATGTCATCTCTGTGGCAATGAGTGTGGCTCAGTCCTTCTTACCCCAATCTGGGGCCCCCAATCAGGGCTTATATCCCCACACTCCGCCTTTATCTCCCCCATTCTCAAACCCCCAACCTCCCCTCTCTCCCTCTGGGTCTCCGTCTTCGGGTTTTGGTCTCCATCATCAAAACCAAGGTTCGTTTTCCAATTCCTTCTCCCCACCAAGACCTCGGATTGGCTCATTTAGGGACAGTGAGCAGGATCCCAGAAACAACAGGATCCCAGAAACACCTCAGGTAAGAAGACTAAGGTTAATTCACACCACCTTGTTTAATCTGCTGTAAACAAGTCTGGTGTGGTGGTCTGTTGATGCAGATGAAAAAAGCAAACTTGGATCTATCTACAAAACTAGGTCTCGGTTTGGGTGAAGTGAACTCTGGACCACTTGGTCTTCGGCCAAGTGGACCGAAGACCAGTCCAAAAGCAGAAAACAAACTATAGCTTAGGGCATTCTGGGTAAAACAAGCACGAGAGTCTAAAGCCAGGGGGCGAAATAGCCAATGACAAAAGAGAAATCCTACAAATGCAAAATTCGCCAGTACTCATGTGTTGTTTACAGTTTGTGAAGAAGGAAGTGCCACTCATATCACTGTGTCATTTCCTTCAGTGGTTCCTGGTGCAGTTCCAGGTTATTCAAAGGGTTTGGTTTGTTTGACAGTGCAGTCTGAAAGTGAAATCAAACAGAGTCTTATGGACTATCAGGTGCGATAATCAGTTTCGGGGTTACTGGGTTTTGTTGTATGGAACTGAAGCATCTTGTTTTTGTGCTAACCTCTCATTCCTTCATCACAGCTCATTAGTTCTGGCCGTACAGCTGACTTACCTTCACCCCCTCATGGTGAGTACCTGGTGGATTTAATGACTTCAGTCACAGCTGATCAGACATAGACACTGAACATTGATCGTACTGGTTCACAGGTGCAGGTGCATCTTTTTCTCCAAGTCTGACCAGTCGACCCAATCACAGAGAAGAGCTCTCAGACTCATCGACCTCTTCCTCCACATCATCTCCCCGTGCATCAACTCCTTGCAAAATGGTGAGGTCTATAGACATTAAATGGCTTTTTAAAAATCTGTTTTATGATCAGTGCATTTACGTGTCTCACCCACATTGACCTCAAGCAATACCTGATCAGTCCAGCTATTTCTTGTCTCTTTCCAATGAGACTGTGATCATTTTCAAACTCTAAACCCAAACAGTGGAAGGTCATCAGCGCATAGATATCTGTTTATAGATAACAAACCTTACATCCGTCTCTCCATGCCTCATTGGTTAGAGAAGTCACATCAGTTTAGCTCTGGGAATCCTTCCTGTGCTCAGTGAACCATAAGTTCATCAGCTACAATTTGTGTTGTTTCACAATAAACAAACACAAATAGCAAGCAGGTCAATGACAAAGCAGTAACTCAATGCCTTAAAGTTTGTCATGACTGTATCTTTGTCTGTGATCAGTTCAATTAAATCATATTTTTAACTGGTTGTAACGTTTAGACCAAATGTCCTTACTGCCGAGTTGTGTTGGTCCTCTTCACTTATGTACCATGTTGATTAAACTAGATATTTTTTACTTTATTTTAGGTATCCCCTCCTGTTTCTCCGTCAGGAAGAATGTCTCCGACCCTAAAAGGTAAAATGTACTTTTCTGATTTGTAAAACAAAGACAATTCTCAAGATTATTTCGTTCACAGAAGAAAGAACCAGCAACAGAAAAAAGTTTCCTATTATCATGCATTTTTAAATCTCCCAGAGTTTTCCTTTCCATCGCTATCACTGTTGACCTCCACTTGTCCAACTGGGTTGAGGAGGTAACATGTCCAGAAAGGAAACCGGACATGCCTCTCCGAGCTCATTCGGGAGTCTCCCAAGTCATTCTCAGACCAGACGGGCTGCATTGTTCCTTTACTGAGTTATGGTTTTCTCCTCCTTGTCCCCAAAACCTCCAAAGGAAAGCACCCAGGAGACACTCTCTTCCTCTGTTCTTCCACTGCTCCTTTCTATGTTGGAATCACGACTTTATTGTTTTGTCGGTATTTCTGCTCTGTCTTTGGGCTGAACTTGATGAAAATGAAATCATCTCTCGGTCAGTCTAAGGGATCTTCTCCTCTTTTCTTCTTTCACAGTAAAGGAACCAGGTTTCACAGTTGGACGCTTCCAGGTGTCGCCCTCTTCAGGAGGTCCCTCTGTCAGTCATCAAGGACCATCCACTCAAGACAACACCACCACCACCACCCAGTCCGTGACTCCATCCAATATAGATCAACCAGAGCACACAAGAAGCAGTTCAGAGACGAGCCAATCAGAGAGCAGCAACCCCACAGTCACCATCTCCCCTCCTGGCAACTACGACAGTCTGACTGGTCAGGGGCAGAAGACGGTGGGGAGCCGCAGGCTGAGCATCAGTCTGTGGGAGGGGTCAGGCCGTTCTGCCACCTACAGTTCTGATGAATCAGAGGGCGAGGAGATGTGGGAGGAGCTAATGGAGCTCCGTCAGAGGTGACTGGGTGATTAGGGATCATCTTTTGCTGCACAAATAGTTGGGAAAAACAAATCCATGACACCTTCCTGTCATGTAAAGAGCAGTGTTTTGGGTTTGGCCAGCAGGTGTCACCAAATGTCACCATGCATGCCTGTTTACTGTGCACCATCTTCTCTCTCCTCCTTACAGACACCTGGGGCAGGTGCAGAGCCTGCAGGTGAGTCAGAAGCGAGAAATTGAGGAGCTCTATCGACAGAAAGGTAAAGCCCCGCCCCCTAGCATTATCCCTCCGGCGGCCATGTTGAAACACCGCCACCGCCGTCTCTCCAAACCAGCAAACTACACTCGCAGAAACAGCCTACAGAGTCGGGACATACTGCCCCCTTCAGGTAGATGAGCTCACTGCACTGTGCAGACAGAGGAACTTTTCAGGCTCTCTGAAACGAGTCTGCTTTATGTTCAGGCATCATGAGGAAGAACTCAGTGAGTGGCAGCAGCAGTGGGTCTCAGGACAGAGCTCTGAAAGGTGTGACGTTCGCTCCAGGACACAGCTGCATGGTGAGCAGAGAACCGAAGGTCTGCAGCACTACTGTGCAAAGTTCAGGGCTGCAAGTAACAGTTATTTTCCATGTAGTTGATTTTTCTTGCAGGACTTTTCTGTAAAGCAAACATTTGAGTTGTGCGCAGGTATCTCTGTTCTGTCCTGTGACTCGAGGCGTCGCAGCTACCGCTAACTAGCTGTTTATAAACTCTTGCTAGTTAGCTAACGTTTTAGCATTTATCATTTTGCAAATTGGTTGGATGACGTTCGCCTTCATCACTGACTCACTTCTGTTATTAACCCATACAATGCTATTCTGTTTTAAAAAAGGTCAGCACTGCCACAATATAAAACATGCTATTTTCTTTGCCCTACAGGTCTTAAATTTCATTCATAGTGGTCTTAAAAAGTCTTAAGTTTGAGATTATGAAACCTGCAGAAAACCTGCTGGGACAAAATGTAGAAAAGTTTCAGGAAGTTTTCAGAGCAGTTTAAATGCTTGTCTCTGATTGGTCAGCTCATGTCTCCAATTTGAGAACAAAACTATGACAAAAAGGTTTTTTTTAACACATTTAAACAGTTTAAAAATTAACTCTGACATAACTGCAGCCGATGCTCCAGGTCCTAGTTAAAGCCCTTCAGGTGACCTTTCTGACATGATTCCAAGTTTGTTTGGTTATAATGTTATTGTTGATGGAGAACATGAATACCTTCTGATTTAGGATCAATACCTGACCCCTGACCTTTGTCTTACAGTGAGAGAGGAGCTGCTGAAGAACCTGAAGACCATCAGAGCTGCAGACACATTTCAGCTCCTCAGGAGGAAACGGAGCTTCATGCAGATGGTTTCAGATCTGATGCTTCAGGGTCCAAACCGGACTGATACGTTCAGCATCATGAAAATATTAAAGAAAATCTGGATTCATGTTTCAGATGATTTAAGAGATTTGGAAAATCTGGAAGCTAACAGGGTGTGACAAAGACTCCAGTGATGAAGGCAGCTTTAAACCTGTTTTATTTATTTATTTATCCTTATTTTTATTGCTAAGCTTCACCATGTTGACATATTTTTGTTCTTGTTTATAAATGTTAATAAGTTAATATTTTATTGCTGCTGGTTCAGTTTCTCATCAGGTTGAAGTTACAGCAGCAGCTCATCTGTGTCTTATTTAATGGATTGCTGCTGAAGCTGAACATAAAACCTGGACATTGTTTTTGCTTCGGTTTTTAAAGTTTGAAACATTAAAAAGGTTTAATCAAATAATCCTGACGAACCTCATATTTTTATGTAAAATCTTACCTGCAGATTGATAAGAGATTAATTAAAGTTTAATAATTTAAGCTTGACTCTCTTCTCTCTTCTGGTTTAGCTTCTTTGTTAGCATAAGGTAATTGTTCAGCAACAATCTTCAGTTAGAGGCTTCTCTTGAATTACTGCAAGACTGACTGCTACTGGAGATCCTTCCTGCCCATAACATCATCATCCACAACGACTCTCTGAAGATACTTAGATGATATGAATTACAAAAACATTTAATTTTCCTTTGGAACAAATAAGGAATTTTTTAAATAGAATTGACTCATTTTAAACACGTGGCTGCAAACCAGCCAATCAGGTGAGCCCTGCGCCGACGGATCAATCAGTTCTCAATCCGTGCTGCGCCATCTATTGGCTGATAGAGAAATTACACCCAAATCTGAGTGAAAATATTAACCAGTCATCTGTACAAATATTCTAAAAAGGAACAAATTTAGTAGATTATTTAGTTTTAAACTAGTTTTTAAAATGTTTTAGAGAAAAATAATTTCTAGAATCTGCTGTACAGTAACAAAAACTCAATATATAATGTCGAAGATGTATTGAGTTTAAACATGAAGCAATGAACAATTAAATTAATCTTCTAAATCAGTTAGAAACCTCAGATTTTTGCAAAAATATCTTAATATTTAAAGAAGGTTCAGTTTGTCAGAAGGTTTTGTAATTGAACAAAGTATCAGACATTAATAGTATAAACTGTTTTACAAACTGAATGCAGCAGCAGCTGCAGGTTATGTTGGAGGATCTTTAACCGTTAAACCAGCGGCCGTGTTGCAGAGATTATCTGCTGCTATGGGTGTGACACCAGATTGGTATCATTTTGTTGACGTAACGTCTGTTAATCAATCATATCATGTTCACCTACATTTGGCCAGAACCAGTGCAAATACTTGGGTTGGGTTGTTTAAACTGCCATAAGAAAAACATGGAGGTTCATTTTTCAGTCACATTTTTACCATGTTATTTAATTTTCATTCATAACTCTCACACTTAGCAACACAGCTAGCTTGCTAGTTAGTTAGCAAGCTAAACGTTTTCCTTGCAAACTAAATATTTTTCTACATATTAGCTAAATATTTAGTGAAAAAAGCTCAGTTTTAACTTGGATATTTAACTTGCTATTCTGTCAGTAAATTAAGATAAATATTTAGCTTAGACATGAAATATTTATCTCAGGGTTAAACATTTAGTAGTTAGCAAGCTAAATATTGAGATAGCTAACTCAACACTTAGCTTCAAACTAAATACTGTATTTAGCCTGCTAACTAAACTTTACTTCATTTGTAAACTAAATGTTTAGCTTAATTAAAAATTTGATTTAAAATGGCAACATTTATAAATTCATGAATGACATTAACAGGAAAATATGCCCTTGTTTTCTTATGTGACAGGATAAACGAGTCAATTTTTTTTATTTTTGGTGTTAATTTGTCATTTAATTTGTGAAAGTCATTCACAAACAGCCTCTCATATTTACTGCACCAGAAAGCCAAGAAAGCGGTCAGATGTTGCTTTAATGTAACTAGTGCGTAAGAAAGCCAAGATTCTCTGTAGAGAATCGACCAGTTAAACTTAGAATTGGATGTTCTGAACAGAAAAAATAGGTTTTATAAATGGAACCAGTCCAGCTATTGCATCACCAGCCTGACAATAAATCTGCTGCTTCATAGAAAACCAAAGATACTTTACAGCTGATAAGACGGGACGTTTAATTGCTGCTTTCGTTGAGTTTACTTTCTCTTTTGCAAGAGAAATCTCCCTTTGCGCTGGATGTTATTTTTTATCATTTTAAGTGAAATCCACATAAATTTGATAAAATCTTGTGTGGTACCACCTGAGGATGTCAGGGGAACAAATATTGTTTGCTATTTATTAAGGATTAATGGGTGGATCAAGATTTCAGACTAAACCATTTCTTCCTCAACTTTGTCTTTGTTGCAAACGTTTTCCAGGGTAGCTGAAGATCAGGACAAAAATCTGCCTGAGTTCACAAATCAAGATGTTTATTTGTAGTTTTCAGTTTTCTGCATGAACTATGATTGACTCCTGGTTCTGATCTGACGTTAAACAGCTAGAGGTCGTTTGAGGTCAGCTCAGAAATCTATCTGTTGGGGTCAGTAGGATAAGACAAAACACTTTCGCTTTCTGAATGACTGTCTTTAAATCAGCCAATCAGAACAGAGAAACATGCAATGAACTTCCTCACAATAAAAACCCAAGCAGAGCTTTTAGAAGAGTCTTTTTACATTTCAACAGAACAGGTGAGACTGGAATATTCATTTTACATGCATTTACACCTTTTACTTATGACAATGTATTAGGGCCAGATAGAAAATAAAGGAGGAGTGAACTAAAACTCAAGAAATTTCAAGAAAAATCTCAGAAATGTTTAAAAAAAATTAAAAAAAGGAAATTTCTGAGCTCAAAATGTCAAAACTTTGCATGATAAAAATATTTTTTTTATTAATCTGAGAAATTTTCTGAAAGTAAAACAAAATTTATGAAAAAAATAGACATTTTGAGATTAATCTCAGAAATGTTCTGGAAGAAACCTGGAAATTTCTGAGTTTTAAAAGTGGAGAATTTCCACCTTTTTCTAGAAAATTTTTAAATTAATCCCAAAATTGTCAAGGTTTTGTTTTGGCAGAAATTTACTTCTTTTTCTCTTCTTCCTACAATGTCCTCAATGCAACATTGTAGTTATTTATGCAGATAGTTTGGTCTGAATGAACTTCCAGAAACTTCAGCTCCTTCAAGAGACTCTGCTTCTAATTTTGCTTGGAAAAGGTGAGAGTTCAGCTGTCAGATGTTGCTTTAATGTAACTAGTGCATAAACTTAAACCTTTTTTCAGGAAAATCTCTGAGATCCCACCATGGACGTAGCCGACATGCTCATAGATGAAATCTTCAAGTGGGTGAAGCTGCAGAAAGAAGGTGCAGAGAAGTTTGACAAACTGGCCACTGAGCTGGAGGAAACCAAGAAAGGTTGCAACATCAGCAAAGTTGTAGGCAGCTCAGTGTCTGTCGGAGGAGCGGCGGCCATGACGGTTTCTGGCATATCGGCCTCGTCACTGGAGGAGCTGCGATCCCGTTCCTGTTCACGGCTGGAGCCGTGGCCTCTGGCCTCGGTCTGACCACTAACCTGACCTCAGACGTTGTGGACATCACTGTGGCGAGTCTAAACATGAAGGAAGCCAAACAGATCGGCGAGAAGATTGAGAATCTCGAAAAGGGGATTGAGAAACTGATGGGAACGCTGAAGGAGGAAGGAGAGCGGAGGGAAAAAGAGGCTTCGTCCTTTGAGAAACTTTCTCCAGAAGATTATGTTGTAGAAAGCATTGTGAGGGCGATGGCCAAACGAGAGGGGCTGATGCTGAACGCCAGGATCAGCCTGCAGAGCATGCTGTCTGGTTTCTCCAAAACACTGATCAGTGATAAGGAGGCAGATTTTGCTCTTCTTGGGATTTCCTTAGCATCCAAGTTTGCGATGATCGCAGCTAGAAAGTCTGGGAAGAGTTTGGTGTCGAATGGCCTTCCAGAGCTGGCAGCGTCCATGGGAGCAAAAGCTGCAGGCAAAGCAGTTGGACGGGTGAGTATCTCAGTCGGCTCATAAATATATGAAATATCCAGAAGTGGTGTGATGGCGTAAGGCCATTGAAGGTAGAAAAGAAGAAGTAAATTCTGAAATTTTCTAGAAAAACCTAGATAAAGCAAACATTTTTAGATACATCTCAGAAATTTAAAGGAAAAAAGATTTAAATGTCTGAACTGAACTATTGAAAGAGTTTAAAGATTTTTCTAGAAAAAGATTTTTTTGGGCCAAATGTAACTTTTTTTTTTCTATCTACAATGGCCTTAATACGCAGTCATACTACTATGATACCAATGAATATTACGCTAAAAAAGATATTTTTTATGTATTGATTAATGCCAAAATCTTGGCCAGTAAAGCTGACTCTGATTCCAGATGGCAGGAAACAGAAATCAACTCTTTTTTAAATTTCCTTTGCTTGTTTTTGTTTTTCCCAGGTCGGAGCAGGAGTGGTCGGATTGGCCTTTTCAGTTCCTGAGCTGGTGATCAACTGTATCGATCTGAATAACTGTAAGACAGAAGCCAGTCAGACTCTGAGGAAGAACGCTGTGGACATTCGGAAAGCTTCTGACCAGATGGAAAACGACCTTGAAAACATCCAGTAAGTCTGAATGATGAAACATCTCACTAGTAAACTGAAATAATGGGAATAAATGAATTATATATAATCTGATCTGAAGAACTTTTCAGTTCAGTGTTTCCCAAACTGTTTCAGGTTGAAGACCATTTGGCTCATTTAACAAACTCACATTAACTTGAAATTGCTCCTGCAATGATACATCTTCATAAATGCAACCTGAAGCAGCAATATTAGTTTCTTAACCCACTGATTGTTGCCTTTTTTATCCGTCCCAATAAAGGTTGAGCTGTTTCGTAAATGTGCCAAGGCACAACAAATTATTTACAGATTCTGAAAGTGTGGAAAGTTTTCCAATGATGTCAGACACAGAAATGAAAAAAGAAGTTGCTCTGTGTGCATCAATGACATTTTAGGGTTATTTGTAATTTAGAAGCGAAATAGAGTTGAGTTTCTTTGGAAGAAAAGAAAATCCTCTCCACCCATTTCTATCAATTGGATCTATTCGCCTATTAAATCATTTAAATAACCGTTGATGTGTGAGCAAGCAGAGTCACATGATCTGTTAAACACTTTGCTGTTGACTCGATGTCAACATGTAATGATCCGTTGTGTAAAACACTTTGATCAGATCCAACAGAACAAGAAATACATGGTCACCACAACCTGCTGCTCAAAAAGACACATTTTTAACCTTTATGAGAACTGTCCTCAGATTGGCGTTTTCTCTTCCAGATCGATCTTCCGGAGGTTAGCCAAGGTCAAACGCTGCATTGAAACCAAAAACAAGAGCAGTGATGACAGTCAAACTCTGCTGAAGTTTGCACAGGATACCTGCAAAGATGAATCCGTTAGAAAGTGGCTCAGGGAAAACGCAGAGTCTAAGATCTTCTCCAAGCTGGTGGACATGTTCCAGTTCCTGAAGGAAAAGCTTGATGAGGAAGAGGAGAAGAACCACAGCAACGAAGTCGACATCACCATTGTGGCTCATGGAGCGATCACTGACTCCATGATGCCGGCCAGCTGCCTGCTGCCTCTGCCCACCGTCTCCGATGTTGTGCTGTACTCGCCCTGGAACTGCTACCTTGAAGCTACTGCAGCGTACGGCATCGCCACGGGGAAGATTCAACCGGACCACAGGCAGTTTTACTGCTCACCTGATCGTGGCTGCAAGGTTCCAGATAACGGGCATCGACCCAAACGTCTCCCTGATGGGTGGAACTCCATGAAGAAAGCTGGAGATCAAAAGATTCCCAACATCATCGTGTCTCCTTTAAAAACACCTGAAGATGGCGTCTGGAAGAAATTTGAGAGGCTAGAAAGCAGACATGGCAACCCTGGAAGAAACCATATCCTCATCCCATTGATCTTCCCAGAAGAAGATGAGGAAGATGATGAAGAAGAAGAAGACATCCGTCTCCCTGTGGTGACCTTGGCTCTGTCGCTGGTGCTCATGTTCTCCAGGTTTCAGGCCACGCTCCACCTCACCGTCTGTCTGGGGAAACTATCTAGAAAAATGAACCTGGATGAAGAAGCTCTGAAGCAGCAGTACGCCTGCACCATCGACTTCACAGGAATGACCTCAACAGAGAAGATGTTGGCCTCCAAGTTCCAATCTATAATATCTTCAGTGATAAAGTTCTTCAGAAGAACAGAAAGCAGTGCAGAAAACCAAGAACATGAGCGGCTGGCCAAAGCTTTCAAAGCCATGTTCGGTTGAACTCTGAGACAAAACGGGTTCTGAGGAAATATAAATAAAACCAGAACGTCTCTGGTTTTATGAGATGTTTTGGACTCTGGCTTCAGATCCATCTCAACGGGTTTTATTTTGATAGTCATACAAAACATTCATTACAATTATGTTTTTCTAGTTCCTGTTCAGTTTCTAGACACTTTTACTGCACTGCCATCTAGTGGTCTTAGACAGTAAATGAAAATGATCACTGGTTTAATTATTTCTTAAACTAAATAATGTAATTTAATTCGTTTATTTAATCACAGTGAGTATGTCAGACATAGGAAGCATAAGAAGTTAAAGTTCTAAAACCCGATAAAATGTGATTTATTGTATGTGTTTCTTGTCTTTTCTGTTCTTTGAATAATTGAGCTTTCTGTGTTGTTTGGTAATTAGGATGAATTTGAATGTATGTGTGAATGAATTGAAATGATTTTTTGTAAAATATCTTGAGACGACGTGTTTTAAATTGGTGCTACAGAAGTAAAAATGAATTGAATTGAATCTACAGCTCAGACATCTTCAGTATTTCTTTGTATTTTCCTTCTAAAGGTTCAGACTTCCTTCAAAATATTCAGTCTTTCCAGATACTGAATATTTACTCTGATTCATGCATCAGTTCAAAGTTTTCACATTTAAAGTAGAGCCTAGCAGGAGCATGTGAAGCAGCAGCAGGATTTAAATTCATGTAAAACACGTGAAGAGCTGCTGGGTTCCTGTAACTCGGCTCATTTACAGGAAGAACCAACTGATTGGCATAAATTCCTGAGCCAACCAGTTCAGAGGTGTGTTTTCATTTCACCTGTTGGCATGTCTGGTGATTCTAATCTGGTTTCTGTAAATAAAACTCCATTCTAACTCAGTGTGACATGAAGAGTACAGAGACAGAAAAAAAAAAAAAAAAACTAAACACAATCGGATGTTAATACATCATTTATTTCTGTTTGCTGAATTTCTACAGATTTTACTCCATGCATGCCTCATGGCGTGCATGGAGTAAAATCCAACCAAAACATCAGAGTCCAGTTTTGGTTGGACTCTGGTGTTTATTATGGTCAATAAACTTTAAAGCCTTTGTGATAAGACTGTGCTGCTGCCAGTCTTGTCTTGCAAAAAAGATGTTTAATCTCAGTGGGATTTTCCTGGTGAAACAAAGGTAGATTTTGGCTGGGAATTTTGGCTCTGACGTAATGTGGTTTATAAATAAGGCTGCTGTTCCTTCACCTGGTAGATGACTGGATCAATTTCACCTGCAACAGGTAGGACAAACTGCAGATTTGCTCTAAGGAATTAACTGCATTATTATGAAATATTAGCAGTAATTTATTCTGAACTAACAGAATCTGGTTCTTATATTAGAGGCAAAGCTGTTCAGTTATACAGAGTTTCTGTTACTGAGTAGAAATTTGTGCAGCTGACAGAAATGTGGAAATTTAGTCTAAATCTAAAAAAAACAACAACAAAAACTTCAGTATTTTCTTATTGTAAAATGATTTTGTTTTTCTTCTGCAGGCTAACAGTTTTGTCTTTAGTTCCTGTTCATCCACCAACCATGAGCGATCCAGAAAGTGACCGATTCCACAAACTGATGTCTCTGAGAAGACAGAGTTGGATGCTGTGAGTTTCCTGATGACAAATGTTCAATGAGAAATTACTGAGTAGCATCTTATTCTGCGCCAGAATGTTTTTATGAGAAATATTATTTAGTTTCATGTATTGTTTTTTGGGTCAATGCATTAAATCGATGAAGTCAAATTTATTTGTAGCGCATTTCAGCAACAAGGACGTTTAACTGTGTTAAAAACAACACGGTAACCAGTTATATTGTCAAATACCATCATCAAAATGATTAAAAAGTAATAATGAAATGTTGGGATGAAGACCAGAATGAATCACTGTTCCAGTTATAATAGAACAAGGTGGGTTTTAGCCTTGATTTAAAGGTTCAGGTCAGAGTTGATCTCTAGTCTCCAGCTGTAATAAGTGAAGTTGATCATTCAGATTTAGGTCCAAATAACTTTACTTTTGCTTCTGTTCATTTGGAGAAAGCTGTGGCACAGCCAGACATTTATCTGTTCTAAGCATCTGTTCAGTGATTGGACGGTTCAGAGTCACCTGGTGACATCATGATCTATCATTGTTGTTTTTAAAGACTGAGGGGAAAAAACCCCAATGAAAGGAATCAGTTTACTGCATGAATCAGATCAGATTCAACAACAGGCAGAACTTTCTAAAGTCATAACTAGGATATCAAGACAGCAGGAGGAAGAGCTTAATTTAGCCATTTTTTCTACATTTTTATTTTTGGGCATGGCTTCAATTCTGGATGTTGGTGTGCAGATTAATTTCATTTTTAGATTTTTTTTCCTGTAAAAAAGGTGTAAAATTCATTGCAGTCGCTGGTAGAGAGGAGATTAGAGCCTGTAAGATTAATCTAAGTTAATCTAACAACTGTGACAAAGAGCATTACTGATGGTTTTGTTAATAATTTCCTAAAGAATATTTTTTTACGTGTTTTTAGCGTAACCTATTGGCTTTTTTGCCCCTCTCTGTTGGGGATGAATCTACATGGATTCAAAGTCTCCCAGGACAATTAAACAGTAAAAGAGCTCAGCCATGGCCTTGGAAATCTGCTGGTACTGAACCAGGGTCCACTGTAATATGATCTGGCAAACTGGCTGCTGTACAGTGACAGTAAGGAGTTAACAGACACACATTCATATTAAATATTCCTATTCATTTTCTTTCAACAGGCGGAACATCTGCAGAGATGTTCAATTTTTACAAATAAGAAGCTGCGAAGAAAAGAACCGACTGATGAAGCTCGCAGAGACAAATTGTTCAAATCCAGTCGTTTTGAAGTGGCTGAGAGAAAACTCCTTCACCAAACTGGTGGAGATGTTCAACTTCTTTAAAAAACACATAGATGAGGAGGAGAAGAAGAACCACAGTGACACTGTGGACATCACCTTCATGGCTCATGGAGCAATCAGAGACTTCATGATCCCAGCCTGCTGTCTGCTGCCTCTCGCCTCCATCAGGGACGTGGTTCTTTATGCTCCCTGGAACTGTGTCACCACTGGGTTAGCATACGCCATCGCCACAGGAAAACTGAAGCCTCATCACAGAATCTTCTACTGCGCCAAGAAGGATGGATGTCCAGTTCCTGATGAAAAACACCGACCTGCAAAACTACCGGATCGCTGGAACTCAATGAGTCAGGCTGGAGACCAGATGATCCCAAACATCACAGTTAGTCCTCTACGACCAGACGATGGTGTTTGGAAGAACTTTGAGTCTCTCACCAAACAATACGGTCCTATTGGGAGAAACCGGATCGTCATTCCCTTCATCCTCCCAGGAAAAGAAACAGAGACCATCCCGTTCTCTGTGGTCACCTTGGCCCTGTCTCTGGTTTTGCTGGAGTCCAGGTTCAAAGCCACCGTCCACCTGAACGCCTGTCTATCTGACCACTCTATTGTTCGTAAGTTTGACAGAGAATATCTGGAGAAGCAGTACGCCTATGCTGTTGATGGGACTGGAATGAAAGGTTCTGATTACATCTTCAGTGTAACATGGATAGAAAAGATTATGCATAAGTCATATTAGCAGTTCATTTTGTTAAAAATGTGTTCTGTCAATCTAAATATAGAGATGTATAAATTATAATATCTACATGAAGATGAAGCTCCTCCCCCAGGTACCAGATCTCTGGGTTGTATGCTTATTAGTTTGTATTACATCAAATGTGTCATATCACACTGTATATCCCAAGACAACTGGAGCATTAAAAAATATTTTGTTTATTGGCTTCACATCCTGCTTTCACACGTCGCAGCTAAATGGTAAAAAGCCATTTTCTTCCAATCCACAGGCGATCAGCCCAATTCTGATGTCAGAAAGTCAACAGACTCTCATGTGATGCTGTGTTGAATCTTATAAGAAAACTGTTTGTGATTTTCTAATAGCTTGTAAACCAATCGCACATCTGGAAAAGGGAGGTACTTTGTGCCACTATATATATGCCATAATTCCTGTCAATAAATGAGAAATTTGCATCTTGCAGGCACTTTGTATGGTTTCCCTCTACAGTGACATTTTATAAACAGTCAAGGACTGTAAGGCGGCTAATTTAGATTATCACTCCTGTGATAGGATGCAGAGGGGAAAATAAGACACTTGACTTGTCTGAGATTGTCACAGCGATCTGGTTGACGATCAGCTTTTTAAAATTATTTTTAATATTGCAACAACTACTGCATGTTTAGGAAATGTGACCTCTCCATTTCTTATTCTTCTGTGGTATTTTTCAATAAACTTTTTGTCTCTCCAGCATTTCTACAGAAATATTCTGCTGTGTTGGGGATTATCATCAAATGCATAAGACTGAGTAGTAATCATTTAATATTTGTGTATATTTCTACTACAAAGCTGTTACATTTGGATAACACCATCTGTCTGTGAAGTCTCCTCTGTGGAAGAGGTTGGAAAAGATGCAGCAAAAGTTCAGACAGAAACAGAAGAAAACAAAAAGGTTCTGGAGCTTCTGTAGGTGTTTCACAGGTAGGAGGGCGTGGCAGGAGTCACTGGACCACATGTAATTATCATTAACGTCAAATTTTTAATTTGAGTCGTTCTAAAAATATTTTTTATCTCCCATAATATTTCTTTTCAATAGTTTCCTCTGCTGCTTCGTCATATTTTAAAATTAATTTAATAAACATAAGGAGAAACGTATAATTTATTCATAACAGTGAACACTACGTCACATGAACAAAGTTTTCTAAGCACAACTAAACACAATCAGAATCAGTAACCTCTATATTCTCATGTTGGTTTAAATAAATGCTTTTAATTTACTTTTAATAATCTACTGGTTTTTGTTTTGGTATTGTATCTCTTGGCTGCTTCCCATACCTGCCTGTGTGGATTAGCAAAGTTTCATCCAATCAGATTTCAGTCGCTATGTGTTGCTATAAATTAGTTTGTTTTTTACATCCACAATGGCTGATTCAGAAAGAGAAATATGAATGATTAAAAATCCATTTTCTTTGCCCAAAGAGCTGGACATCATAAAGAGTCAAACTCTGAATCTCTCATTGAAGGAAAGCAACACATCAGTTTGATAGAAACAGTAAAATGGAAGAAATAAAAACTGAAGAGAATTTGAGACTGAGATTAGTAACGTCATAAGAAATTAGTCTCAATACAATGTCAGAGGCAAAAATCACAAGTTAAAAATCTATAACCTGACAGAACATGTTAAACTGTACCTTCGCTTCTGGCTCACAAGTCTAAAGTATTTCTTGGTTCAGATTTTAATATATTTATATTTACTGATTCATGCATGAGGTCAGGGTTTGCATATTTAAAGTAGAGCCTACCAGGTACATGTGAAGCAGCTGCAGAGTTTCTGCTGAAGGATCTAAATTTATGTAAAACATGTGGAGAGTTACAGAAAACCAGCTGATTTAAAGGAAGAGGTTTGGCAGAGATTCCTGAGCCAAACCAGGTCAGAGGCGTGTTTTTATATCAATCGTTGATATGGAAGATAATGTTATCGTGATTACCTCGAATAAAACTCCATTATAACGATCATCATTATAGCGTGATGTGAAGAGGACAGAGATAGAAATACAACAGATACACTAAACTAAACCTAATGATTATTTCTGTTTGCTGAGTTTCTACCAGATTTTACTAAATGCATCACAGAGCAGATGAGCAGGATGAGCAGGTTTCTCCACTCAATGCTGGATGGACTCTGTTGATTATTGAGGTCAATAAACTTCACATCCAGACACTGGAGTCTCCGGGGATTTTTGCTGTGAAGTTTCTCTTTCACTTGTTTGTTTGTGTTGCCATGATGTCACATGATCCAAGCTTTATAAGACTGCTGGTCCTTCACCTGTTAGAGAACTGCATCGATTTCACCTGGAACAGGTAGGACAAACTGCAGCTTTGCTCTAATAAATTCACAATATTACTATGTAATATTTAGCGATAAATTTATTCTGAAGTACATCTGGTTTTTTATATAAGACAAAGTTGTTCAGTTGTAGGGAGTTTCTGTTGTTTATGTCATGTTTGAAGCGACACGCTTGACCCACATGCAGATGCTCAAACAGGAGATGCGATTTGGTTAGAATAAATAAAGTTTATTGGATCAACAATAAAGAGAAGGAGTCTGAGATGTGTCTCGGGGGGACCTTGGATGAGGGTCGTCTCCACGCTAAATACAGGGAGAGATGAGGTCAGTGTAATGATTACGGAAAACCAACAGGGGTTCAGGAACGAGCTTACTGGTGAGTAAAGAAGTCTCCGCTGGGAAGGAGGGGGGTGACTGACGGGAGGAGGGGTCCGATCCGGGCCCGATGGTGGGTGGCTTTGCAGAGGTCGCTGATGGATTTGTCGTTGGAGGGCGGGCAGGAAGAGAGCGGGTGTCAGCCAGTCTCGGAAAGGAGTCCTGGACTCCTCAGCGGCGGTTCTTGGGTCAGACTAAAAGGTCTCAGGAAGAGCTTCTCCACGGCTCACAGGGGGAAACTCTGTGAGAAAAAATATCAGAATAAGCTCAGGTTGCTTGAAACACGTAGGGAGGAAAACACCGAAAACAGGATCAGTGGAGCTCAGAGTACCATTGGAGGTTAACACTCAAGCGCTGGAGAACCGACCGCCCGCTCTTCTGATGCTGGTGGTGATGATGCCGATCACGCACAGGTGTGCAGGATCCACCCTCCAACGACTGCCAACCTCTGGCTCCATCTGGTGGAAAAGAAAAGGTTCCCCCACCACGCCCTAGCTCCAACACCCGACAGTATAGTGGAAATTCACACAGCTGAAATACGGGAATTCAGGTTCAAAGTAGAAGACATAACTTTAGCATTAATTATTTTAGAGTTTGATTTTAATTTTCTGTTAATCCAACAACAATGAGGGCCCTGAAAAGCGATCTACTCCACAAACCGATTTCTCTAGAGGAGATAAAAAGAGATAGTGATTCAGTGATTTTCTGTTTGGATCTTGGTTTGTTTTGGTATTTTGATTGTTTCATTCTAGCTCCGTTATTATTGTTTTTGTTAGTTTAATATTTTCAGTACATCAGCCTTGTTTCTATGTTACTTTAGTAGTCCCTGTTTCAATTATTCTAGTTTGTTTATTTATTCCTGGCATCTAGTTATAGGTTATTCATAGAATCCTTTTCGTAGTTGCCCTGTTGTGTACTTCTGCCTCTCCCCTCACATGAGAGCCCTTATAAAAGGACAAATGTAAGGGAAGAAATGATCACAAGACGAAATCAGATCAGTGCGCTTTCACTTATTCTTGTATTGAGTGTAGAGAAGAGCGCACTAGTCCCCTAGTGGACTCTTTTTGATTATGGCGCCATTAGAGCCTGTTCCCTGGTTTTGCTCCCTGCGCTGTTGTTTGTTCTTGATATATTTTGTTCTACCTCTGGCTCCCTGTGTTTCCTGTGGACTTTGTTTTCATCTTTTCTTTTATTAATATTTTTTAACATTATCTATGCTCCCAGATCCAGTCTGCATTTTGGTTTTTGGGGCTTGACTTGTACTTTGGTGATATGAGGAAATCTGTTTTTTGGGGGCTCGTCTTGTTCTTCCTCCAGGATTGAGAACCAGACGTTACAAAAGACCTTCTTCCCCCTGTATCCCGCAAGTAACTCCTACCTCCTGACGCAGACAAGCTGCCGCCAAGAGCACAGCTTATCTCAGTCTTTTGAGCTCAACAGTGTTCACCAGTCTCCTGAAGTCCACAGTTTTCTCCCAGAACTCTCTGCCCTGGTGGGCCTTCCTTGTCGTCAGCACACGCATCCGTGGGTTGTCTTCCCAAAGCCTGTAAGGGAAGACTGTAAGGCCCTTCAGTCGACAGCGGCCTCCAGAAACTCAGTAATTTTGCAGTTCTGTGTCCTCTGCCAACCGATGCTGAACTTATTCTCCCGGGCTCAGACTGTAATATCTAGAACACGTCCTGTTTTTTTGAAGTACATATTCTTATTATTTGAGGCATGAGTTATCTCTATTAATAAGTTTTCTAATAGAATGAATGCAATGTCTTTTGTGGATGTTTGTTTTTTTGTATTCTTGACGCTTGTTGCAAACCAATTTTCTTCTAGGACATGCATAAAACTGAAAAATCTTTTTCAGGAAAATCTCTGGGATCCCACCATGGACGTAGCCGACATGCTCATAGATGAAATCTTCAAGTGGGTGAAGCTGCAGAAAGAAGGTGCAGAGAAGTTTGACAAACTGGCCACTGAGCTGGAGGAAACCAAGAAAGGTTGCAACATCAGCAAAGTTGTAGGCAGCTCAGTGTCTGTCGGAGGAGCGGCGGCCATGACGGTTTCTGGCATATCGGCCCTCGTCACTGGAGGAGCTGCGATCCCGTTCCTGTTCACGGCTGGAGCCGTGGCCTCTGGCCTCGGTCTGACCACTAACCTGACCTCAGACGTTGTGGACATCACTGTGGCGAGTCTAAACATGAAGGAAGCCAAACAGATCGGCGAGAAGATTGAGAATCTCGAAAAGGGGATTGAGAAACTGATGGGAACGCTGAAGGAGGAAGGAGAGCGGAGGGAAAAAGAGGCTTCGTCCTTTGAGAAACTTTCTCCAGAAGATTATGTTGTAGAAAGCATTGTGAGGGCGATGGCCAAACGAGAGGGGCTGATGCTGAACGCCAGGATCAGCCTGCAGAGCATGCTGTCTGGTTTCTCCAAAACACTGATCAGTGATAAGGAGGCAGATTTTGCTCTTCTTGGGATTTCCTTAGCATCCAAGTTTGCGATGATCGCAGCTAGAAAGTCTGGGAAGAGTTTGGTGTCGAATGGCCTTCCAGAGCTGGCAGCGTCCATGGGAGCAAAAGCTGCAGGCAAAGCAGTTGGACGGGTGAGTATCTCAGTCGGCTCATAAATATATGAAATATCCAGAAGTGGTGTGATGGCGTAAGGCCATTGAAGGTAGAAAAGAAGAAGTAAATTCTGAAATTTTCTAGAAAAACCTAGATAAAGCAAACATTTTGAGATTACATCTCAGAAAATTTAAAGGGAAAAAAGCATGAAAATGTCTGAACTTAAAAGTAGAAAAATTTCAACTTTTGGAAGAGTTTCAAGATTTTTCTAGAAAAAGATTTTTTTGGGGCCAAATTTAACTATTTTTTTTCTATCGCAGTCGTACTACTATGATACCAATGACTGATGACAGGAAACAGAAATCAACTCTTTTTTAAATTTCCTTTGCTTGTTTTTGTTTTTCCCAGGTCGGAGCAGGAGTGGTCGGATTGGCATTTTCAGTTCCTGAGCTGGTGATCAACTGTATCGATCTGAATAACTGTAAGACAGAAGCCAGTCAGACTCTGAGGAAGAACGCTGTGGACATTCGGAAAGCTTCTGACCAGATGGAAAACGACCTTGAAAACATCCAGTAAGTCTGAATGATGAAACATCTCACTAGTAAACTAAAATAACAGAAACAGAAAAAATACTGAACTTTACAGGAAACAAACTCATAAATCATTGTTTTTATGTTTTTGCCTGAATTCCAAAAAGTTTTATATATTTTATTGATATACAACTTGGAAAACAACACACGGCCAACTCAACCTATCTCTAGCCCTTAGCGCACACACAGAAGAAAAATCTATTAATAATATTTTTTATATTCATCCCGATAATTGGAGAATCCCTAAGATTGTCAAAAAGGGAAATCGGGGGAAAAATTGACCTAAAAATCTTGTTCTGTTAACTAAACATGATTCCCACACTTTGCTGTTGACTCGATGTCAACATGTAATGATCCGTTGTGTAAAAACGCTTTGATCAGATCCAACAGGACAAGAAATACGTTGATGAGAACTGTCCTCTGATTGGCGTTTTCTCTTCCAGATCGATCTTCCGAGGTTGGCTAAGGTTAAACGCTCCATTGAAACCAAAAGCAAGAGCAGTGACGACAGTCAAACTCTACTGAAGTTTGCACAGGATACCTGCAAAGATGAATCCATTAGAAAGTGGCTCAGGGAAAACACAGAGTCTAAGATCTTCTCCAAGCTGGTGGACATGTTCCAGTTCCTGAAGAAAAACCTTGATGAGGAAGAGGAGAAGAACCACAGCAACGAAGTCGACATCACCATTGTGGCTCATGGAGCAATCACTGACTCCATGATGCCGGCCAGCTGCCTGCTGCCTCTGCCCACCGTCTCCGATGTTGTGCTGTACTCGCCCTGGAACTGCTACCTTGAAGTTACTGCAGCGTACGGCATCGCCACGGGGAAGATTCAACGGACCACAGGCAGTTTTACTGCTCACCTGATTGTGGCTGCAAGGTTCCAGATAACGGGCATCGACCCAAACGTCTCCCTGATGGGTGGAACTCCATGAAGAAAGCTGGAGATCAAAAGATTCCCAACATCATCGTGTCTCCTTTAAAAACACCTGAAGATGGCGCCTGGAAGAAATTTGAGAGGCTAGAAAGCAGACATGGCAACCCTGGAAGAAACCATATCCTCATCCCATTGATCTTCCCAGAAGAAGATGAGGAAGATGATGAAGAAGAAGAAGACATCCCTCTCCCTGTGGTGACCTTGGCTCTGTCGCTGGTGCTCATGTTCTCCAGGTTTCAGGCCACGCTCCACCTCACCGTCTGTCTGGGGAAACTATCTAGAAAAATGAACCTGGATGAAGAAGCTCTGAAGCAGCAGTACGCCTGCACCATCGACTTCACAGGAATGACCTCAACAGAGAAGATGTTGGCCTCAACAGAGAAGATTTTGGCCTCCAATGTGACAAACTGGCTGTTTGAAGCTTTCAAGGCCATGTTTCCTTGACAAAAATGATATGATCTTGTATATTTTCAAATTATTCAGTTTTATAAGATTTTATTATTAGTTCAATCAATGGGTTATATTGATCCATGTTTTGTTTAATTTCCTGGTTGTAATAATTTCTTATTCGTAGATATCTCTAAACATATTTTTCCAAATTTTAACCTTCTTGTAGTTTGTTAAAACTTTCCACTTTATTACCTTCTACAATCCAAAAAGATGAACTTTATACCTTTTGTTTTGAATCTGGAGTTGATGCTGTTTGGTTGAAAGCTGTTGTCAAATGCCAACCAGTTTAATACCTTGATTTCTTTGTATTTACTACTTCCCTCCATGTATTTAGTATCAGTTTAATCCATTTTTTTCCAGTTAAATCAAGCCGTCCCAGGCTGCTGTTAGCGCCTGTAATGAGACATCTGAGAACATACTGCTTTCTATCTCCTTCCACTTTGCTTCATAATCTGGATCGCACCAATAAAGTAGAGTTCAAATTTGAGCAGAGATAAAGTAGTTTTTTGAGACCCATCCTCCTTTCTCCTTGTTTTATAACTAATATGACGTCTCTTTCCTTTCCATATAAATCTGGATTTTGCTTTGTTCCATTCTATAAAACTATGGCTTGGGATGGATATTGGTAAAGTTTAAAAATAGAAGATATGGTTTCTATTCTTGCTGTTAAACTGAGAGTGAGATTCCATGTTTCCAGGGTTTTTTTAACAGCTGAATGAAGGTGATTATATTTTTTTGTCTATAATATTAGCATCATTTTTATAAAGTATTACTCTTATATATCTGAAGGATTCTGTGCTCCATTTTGGAGGGTATTTCTTTTTAAAATCTTTGGGTGAGCACCAATAAGGAGTTTTTTTCTGTTTATTCAGTATTTAACTTGTAGACAGGTATGGAGCCAGTTGTTTCTAGACTGTGCATCAGTTCTGGTGTTGAGTTCACAGGCAATCGGCCCAATTCTGATGTCAGAAAGTCAACAGACTCTCATGTGATGCTGTGTTGAATCTTATAAAACAACTGTTTGTGATTTGCTAATAGCTTCCCTTTCCCACACATCTGGAAAAGGGAGGGACTTTGTGCCACTATATATATGCTATAATTCCTGTCAATAAATGAGAAATTTGCATCTTGCAGACAATTTGTGTGGTTTCTCTCTCTACAGAGATATTTTATAAACAGTCCAGGACTGTAAGGCAACTCATTCAGATTAGCTCTCTGGTGTTGGGATGCAGAGGTAATAGGGAGGCACATAACGGTCATGTTACCAACCAGCTTCTTTATTATTTTTAATATTATGGCAACCACTGCATGTTTAGGAAATGTGACTAAGTTCAAGTTAATTATAATTAACTTTAAATTGTTACTCTGAGTCTTTCAAAAATATTTTTTATCTCCTATAAAAGGAGATTTTAAGTTGTTTTTTCTCTGCTGCTTTGTCATAGTTAAACATTTATTTCAAACACATGAGCAGAAATTTATTCAGCATTTCTGCTACTCCAGTTTCTTATTTCTACACATTACCCAAGGGAAGCACAGCTCAGTGACAATAAATCAGCTGACTTACAGGAATAATCTGCTATTATGACAAAGGCCTGCAGAAATATTTGATGAATTTGATAACAGTTGTTCTATGTAGGATGATTTTTATCTAATTTTCTTGATCCTCGCTCAGTCTGAAGTGCAGAGTTCAAAGAAAAACTACAACATAATACCCAGCAGGTAAATTAACTGGTTTGCTGCGCTTTTACTTTAAGTAAAATAGTGACAACTGCAGAATGTCCTGGATTTTATTCTCAGGTTATTTAATGTACAAGGTTTACTGTAATCCAATGATAAGACGATAGAAACCTCCTTTTGGGATTTCCCAGGGACTTCCATTCAGTTTCTTTTTCACGTGCGTAGGCGTCATATTAAAACAAACAGGTGCGTCACCAGGTGATCAGTGATAAAACCTCAGAGCCTCAGGTGTTACCTGATCCGAATGAAGCACAGCTCTTCATTCAACAGCAGGTAAGACTAACTGAAGCTTTACTTTAACTATCCCACAGGACCCCTCCATGTCACAGGATGCAGGAAGAAGAGCAATCATCCAGCTGAGAGGGGTGTAACAGACTTAGCTAAAATCTGTGGATCTCATTCAGTTCAGAACAAAATCCCACCTGAATCATGTTTTAGGAAAAAAAATAAAAGCTTCTTTCTACTTTCAGGTGCTGACTATCTGCCAACCATGAGCTACATAACAACCAATCCCAGCCTGATAGCGTTACATTCTGCTTTCCAGGAGATGAAAAGGCAGAAGCAGATCCAGTGAGTTTCTGAAATCATTTTTTTTTACTGATGTTTCTGTTATCTCTGCTTTAACCTGAGCACTGAAGCAAAAAGGACCCACTTTGTCCAGCAGGACAAAGTGATCGAAACGTTGACACAGCTGTTACCTGTGATTTCCAATGTACACATGTAAGAGGAGTGTGGGGGTAAAGATTGGGGCCCCCTACGCCCTTGATTCCAGATTTTCCTTCGGGATGCTGGCGTGTTTAAACTGGGGCAGGAGAAGGTATTTGGGAGACAGATTTGTGTATGAAATGCATTAAAATTAGGAAAGAATGGAGCAAAGCAAGGTGGGTCACTTCCTGCAAGATCCACATGCATCTATCTCACACCATGGACCTCTCAAAAGTTTCCCGATGACACCAGGGGTGTCCATCCAGAGTAACCAGGCAGGTGAGCAAGAGAGCCCCCCAAGCACCTAATAGTCAGAGCCCAGATTGCCACCCAGGACCCCCCAGACCAGCCCACAATTATGGGAACTAGAAGACCGAAGCCCAAAACTTCGTAAACAAGCATTGATTAGTTGGAGGTCTCTAAGCAAGTATACCTCCAGATACTGCATGAATTGTCTGCCACTGTTAGTCTGAGGAGGTCTGCTTCTCTCTGCAGCCTGGTTTTCTCACGTTATGACATGGTGAGCTGTGATTTGAACATGTTCTGTGAATACTGTGATAACAACAAATACCTGTTCTTCATGTTTCTCCACAGAGATGAGAAGAATAGGCTGATGCAGCTTGCAGAGGAGAATTACGCCAATCGAAAGGCCCTGACGTTGCTGAATAAAAAACACCTTCCCCAAGCTGGTGGACATCTTCAACTTCTTCAAAAAACACATAGATGAGGAGGAGAAGAAGAACCACAGTGACACTGTGGACATCACCTTCGTGGCTCATGGAGCAATCGAAGACTTCATGATCCCAGCCTGCTGTCTGCTGCCTCTGGCCTCCATCAGAGACGTGGTTCTTTATACTCCCTGGAACTGTGTCTCTGGAGGGGCAGAGTTAACATACGCCATGGCTTCAGGAAAACTGAAGCCTCAGCATAGAGTCTTTTACACCAAGAAGGTTGGATCTCCAGTTTCTGTTAAAATGAAACTACCAGACTGCTGGAACTCAATGAAGCAGGCTGGAGACCAGATGATCCCAAACATCTCAGTTAGTCCTTTACGACCAGATGACGGAATCTGGAAAAGCTTTGAGTCTCTCACCAAAAAATACGGTCCTGTTGGAAGAAACCGGATTGTCATTCCCTTCATCCTCCCAGAAGAAAAATCAGACAGCGTCCCGTTCTCTGTGGTCACCTTGGCCCTGTCTCTGGTTCTGCTCCAGTCCAGGTTCAGAGCCACCGTCCACCTGAACGCCTGCCTGAGTTGCAGTTCTGTTGGACAGAAGTTTGACAGGTGTTACCTGGAGCAGCAGTACGCCTGGGCTGCAGATGAAACAGGGATGAAATGTTCACACCACATCTTAAGTTGTTAGCAGAATATTAAGGATTATTTTAAGAAGTCGTTTGTGGCAGAAAGAGGTCCAGGTTGGACGGACCAACAGCTTTCGGCTACATCCAGACTTCTTTCAACATCTCTAAACAAGTGAAGACGAAACTCCTCAGGGATTATGAAACTCAAATATGTGATAGAGCCTAAATGCTCCAGTATCTCCTCACTTTCATTCTTTAAATGAAAATTGATTGTTCCCATGTTTTCAACTGAAATGTTACTGCAGTTTAGATTCCTGAATTTCTTCCTTTGTGGTCCAGCTTCATATTCTGTTGTAGTTTCCCGTTTTTATTGTCTAAAAATAATTAATGAACTTCTGTATTGTTTGTGTTGAAGATAAGCTATTGATTCATAATTTGCACATTTATTTGATTTTAATCACTTTAGAGAACTGCAGACTTGATGTTATAAACTAAAGAATTTTTGTTTTCAAAAAGTGTAAATTTGATTTGAAAGTTCTCTTGAAAACCAGTGATGTGAATTCAGATTATTTAGACTGATTATTGAACAGATTAATTTTAATAAATTTTAGAGAAAACTATTTAATCTGCAGTTTTTCTTTGTGCAGTAAACTTATAGATTTACTGCAGCTTCTCATTTCCTGTTGAAAATGTTGCTATCAGAGTATAAATGAAGCTGCTGCAGGATAAACTCAGAGCTGAATAACTTAGTTTATCAGGTTTACCTACCAGAAGCCAAACCAGCTTCTCCTCAAGAACTTTACCTTTGACTATGATTCACATAATTTACAAAAAATGGATAAAAGAAATATTTAATGGGTTTGCATAAGAAGATGCACAGAAACTGCTGAAAACAAAGCAAAGAAATTGAGAATTTATTGACTGTAATAACCTTTTTTTCCCCCCCCACAGACTGGTTCCTCCAGAAAGAAAGTTTAAGTTGTTCAAAAATCAAAAAGAACAAAATCAGTCATCAGTCATTACTTCTCATGGATCCCAGATTGAACTCGTCTCCTGGCAGTTTTTCAGCTCTCAGGGCCTGGAAGACTTTCTCCACACAACTAAACACAATCAGAATCAATAACATATCAACAAGCTACACTTCCATGTTTGTTCAAATAAATGGTTTTAATTTACTTTCAATAATCTACTGTTTTTTTGGAGGGGGGTGGGGGTGTTTTGTTTTCTTTGGTAACATTTCTCTTGGCTGCGCTGTTTCCCATACCTGCCTGTGTGGATTGGAAAAGTTTCATCCAATCAGATTTCATTCTCTATGTGTTGCTAGGATCAATCTAATCTGCCCAGGGCCTTCAGAGTCAGTGGAGCAGGTCTACTTTCTGTCCACAATAAAATTTTCTGTCGAATCAATGAAATAGAAGTGCAACGGTTATTTTAACCAATTAGCTTACAGATTGTCCTCACAGCACCTGCTGAAAGACCTTCATGATGTCAGACATGTTCTGCTCTCTAACTGGATGATCAGAGCCTAACATTTTCCTAGCTTAGTTTGTTTTTTACATCCACAATGGCTGATTCAGAAAGAGAAATTGGAATGATTAAAAAATCCATTTTCTTTGCCCAAAGAGCTGGACATCATAAAAGAGTCAAACTCTGAAGCTCTCACTGAAGGAAAGCAACACATCAGTTTGATAGAAACAGTAAAATGGAAGAAATAAAAACTGAAGAGAATTTGAGACTGAGATGAATAACGTCAGAAGAAATGAGTCACAATACAATGTCAGAGGCAAAAAATCACAAGTTAAATTTCTATAACCTGACAGAACATGTTAAACTGTACCTTCGCTTCTGGCTCACAAGTCTAAAGTATTTCTTGGTTCAAATTTTTATATAATATTTATATTTACTGATTCATGCATGAGGTCAGGGTTTGCATATTTAAAGTAGAGCCTACCAGGTACATGTGAAGCAGCTGCAGAGTTTCTGCTGAAGGATCTAAATTCATGTAAAGCATGTGGAGATTTGCTGAGTTACAGTAAACCCAGCTGATTTAAAGGAAGAGGTTTGGCAGAGATTCCTGAGCCAAACCAGGTCAGAGGCGTGTTTTTATATAATCGTTGATATGTAGAATGATGTTATCATGATTACCTTAAATAAACTCATCCAGTGTGACGAGTGAAGAGTACAAAGAGAGAAATACAAGATGCATTACACAAACCTAATGATTATTTCTATTTGCTGAGTTTATACCAGATTTTACTCCATGCCAGCATCACAGATCAGATCCTGCTGCAGGATGAGCAGGTTTTTCTGCTCAGTGTTGGATGAACTCTGTTGTTTATTGATGATCAATAAACTGGAAACCTTCACATTCACAAACTGGAGTCTCAGGGGATTTTGTCACAACATTCTCTTTCACTATTATTTTTATGGCTGGAATTTTAAAAGAGGCGTGTACGTGATGTAATATGATCCAAGGTCTATAAATAAGGCTGCTGAGTACTTACCTGTTAAACACCCTCATCAATTTTACCTGAACGATCTGCGGCAGGTAAGAGAAAATGTGGCTTAGCTCAAATAAACTCCCAGTGTTATTTGTAAATATTATTAAATAGTTAGTTCTAGATTTATTCTGCAATAACATAATCTGGTTATTACATTAGGGAAAACATTGTTTGGTCATACAAAGTCTCTGTTTTTAGTGGAAGTACAGCTAACAGTAATGTGGAAATTCAGGTTAAAACTAAATAACTGGTTCAGCAGTTCAGAATTTTCTCATTCTCAAAATGATTTTGTTTTCCTTCTCCAGGTTAAGAGTTTTGATTTTGATCCTGATCATACACCAACCATGAACAACCTGAAAATTGATTTACTCCAGGATCTGCTGATTTCTCTAGTCGAGCTGGAAACGCGGTTACTTTTGTAAGTTTCTAAAGATTTAACAGACATCTAAAAATGCTACTGATATTCTGAGCAAAAGTGAAAGTGAAATCTAGTACATCTTTGGTTGGCTGAAATAAATTCTTTGGTTGCAGAACGAAAACAAGAGCGAAACAACTGCAGCAAATCCATAATTACCAAATATACATTTTCTATTAAATTGATCTGCAGCAAATCCATAATTACCAAACAGACATTTTCTATTAAATTGATCATCTCATGTTGCAGTTTGTGAACTCGACCTCAGCAGGACATTGACACAGCAGCAAGCCTACCAATTAATAAGGGTTAAGAGAGAATCTACATCCAGTTAAATCTCAATGGGATGTGCCCTGAAATAAACACTTTATGCTCAATTAAAACAATTATTAAAAAGCAGACTCAGCCAAACGTCCTCCATAGACTCAGTACTTGTGATAACAAAGGCTTAAAAAATAACTAGGGTTTCAGTCCATCCACCAAAAGCTTTAAACATAACGCAAAAATATTGGTATATTTAACAACAATAATTACAAATGACCTAAAATAACATTTAAAAATGTTAGCTACATACATACTCCCCCTCTTCGTGATCAAGGCGAGTAAAACAAAATGGAGTCGGCGAGATTCTTCCAGAAGCAATCTTGGCCAAGTACCCGGATGTTCAAGGTTTACATTTTAGTGTTAAAACGCTAATGCTAACCCGTTGTAACTAAGTCAGTTAATCATTCAAGGCACCAGAACAGAGTGGCTTAAATTGTTTTTGCCAGTTTATTCATGGCTTCCACTTGTTCGAGTTAAGCATTTTTTTTCTGTGAACGTAACACACCTGGTTTGGGATCATATGACAAAAGTTTGAAATAGCTAGCTTAGAAACAGACCCATACATCCTTCCTTTGACGTGTTAATCAAATTGCCAACTTTTCCCTGAAGTCACACAACATGTCGCTATACTATAAACGGCGTTTCCCATTACACTAAAGAAGCCTTAAACAGGCACAAAAGAGCAGATACCAAACAGTTTTTTTTCCATACATGCTAGGCTACATGACAGTGCAACACTGTCTCCATGGTTACAAAAGGTTACACACATACCTTCTCCATAACGCAATATTTGATATCATCTTTCTAATCACACTTACTTATAAAGTATATGAACATTAGTCATCTCACCTTGTAAAAACCGTTACGCTGCAAATCTGTGATCACACCGAATACACCAAATACCACACTGAAGTCTCAACACAGTAGAAAACACTGATATTTTTTACTCTGGCAGTTTGCTGCGTAGCTACTAAAGAAACACAAGATACCTTTTTCAGGGCAACCGGAAGCTGTATCTGAAAGGGCTGCGGCACTTCCTGTTTTGGTGACTGTAATTCAAGTACTCTGAAAATGGCTCTCCTCCTCCGGTCCTTTTCATCGTCCTTACTTAATTTGCCAGCCCTTTCTTTCGCTGATGCGGAGGAAATCGCAGCGGCTAATTCATCCACCAACAAACGTGTGAAAGGATACAAGTTCTTCCACGAAAAATATATCCACCGCTATCAAGTTAAGAAAAGACGTAGCTTAGCGAGCTAACCGCTAGCTACAATATATGAACTACACAAACATCGTAATGAAGCTTAACTTAGTTTTGCTAAATTACGTGGAATATTGGAGACAAACATAAATTAAACTTTTTCAATTATATTCTGATTACATTCTGAAATGTATTTGCCAGTACAGTTTGTGAAAAACAGCATAATCTCTCCACAAAATACATAACCACATAATCTTATAATTTCATTATTATGTGGTCATAATAATAATATTATTATTATAGTGACAGTTATATTTCACTGAAAATTATCTTAAATGGAAAATATATATGTATTATCTTAATTAGACGTTTACCTGCGGGTGGATGTGCCATATAATCATGGTCCACAGTAGCATCCTTAGCCTGCTAGCTTTCTGAGAGGGGACAAACTGCCGTTTCTTAGCCATCGAAAGCAGACTCTCTCATTGCCGGTGCAGTGAAGTTATTCCAGGCAAACAGGGAAGGAACAGCTCCACTTTTAAGGCGGCTGGTGGTGGATCCGCTAACAAAATCCTCCGGTGTGAAGTGGCGGCTACATACGAAAGTGCTCCCCGTCTTTATGCAAAAGTCCGGACCTTCATCTCTTCGGATCGCCTGGATCCACTGCCTCCGTTGGTCCGGGTCCGTCGGGAACGCATGATATGACAGATAAGGCTGTTTTCTTGCCCCACATGAACAACCAGGGAATGAACAAAAACAACTGCGCCGAGACTGAGCCATTTTTTCCTAACCTTTTAATGCTAACGCTATAGCCACCGGAAGTTGTCCAACCCCACATCCGCTTTAAAAACCGGAAGCTTGAAAAAGGTCAAACTCAGACTTAGAGGACCAAATCAATTAAATCAAATCATCTGGTCTTTTTTACTGCCAAATTTCATCAATCAATCCATTCAGTTTTGTGTGGAAATTCACGCAAAATCAACAGGGAATCA
This sequence comes from Poeciliopsis turneri, assembly GCA_922788865.1. Taxonomy (NCBI): domain Eukaryota; kingdom Metazoa; phylum Chordata; class Actinopteri; order Cyprinodontiformes; family Poeciliidae; genus Poeciliopsis; species Poeciliopsis turneri. The sequence goes on from CAKLNU010000845.1 coordinate 79,063, forward strand.
ATTGACCCCCCACTCCTTTTCACACTACATAATTGTGAGTTTATTGCTAATTTTTCTGCAAAAAATGGTCAAAAACCTAATGTTGAAGTAATGGCTATCTACCATCTGGAGGTGGCATTGTTTCTTACTTCTGCTCTCTCAGCTTTGCTTGGTGCCAAGCTTTAGTCTGTGATTGATGTAATGAGTCACAATTACCGCCACACATAAATGCAAATATAACAAAATCACATGAAAATATTTCTAATTATTTTGATTGCAAAAAAATCACACAAAAAAAACAACCACCACGAAATCCTGAAGTGAATGTGAAAAGATGTTCAGTATTTAATTAGAAGAAGTGCGTATCAAATACAGAGACATATTTATTGATATTAAGAGTTTGTTAATAGATTTTATTAATACACTCTGGTTCTGGTTTAGGGGTGATTGCCAGGACATGTCATACTTTACAAGAATGCACCAAATGCATTTTATTTTAATTATTAAATTTTTTTTCTGCAGGGCAGCTGCCCGTAAACATATTCACGTTTTGGAAAGCACAAAGGGCTCAGATGAGTGGAAGAAGCTGATGAAGCTTGCAGAGGACAACTGCACCAATCAAACCGTCCTCAAGTGGCTCAAAGAAAAACCTTACACCTTCTACCAGCTGGTGGATATGTTTAATTTTTTTAAAAAACACATAGATGAGGAGGAGAAGAAGAACCACAGTGACACTGTGGACATCACCTTCGTGGCTCATGGAGCAATCGAAGACTTCATGATCCCAGCCTGCTGTCTGCTGCCTCTGGCCTCCATCAGAGACGTGGTTCTTTATACTCCCTGGAACTGTGTCACCAGTGGGTTAGCATACGCCATCGCCACAGGAAAACTGAAGCCTCATCACAGAATCTTCTACTGCGCCAAGAAGGATGGATGTCCAGTTCCTGATGAAAAACACCGACCTGCAAAACTACCGGATCGCTGGAACTCAATGAAGCAGGCTGGAGACCAGATGATCCCAAACATCTCAGTTAGTCCTTTACGACCAGATGACGGAATCTGGAAAAGCTTTGAGTCTCTCACCAAAAAATACGGTCCTGTTGGAAGAAACCGGATTGTCATTCCCTTCATCCTCCCAGAAGAAAAATCAGACAGCGTCCCGTTCTCTGTGGTCACCTTGGCCCTGTCTCTGGTTCTGCTCCAGTCCAGGTTCAGAGCCACCGTCCACCTGGATACCTGCCTGGTAGACAAATCTATTGGACAGAAACTTGACAGGGAATATCTGGAGAAGCAGTACGCCTGTGCTCCTGACGAGACTCTAATGATATGTTCTAATGACGTCTTCAGCTTCTCAGTCATAGATTATTTTAAGAATTTCTTCAGTTAGACGTGTTTGTGTTGATCCAACTGACATTCTGAAAAGGACAAAAGATTATCAATAACCTGCTTTCATGTTTGCTCAGACGTCTGACAACTGAAAGCACCAAGAATCAGGAACTGCTCAGGAACATGAAGACTGAGAGTGAACAGAAAAATCTGTGATCAGTTATCTACTGAAATCAGCAGAATTACACATTCACTGTTTGCTTTTTGATTCACAAATTAAGATTTTATTAAGATTTTATTTTTTGTGGAACATAAATCCAGTTTCAGGTTAGAATGAAGCCTCAACCAGAAAGTTATCAATAAAATATAGTAAAACTGATAACAGATTTTTTTTGCTTTCACACTGAACTTTGTGAAACAAACTAAACCGTTTCAGTTACTTGTTCCTCTCCTCGCTTCTAGGAGCGCTGCACCAAAAACTACTGAAAGAACAAACACAAAACCCTCTGAAGAAGACACTGAGTGCAACTTTCTTCTTTACAAAATGTTAACAAATGGAGTAGCATCACACCTTAGCATTTGTAGGACTTTTCTTTTGTCTCTGGTAAAGATCACAAAACATTTCTCTCACTAGCGTTAGACTAGCGTGTTTGTTTTGGTTATATTTACCCAGAATGCCCTGCACCATAGTCCACTTCCTGCTTTCAGAGAGGTCTCCAGTTTGGTTGGCGTTCGCATGTGAACCACTTCAAAACTGATGCGGTGCTGAAGCAAAACTGAAACCTCGGTTTGTAAGTGGACCAGACTTCAGTTTTTTGGTCCACATCAGTTTGATAGACATTCACACTTCCCCAAACAAAGCGGACTTTCTGAGCAAATAAACAGAAGTTGTATTATAACAGACTGAACAGGGCTGGTGTGAAAGCAGCCTAAATCTGGATATGAACAATTATTGTCGTTCACATTGATATGTTTTTATTGTATTTATGAGTGTGATGCTTCAACTAACAAATCTGGTGAAAATACATTGAATTATACTTCTTACTATTCAGAACATAAATGCAGATATTACCTTTAAGTTATCATACAAGACAGTCAACATTTTCTTTAGTCAAAACTGATCTTTATAAATCTATAATATCATTACAGATTGTCAGACAAATGCGATTTAATGTTAAAACGGCTTGCCGTATGCAGACTCTACCTACTAAACAGGTGATATCTCAGTAAAAAGAAAGATATTGTTAACCTTTGAACAAAATATGATGATTGGCAGGTTGATAATGAAGCAGAAAATGTTTTAAATAACATCGTCTCCAGGACACGACCTGGTTGAAAGATAGCATGCAGATAAACATGTCGTCATTTATTCCACAGTATTAATAGAGGGATTTTTTTCTCTTCTACATATTTACTCAGTGACTTCTTTAGATGCTTAGCTGTGTGTTTTTTTACCCAGTTTGTCTCGCCTTGCAGGTAAACATGTCGTCAGCAGTCTGATCTGGTCCAGAGAAAATAAGAGTCCAAACACAGCTGCAGTGATTCACTCCACTTACATAGCGCCAACTCATGTTATCTGTTAACGACATCAGTCTTAATAGATGAGTCTTGACCTCTGAACTATGATTTCTCTTTTGGATATATTTGATTAAAAAATGTGAAAAATCTAAGAATAAAACCAATTTTGTTCCTGCTGCCACAACTTGACAAAATTCAACTCAGCATAGTCTTAGTATTGTTTTTCTTATTATTTTTAAATTATTATTTTGATGTTTATTGATGAAACATTTGACAAAATGTAATGTTTGCTGCTTGTTTCATAATTGGTGACTGATGTTTTTATGATGAACCGGTTTGTTGCTGAAATGGGCGAAAGTAATAATCCTGACTCATGAGGATACTGTTTTTAGACCAGCATGGTTTTATTTGATTGTTTTTATGGTTTATATATTTTAAATTACTGAGCACTTAGTCACTTTTAATCATGTTATATTTATTGTTTGTCAACACTGTAACCAAGTCTACCTACTGGTAATTCATCCCAGTTAAAACTAGTTTTAAAAAAATAAAGAGTTTTCTATTTAAGGAAACAAAGCAGATTGCACCAAGTCATTCATTTGCAGCGTTTTCTCTTACTTTCAAATATTTTCTATACTTGTCATAAAGGTGAAGTTACATCAGATGTATTTGACTCATACATAATGTATGATTTAATTTTATGTTAAGTTTTGCTACATCTCCCCAAACTGAAATAAAATATATGACTAGAGTTCTTATTTATGGTGCATATTTGCTCAGAGACTTCCCTGGAATACTTTCGCTGCAAGAAATCCCACGTTTGCCTTGGCCTTCGCTCCTTCCTCGTCTCCAAATTTGGTTTTATTTTGCACACAGAGACATTCATTCATGCATCTCATGAGGTGACAAGATTTCCTAAAATACATTTTTCTAAACTATGTTAATCTGCTTGGAAAGAAAATATGATACTGAATTTGAACAGTTGATCCAGTCAAAGGTGAGGTGAGCTCAATCAAAGAGACCCTGAATATCTGACATTTTTTACGCCGAGAACACGGCTTGTTTTATTTTGTCTCTTACGTAGATGAATGCAGTTACAGGTCAGCCTTAAGTGAAGAAATCAAAATATTCTGTTAATATAACACATTAAAAACCAGCAACAAAGTACAATACACAGTAAAAGTGGAAACTAAAAGAAACTTTATAAATGCTGAGGACCATGAAAGCAGAAGGAAGTTGGGATTACGGACAGGAAACGCCGTGTCTTCATTGTTTCTCCTTGTTACTTTGTCTTTTATTATGTATTTACTCTAGTATTTATGGTTGGTTATGCATGTATGTGAACAACAATCTACATAATTCCAGTCAAACTCATTTTTATTTTGGACCATATTTTAAAGGGCCGGTTTTCCTAGAATGTATTGATAAAACCCATTAAAATGGTAAAATATTAATACATAGTTGTTTGTTTCAGCATTCAGTAAGTTTTTCTTAAAATTAAATCATTTATTTGAACATCTTTTCACACTGATCAGTCCCTCCACAATTTTGTGATTGTTATTGTGTTTATTTTGCATTCAAAATAATAGATTTTGTGGTGATAAATTAGAAATATTTGTAGGGAATTTTTACAATATTTGTTCTGATGTATGATAATAAATGTGAGTTTTTATTCATTGCTGTCTCGACTATAAATAGACATGAAGTATAGCTGATGCAACGTCACTTAGAGCCAATGTTTTAGGCCAATTTTGAGAAAGATTTGAAGTAAAAACCCTAAAAAATGTGGGAATTTGTGAAAAACTGGAGGGACTTATTGATGTAATTTGAGGGCCACACAGAAAGCTACGGTGGACCAGATTTGGTCCCTGGACCATGAGTTTGAGACATTTGGTCTAACTCATTATTTCCTCTGAATTAATAAAGTTGTCATGTTGGTTTAAATGCTGTAGGTCCCAAATAAAGGAGCAGCACTTGCAGAAATTTGATTATGAATATTTAAGAACAAAACTTACAAAAAACCCCAGAACAAAACAATCTGAGCACAGGGAGCCAGAGGAGAACAAAAAAACATAAATCAAATGAAATTTGAAAGCATAAATCAAAAATAAGACTTGTTCTGATTGGCTACCTGGCTGCAGGTGTGAGGGGAGAGAGAGAGAAAGTGGCACAGAGGGCGAGGGAATGAGTCTAACGCTACTGAATGAGTAGACATAAGGAACATAACTAAACTAAAGTTACAAAGAATAACTAGAAACAAGAAATAAACATAATGAACTAGAATAACCAAGAAAGCATTGAACTGAAGGAAAACAGAAAAAGGATGATATAATTAAACGAAGAGACTCAGGAACACCGAATGTTGAAACTAGAATAAAACCCCCAAACAATCCAGGACCTGACAAAAGTACCACCAACCTATCCTGTACATTTCATTCTAAAATTACAAAAAGAAAACCCCTCTGAGCTTTTCAAAGTTTTATTCAATCAAATGTGGTTCGTTTAATCATATGAGCCATCTGCTTTCCTTAAATAAGATTAACCTTTACACAGCTTGGTAAATATTGGTATTTATCACGTCACATGTACTGCAAGACGGAAAATGTAATTCAGAGGAAGAAGTCAGGCGATCCAGCTTCCTATAAAATGCCTGCTGGATTCCTGTTGAAGCACAACCTCAGGCTGCACAACTTAAAGGAGCTGCTGAGCAAATCACCTCTGGAAAACCTCACTGGACCAAATCCCAGCTCTGCTCTCTGCAGGTCGACTGACACAGTAAGCCTTTTGAAACCTTTTAGTAGTCTAAAACACAGACATGCTGCATTAGGCTAACTAAATTATCTAAATTTATTCTGCTAACAATGTCAGTTTTAAGTCATAATTTAATCCAAATTGGGTTTAATTGGGTTTTTATACAATGGTGCTGATTCCTTGTTGTGTTTATGTGTTTCAGCTATGGCTCCACAGAGGTCAGCTTCGATGCTGTTGGCTTCAATGACTCTTCTTCACTGGGCGACTTTCTCTGTCCAAGCAGCTCTTTCAACCTCAGCAATCGGCGTACAGCTGCCGTATGAAAGTAGAGAGAAAACAGAGAAGACCCTAAATGTTGCAAAAGAGTCTCTGTCTCTTTTCAAAGACGCCATGGGAAGTATGGACTCCAAGAAGCTGTCAGATGTAATGAAAGGCATCTCCAGCTTCGCTAGTTTCGCACCAGGAGTTGGAGCTCTGGTCTTCTCTGTCTTCAACATGGTCCTGGCCTTTATCCCTCAAGATGATCCTGTGCTGAATGAGGTACAGAAAGGTTTCGCTGAGGTAAACCAGAAACTGGACTCTCTGTCCATTAAGATCTCCGACCTGGCAACAGACGTAGAATGGTTCAATTATGCCAGCATCTATTCCAGAGACGAACTTACCATCCTCAACACCTGGGAGAAGCTTGGCGAGTTTCTGCATAGAACAGAATCACAAAGTCCCAAAGAAACAGCTAAGAAAATTAAAATTTTCACCAGTTACTATGAAAGTTCAGGAGCTGAGTCCAGTGTGTCCAATCTTTACCGCTACCTGACAGTGGACAGCACGTCTCTGAGTGAAAACCTCAACAGTCTGCTGAAGAAGAAGTTTAAATGTGACGTTTATATGATCAGCAGATATAACCTGTACTTTAGCAGCTTGTTTTGGAAAGGGATGATACTCAACCAGTTCTACTGGAAACTGACTGGTGTCAAAAGCAAAGCAGCTGAACCTGGGCAGATGTTCAAGAAGGTCTCTGAAGCTCAGTTATCAGCTGTGGAGTTCTGCCTCACCAACTACAAGCAATACTTTAAGAAAGATGTGGTAGAGATCACCAAAGATCAAGGTTCTGACCAAAACTCCCTCGCTCTTCAGGTGAAAAAAGCTTTGGACAACAAGTACAGCTGGTACAACTGGGTGGTGGTGGTGTTTGACAAAAGTCAGAACAAAAATCTTATGCTTAATGCTGAGTTTACCTTCAACATTAGCAACCTTGTAGTTGCTGTACAGTTCACTGTAAAGGCAGACATGACACATGTTGAAGAGGTGAAGACTACAGCCACAGACTGTTTTGAAAATAAGAAGTGTGAACCTAAGACAATTTCAAAATTCTTTATGTCTGCACAGAGATGCAGTCATATTTTTTTCCCAAAGGATCATGATGCAGAAATTACTATTCCTTTGACAAAATATACCAAAGTTTCACTAGTTGCCTATGGAGACCAATTTATAGAAGTGCCAACACCCTTTCACCGAGTGAAATGTTCCTGGAGTGGCTATGACAGTTGGACTTCTGTTCATTACTCCAGACTCTTACCTGTCTGTGTTACCAATCAATGTAAGAATAATGGGACATGCAAGAGGCTGCTACGGTCCAACGAATGGTTTTGCGAGTGTCCTGACAGTTACTATGGAGACACGTGTGAAAAGCAAATGGTCATACCAGATCCAGATCCCACACTGGCACCAGTCCCAAGCAGCCCTGTAGAGTCCAAACGGGTCATCATCATCGTAACTATTATTTCTGTTTTGATTCTGTTTGTTGTGGTGCTGATGTTGTTTCTGAAATGTTGTAACCGTTCTTTCTGTCAGCTCAACGGTTCCTGCTTGGAGTTGAAAAGACGCAGTGAACACCAGGATAGGAGAAATCCATGAAATATATTAAAGTATGCAGTGTTGTATAGTAACGAAGTAAAAATACTTCACTACTTTACTTAAGTATATTTTGGAGTACTTCATACTTTCCTAGAGTAAGAACATTTTTGATAACTTTCACTTTTACTTCACTACATTTCCGAACTTAATTGCATACTTTTACTCCGATACATTTTCAATGTGTGGTTTAGTTACTCGTTACAAAAAAAGCAAGAGAGAAACGCAAATGTTTTGATCCCACCGACTGATTGACTGCAACAAAGCCTGCTTGCCTGGGCTTGTTCATCACCACCAATAGGATGCACAGGTTTCGCACCTCCCCACTACGTCAAAAAAGTCCAGCAAACAGTCTGATTGGTTAGAGCTCCGTTTGTGTAGGTTTGTTTTCCGAGATATTAAAAATGATTTTTTAGGCCATCCGGAGTTCACCATCCCCGCATTTTGCTCCAAAACAAAGCAAAGTGGGCTGGTTCGTTAGTGCTCCGTTTGTGCAGGTCTGTGCCGTTAAAACAAACGCAGCAAAATTGTTTTCAATTTGGATTTTGGCTATTCCGATATCCGGTGTGATAACGCATAATGCATAATGACCAGTTGTGGCACCTATAGTTTGTGAAGTAGAGTAATCGTAGCGGCTTTTTTTCTTCATGTTGGCCGCATTTTCTGGACTGATATTTATTTTTCTCATTTTCAGCACTGACCTTACTGAAAGGGAAAACTTAAGGCTTACAAAAACTTTATTTTCTGTCCTGGAGGGTTTACTAAGAAGCTGGTTCAGTTAACCTTGTGGTAAAGCTCCTAATTTTCTTAACTAAATGATGCCTGCAGGTTTATCTATTAGCAGGTTTCATTTTGCCTGCACTTGGTTGTGTACATTATTTTAAGTGTATTTAACAAGTTTACCAAAATATAAAAAATGTCATTCAAACTGCATTTGCCTTGTTTTACTTTTTACTTGTACTTTTCATTACATTACTTGAGTGCATCCATTTTTACAGTACTTTCCATACTTAAGTACAAGACATTTCATGCTTTACCGATACTTTTATTTGACTCCGAGATTTCAGTACTTTATACAACCCTGAAAGTATGTATTAAAGTTAGAGACAATCATTGAAATCCGACAGACGTTCAAATCTGATGCTGATCCATTTTTCTTTTGAAGTTGCCCTCAGTTTCTTCCTCAGAGGTTTTCATATTGTTTCCTTCAGTGGTTCTTGTTTTAAAAAACAAAAACACAGATTTCACTTTCATCATATCGTTTGTTTTTGCCATGATAAAATTTCTTGTGAATGTATCCTGTCTTATAATGTAAAATCATCTGAATATAAATTTGCATGGATTCAGTAGTTGTATTTTTATTTGAATATGCATGAATGTATTAGGACCTTGTGGAGAAAAGATTAAATTTCTGTGACATAAACAGTATGGATTTGTTTTAAATAAAGTCATCCTACTATTGATGAAGGATCCTGAAAGCTTTGGCGTCTCATTTCTGAATTTTGTCACAAATCTTAGTGGTGGTTATAGAACAAGAAGGCAGAATAAAATCATAACTATACAAACGTTTGGATGAAACAAAGCTGATCTGATGTTATGCTATTTAACATCAGAGAGTTTTATCAGTGATCCATATCAAGCCTAGAGAGAAATAAACATAAATTAAATATTTAATTATTTAGGTTAATATAATAAAACAACTGGTCAGCATTTTATTAAAATTCTCTCTGCATGCAGGTGGGTTGGTAGCTTCCTGCGTTACCTCATAATTAATGTCACGCTAAAGCAATCGTGTCTGTTTCCTGTTGCAGAAACAGGATGTGGCTCAGTCTGAATTTAAGCTTCCTGAAAGAAATAACATTTTGCTGAGCTTTCCAACAACCGTTTCTGTAAAGCAAAACTACGCAGGTAAGATTTTTATTACTTTGCTATTTCTACAGAAACTAATACTGGAGCCATGAAATGTAAATAATTTCTGCTTTGCAAATCAGAAGAAAATCCTGTGTAACATGTAAGTGTTAAATATGATGAAAACAGGAAATGATGCTGAATGATAGATTACTTATTCTGTAATCTGAGGAGAGCAATCCTCTCTCATCTCTTATGAAATAAGAGATGAGATTCAGGTGAAGATGCTGATGCTGGTGAAGATGAAGAGACAGGCAGAGAAATTATGAATTGAAAACGACTTGAATGTGTGAGCAGTTTGAAATGGACCATAAACCTTCAGTCAACTATTTTTATTTGCTGCAGTCAATGCAGAACATCTTACAGGGTAAAAACGGTTAAAATTCAGTCTTTCAGATGACCACTCTACATTTCTATGGCTGTTATAGATATTATAACAAACCTGAAAACTGACAGCCATAGAGAAATTTCTTTGAGTAAAAATCTAATTTGTAAAATAATTTATTAAGATAGTCCAAATAGATTTATTCTGGCAATTCCAACATTACACCCTCCCCGTTCAGCAGTGCTACATAAATTAATTTGTGCTTATTTACTGATGTTATAGTCTTATTTCTCTCTCCATATTTTTTCCACTCCTGACTAAGGCACTGTTTACACTGCCCTCTACTGGCAAGGGCAAAATAGAAAAGAACAGGATCTTTTCATTTTTGAACATTGTTGTCCAAACTTTATTTTTCCTGGAGTGAGAGGCATGCATGCTTTTTCCTTCAGGCTGAATGTCAGATTTAAAACCTAAATTCATAGATTTTTACTTTGTTTCAATAAGTGAGCAAACAAAATTTCACAATTTCCTTCTAACGTTTTCTCACCAAAGTTCTTCATTTCCAAATACAACAAAGATGGAGTGATTGTTCTTCATAGATAATTTATGATTTTATTGGACTTATTTCTGGATCAGCTGAAGTGTGTCTGCAGTTGCTAACAATGATTTTTATAAATAGGGAAGAGATTAAAACTCTGCAGAGAGCCAAATGTGATTGAGCACCTTTTTGCACTGGACATTGCTTCATGAAGAATATTAGCAAATCCATATGTATAAATATAAAATACCTGAAGTTTCAGTCAGTGTGTTGGAAGAACTCTGGTTTTAGAGTTCAACAGATGTGTCCAAATTCAAGGGTCTCCTTTGAAGGCCGATTACGATCCAGAAATTCTTCGAAGCATGAGTCTGGTGTGTTGTTTACTGCCCATTGTATCCAAATGTTCAAGTAAAAATGACAGATGAAGCACAACGGCGTGTTATGGTTACAGATAGAAAAGAAAGAATACATTTTTGTCAAAAAATTGTAGAAATTTTCTGGAAAAAACTTGGAGATTTCTGAGCTTGAAATGTCAAAAATCTTTGACTTTAGAAACTCAAAAAATGTCCAAAAGACAAAAATTGTAAACAGGAAAACTGACTACAAGCATGAACACACCTGAAATGGCAATTACAAGACACACTATAGCTTAAAATGTCCCTGTGGTTAATTTATTTAAATTCTTTTCCTAGAGATAACTCATTTTGATACAGAATTTCCAATGAGATGAAAACAATATAGATGATAATGTCTGAAAAAAAGTATTTGGTTTTAAATGTAAAAACATAACTGTTTCTGCTTCTAGGCTCTTGTTTCAACGCTGTCCGCCATCCATGCCTTGACTCAACAGGTAGGAATGCAGTTGAGGTTTTGTCCTCTGAGACAAAACCTCAACATGGTCCAACTGTGAGGAACGATGGCAGGAGCAATAGAGCTGCTAGAATCTTTGGAGGACTTGGGAGACAGAGAATTTAAGAAGTTTAAGTGGTACCTGCAGCAGGCAGAGTTCCTGAAAACCATCCCATCCATCCCGAAATACCAGCTGGAGAGTTCAGATCGTGTGGATACCGTGGACCTGATGGTGCAAACCTACAGCCGTCAGTGTGTGGAGGTGGCCAGACTGGTTTTACAGAGGATAAATAGGAATGATCTGGCAGAAAGATTGTCAAATGCTGCATTCAAGGCTTCAGAGGAGGTTTCTCCAACAGAAACCTGCAGTCACAAGGTCATTGTTGGCAATGAGGGGGTTGAGGTCCTGCCCAAGAACACGTTGGCATCCAACGGAGCAAGAAATCAACCCACTGAGTCAATTGAGGAACAGCCACTCGACTCTCCTGATCCACCTTCACCACAGCCGTCTGATGAGCCAGATCCTGCCAAATCTGTAGCAGGTGAAGGACTAATGGACTCTACACCAAACAATCAGTTTTCTCTTGTCTCTATGGAGGTCAGCATTGATGAAGATCTGTCGATCCCAAAGCCACCTGAAGGTATTCTTCTTTAAGAGTTTGAACTAAAAACAAGGTTCTTTATAATTGGTGTGCCCTGGACAAGGCACTTGCAATTGCCTTCTCATTTGCATATTGGTGAATGATTATGTGCATGTTTGTCAGTTTGAGTGACTGTTGGTCGAGAGAAAGTACTTTAAATAGTCAGAAAACCATGTAAATTTACAGGCTTTACATTTAAAACTGTTGATACTACAACCTTAGGATAATCATTCAGAATCAGGAACTACTGACTGAGATGTCAGTCTGGAAGTTATCCTAAGGTTTAGAAAAAACATGTTTCATATGTCTGTAAGTATTTATGGTGGCAACTGTCCAGATTTCTCAGGACTTGTTGGTTTTTGACAGGTAAGAAGATGTCACCACTGCCTTGTCCACAAACCACATCAAGCCCGGCCGTGCTGCAGTCCAACCTCCAGAACATGTTCCTATCTGTGAAAGATGACTGGTTAGAGAAGCATGACGAGGAAACTCTATGCTACATGGATCGAGAGCTGTTCATCACCTATGAACGGGGTCAGCATAAGGTCACAGGCTCAGAAACAGAAACATCTAAATCAGTGAATATCAGCAACATGTTTCAACGTCTGTCCAAAAGAGGCAAATCCAGCAGAACAGTGGTGACCAAAGGATGTGCTGGCATTGGCAAATCCTTCCTAGTGCAACAGTTTATGTTAGATTGGGCTGAAAAAAGGTTCAATCAAGAATTTCATCTCGTTTTCCCTTTTGATGTTCGTCGGCTGTGTTTATGGAGAGAAGAGAGGTTTACTCTGGCAGAGCTAATTCACACAGTTGTTCCGGGAATGCTGTCCAGCGGCATTACAGAGGAGAATCTTAGCGCAATCTTCACAGATTTACAAAATGTGAGAGAAACCAGCAGTGAATTCAAACTTCTGTTTATCATCGATGGTCTGGATCAGGATCTCCTGGAGCTTTATTTTCTCAGCGGGACAAATAAATCCAATACAAGAAAGTCAAGTAGAGTAGAAGTACTTCTTAGTAAGCTCATCTTGAAGAAATTGCTTCCTGATGCTTACCTCTGGATAACCACGCAACCTAAAGCAGCCAGTAAAATCCCTCTTAATTTTGTTGACATGGTGACGGAGCTCAGAGGGTTCAATGACCTGCAGAAAGAGGAGTACTTTAGGAAGAGATTCAGAGATGAGCCACGGGCCAGTGAAATCATCTCCTTCATCAAGACCTCAAAAATCATTCATTTCATGTGTCGCATGCCAGTTTTCTGCTGGATCACTGCTGTAGTTCTGGAGAACCTGTGGGAAACAAGAGAGAGGGGAGCTCTTCCCAGCACCCTGACGGAGATGTTCATCGAGTTTCTGTTGGTTCAGATCAACCACATGAAGGAAAACTATAATGCTAGAAAGTGCATCATGTGCATCAAGTCTCTGGCCAAACTGGCCTTCAAGCAGCTCCTCAGAGATAACAATATATCTACCTCTACAGAGGAGGACTTAAGAAGCTGTGGCCTTATGACATCAGAGCGCCCCGAAGGATTCAAAGAGATCTTCAAGACATTTTCTGGAAAGACGTCAGACAATAACCAGATGATAATTTTTTGTTTTACTCAGTCCAGCATTCAGCAGTTTCTTGCTGCTGTTCATGTTATCACTTCCCTGGTCTCCAACAACAAAAATGTGATGCATGAGTCATGGATGACAGTTGAGAACTGCCTCCCCTGTTTCGCAAGAACCTCGACAACAAAACTTCATAAAACAGTATTGAAGAGAATCTTCAAAACTCCAAATGGAAACCTTTGGTTGTTCCTACGGTTCATCATGGGTCTTTCTCTGCAGACGAATCAGTTTCTCCTACATAGCCTGCTGCCACCCACAAGAAGTACCTCATGGTCCAACCAGAAAATAATTAAGTACATGAAGAAAAAAATCAGTGAGAGTACATCACCAGAAAAGATCATAGTAATGTTTCTCTGTCTGAATGAGCTGAGGGATGACTCTGTTGTGGAGGAGATCCAACAGTGCCTGAGATCACGACGTCTTACCTTAGATAACCTATCACCTGATGAGTGGTCAATTCTGATCTTAATGTTAATGTCATCAGAAAAACATCTAGATGAGTTTGACCTGAACAAATACTCTGCGTCAGAGGAGGTTCTGCTGCAGCTCATGCCTGTCCTGGAAGCCTGCAGAAAAGCTTTGTGAGTACAAAGAGGAGTACTTAAAAAACTGATGAGTTTTTCTAATTGACTTATTTGTAGGAGGAATTGGTTGTGAAAGGCCAATTTCCAAAGTTCTACATTAAGTGTGTTTTCAATTCTCTCAGTACTTTGGGACAATTCTGGGTAAGATACATTGGAACAAACAGGAGGATTTTGCAGAGGTTATACAGTTCAATTAATCAGACGACTAATCAGATTAATCGTGATGAATCGATTATTGAAACAATTGTCTACTAAGTTAGTGTACCATAAATTGTTAACTGGAGTATATAAACTCTAGAAATGCCTATTTTCTGAGAGAACAAAATACTCAGATCAGTAATTAAGCCAAAACTGGACAGAAATATACATTTTGGTTTAAAGATGAATAAAATCGTTCTTTGTCTGTAAATATTCTACCCAAATTTCCTCAAGTGAAATAGATTTCCCTTCAACTGATTCAAATTGTGATAAAAAATCTTCTTTCACATGTTGATGGTTGAGGTATTTTTTAAGTTGTTGCTACGAATGATGAACCGTTAACTAGAGGTCAAAAATGTTATCACATTTTAGACAATAATGTTCATTTTCCCATTAAAAGGGAATCAATTTTTTGTTTGTCTTTTATATATTTCTAGTATCATGTGAAAACATCTAGTAAACCATGCTAAGTTCTTGAAAAATTGTAAGTTAAACTGTTTTCTTTTCTAGGTTAACAGGCTGCAGATTATCAGAGCGATCCCTGGAAGCTCTTTCTCTGGTTCTCAGTTCTCATTCCTCCAATCTGAAAGAACTGGACCTGAGCAACAGTGACCTGCAGGACTCAGGAGTGAAGCTGCTCTCTGTTGGGCTGCAGAGTCCAAACTGTAAACTGGAAAGTCTCAGGTTGGTGCACTAGTTTAATTATGATGTGGAAGTGTTGTTTGAAATATTTCTCTCTGAAAGGTTTCTTCTTTTAATGTTTTTGTCCCACAAAATTGTTTCAGCTCATCAAACATATTTTAATATCAAGAATAACATACATAAAAACAAAATCATACAAGATTATTGCAATTATTGCACAGTGAATCTAAGAAAATTACATTTGGGGGTTTATTTAAAATGTGTATGTAATACAGCAATCAGGATGTAAATAGGGAGGAACATTTGAATAAATTTAACTTTTTAAAACTTTTAAAGTTTTTGTAATTACTTCACTTGGAGCAAGAATTTATTGTGAAAGGCCAATTTACAAAGTTTCAAGTAACAAAGTGACTGAGGGACAATGAGAAAAACTGGAACAAACTAGTGGATATCCAAAGGTTATTGGTTTATTTTTGCTGACAAATTTCAGCTTTGTCTTCGAAAGTTGAAATTTGCAGAGTGTAACTTTTAAAAACAAGGTAATTTTTGATATATTTGCTAAAACTGTCACTGTCACCACGGTGATTTCTCAAAAAATTCTAAGTTCGACTGTCTCTTTTCTAGGTTAAGAGGCTGCAGATTATCAGAGCAATCCCTGGAAGCTCTTTCTCTGGTTCTCAGTTCTCATTCCTCCAATCTGAAAGAACTGGACCTGAGCAATTGTGACCTGCAGGATTCAGGAGTGAAGCTGCTCTCTGTTGGGCTGCAGAGTCCAAACTGTAAACTGGAAAGTCTCAGGTTAGTGCACCGGTTTAATTGTGATGAAGAACACATCTGTCAAATGTGCTCAAATCTGGCCCACTGGAGCTTTTTATGTGGCCCTCCACACTTCAGATTACATCAAAAAGTCCCTCCAGTTTCTCACAAATCCGTAAAACTCTCGCAAGATTCACACAAAATCAAAGTTTTTCTGATTTTACCGCAAATTTCTCTCAAAATTTTCCAAAAACATTGCGTTTAAGTGACTGCTGCCTCAACCTTATTTAATGTCAAGTTGTAGTAAGTGATCGATACAGTCTGTGGCTTTCAATAAAAAGTGACATTTAACATCATACATTATAAGCAAATATTGTAAATGACAAAATCCTGGATGGACTGCAACGGTGTTAAATATTATTTCATTTTAAGAAGCACTTACTGAATGCACAGTGGCGCAGTTGGTAGCACTGTTGCCTTGCAGCAAGAAGGTCCTGCGTTCGATTCCCGGCCTTTCTGCATGGAGTTTGCATGTTCTCCCTGTGCATTTGTGGGCTCTCTCTGGGTTCTCCAGCTTCCTCCCACAGTCCAAAAACATGACTGTTAGGATAATTGGTCTCTAAGTTCTCCCTAGGCGTGTGCATGGCTGTTTGTTCTGTCTGTCTCTGTGTTGCCCTGCGACCTGTCCAGGGTGACCCCGCCTCTTGCCCGGAACGTTAGCTGGATTAAGGCACCAGCACCTCCCAACCCCACTAGGGATAAGGGTGTTAGAAAATGGATGGACTCATTGAATGCTGAAACAAACAGCTATTTATTGTTATTTTAACAGTATGACTGTTTCTTTTGTTATGTTCAGTTTCTTAAAATGAAGCTTCTTTGTACTCTTGCAGGATGTCTAACTGTTTGATTGCGAAGGCTGGGTATGATTTTTTGGCTTCAGCTCTGAACACCAACCCGTCCCACCTGAGAGAACTTGACCTGAGTCACAACAACCCAGGAGAGCCAGGGATGGAGCAGTTAATCGCTGGACTAGATCACCCAACCTGGAGACTACAGACACTTAGGTATGTGGACAAACATGGCAGCCTGTTGAAAGTGAAAGTTCTCATGGTTTTGATGAGCCTCATTCACTGTTTCTTGTTTTAGGTTGGACCACTGTGGAGAGCAGAAGCTGACTCCTGACATCAGGAAATGTAAGTTTCTATGATCACTCTGACTTTCAAAACATCAAAATGTAACTTCTATGACTTAAAAAACAGCTTGTTCTGTTTTTTAACTCTTAGGAGAAATCTTCAACTTGTTAATTATGTTCCAGTTAACTGGAAGGTGGAAACTGCGAGCTGAGTTTGATGTTCCAATTAGTCTTAATTTCAACATGGCGACGCCCATGACTCTGCAAACATAAATTCATGCTATACTTTCCATACTCAAACACCACTTTTAATTTGTTCAGTTTATATTTGCAGGCTCTACAAGTAGCATTTATTTTAGATATATATCGCGTCAGAAGAGCTAAGAAACAGATCCAACAAGTCCCTTGTTTTTTATCCACCTTATTCCCACGGAGGCTACGTGAATAAAATGCAGTTATTTATTGTGGTGCGACAGAATAACCGTATTTACCATAATCCACGGTAGCGCTGCTTTTTCAGTTTTGTCGCCAAAGCCCCAAATAAACCAGAGAAAGTAGCTGAATGTGTCACTTTAAAGGAAAATAGGGTCTGAAAGTAGCTAAATACAGCGACACAGCGCTCCCACTTCAAGCTGCTGCCGTATTCTGCTTCGCTTTACGGCAGTTACTGCTGCAAAGTGCCGCGCTGGTGCTGTTTTGAGACGAATCTGTGCCACCATATGATTAACTTCGGATACTAACTGTTATTATTCCTATTTCCTGTTTGGATTTATAATCAATATCCAATAGGGAAATGACGTCAGAATCCGATCGCGTCTGAAACCAAATGATCGAGCCCGATTTCCGATCACATGATCGGAAAAGAATATTCCTAATTTAAGATGCGCTATTAAATGTGTATGTTGCAAAGTAATCATGTTTTTACCACAGTTTACCTTTTATGTGAAGAGCGGCCAAATTGAAACTCAAAATCCGCTTTACACGTTGTAACTGGGGACAGTGGGAGTTCCTCCTAGATTCCCAGTTCCCCCAAAATATAACACAAAATCGCTCTCCTTCTTTAGTATTTTTGTAAATGAGAATAGTTTGCTCTGCTTATTATTTAACAATACACGACATCTAATCCATGTACATTACAAATATATCTACAAAAGGAAAGAAGGAGGAATATATTTAGTATAATTTCAAAAAAACAATGAAAATATTCTGATTGACTTAATTGCCAGTGAAGCCAATAAATGGATGAACAGCTTAAAATAAATGTAGGATTTTTCTAACTGGGAAGTCGGAATCTCCCTTCTCCAGACAACAACTGGAACAAAGTGTATGATCACAATCTTGGTCTGTTTGAATGATGTTTTTATGTTAGCTGGAAATAATAATTTTTTTATTTAGTCAATTTTATTTGTTAATTAATTGTATTGTTTAATTTTATTTTTTTTGTTGCTTATTTTATTTATTCACTATTTTGATTTATTTACTTGTTATTTTTACCTTTTAATTGTTTTAGTGATATAAGTTTTTATTTAAATTTTATTTTATCTACCTAGTTTTAATTTACTTATTTATTTTCACTTACATTTTTTTTTTTTTTTACACAGACAGATTAATGTTACATGCATCATCAGAACTGAGTCTTTGTTTCTGTGAATTTAACAGCTGTTGTTTCTGATTTTCTCCATCAGATACCTGTGAACTTGAGCTGGATCCAAACACAATAAACCAAAACCTCAAACTGTCCAAAAGCAGGAGGAAAGTATTTATAGGTTACCAGGAATATCCAGATCATTGTGAAAGATTTGACTTCTGGCCCCAGGTGCTGTGCAAACATCCTCTGCCTGATCGTTGTTACTGGGAGGTGAAACTGAAAGGACTGGTTGACATAGCTGTAAGCTATAGAGGAATCAGAAGAAAAGGAAACAATTTGGAATCTCTGTTCGGAAGAAATGACAAGTCCTGGGCTCTGTCACGCTTGATCAACAAGTTTGCTGTCTTCCATAGCAAAGAAAAAAAGGAAATAAGTTTGTCCTCCCATGTTTATGACAGAATAGCCGTCTATCTGGACCAGCCTGCTGGTATTCTGTCCTACTATGTTGTCTCCTTTGACGCAATTATCCACGTCCACACCTTCCACACCACATTCACCAAACCGCTTTATGCTGGATTTGGATGTGATCGGGACAATGCACTTGACTGGCTCACAATTAGGTCTTCAGTGTCCATTTGTTCACCGTTAGTAGAAGCTGCTGCTGAGCAGATATCAACTACTTAGGTAGAGTGTTGTTTAATGTCTACTAATTTAAAATTACAGTAAATTTGTTCATGTGTTTGTTTTTTTACAGTATAAACAGGAATTTGTGTTGCTGTTTCTTCTCAATGTTTTAATTAGATTAACAAGGTGAAAATATTGACTGTTCCAGGTTGGAAGAAAAATCTTGTCTAAGTTTGAGTAATAAAATTTATTTTTGATAAAAAAAAAAAAAACATTTCTGATGTATTTAAATAAAATAGCCATCCAGGGTTTCAAGGTCTGACTAACTTTTTTCCTCATTGACCTCTTAACCCAACTGAGACTTTATTTTACCCAACTTTTATTTGATTCGATCTGTACTGATTTATTTTTATGTTTTTAATTCCTTTACATTGTGGTGTGTTTAGCATTTTCATTTTATTTGATGTTTCCTTTTCTTCTTATTTATCTCTGATAAATAAGTGGCTGGTGTTAAAGAAATTCTTAAATAAAGCTGAAAATAATATTTGTGTCAGTAATTCCATCACTAACTGAAACACATTGTATAAATGAGTGTTTTAAGCATTTTCCTTCTTCAGCAAACCTAACAGAGTTTTAATGAACTGGAATCATCTAAATCAAGTTTGTTAAAGTAGAGAAACATCTGAAACAAGCAGGACAGAAATACTGATATAAATTACATTTATATTGATGTTTTCTATTCTTTGTTTGCTGATTTTCTGCTTAGGTAAGGAAAACGCAACATTCCAAATTGATTTTCATATTAACCCAATATGGAAATCAAACTTTGCTTAAATAAAAATATTTTTTATTTAAAAATATTTAACATTGATACATCAAAAATATTTAACATTGATACGTGGAACACGTAGTGTTGCAGCTCCACGTAGTGGGTTGATGAAGAACTGCAGCTAATATTGAAGCTCCAGGTGTCCCATAACCAGCACTACAAATTTAAATCAGTACTTAATTTAATGGACTAGTTATTGTTTGCAGTATTTCATGCATATACAGAATACAGAGAAAGATGCTTTAACATGCACTAAGTTATTTTATTATGAGCAAACATGATAAACACAATCATGTTTTTATTCAACCATTATGAGCTCTAATGATCATATGACTAGGATTTACAATGTGCTCTGTACAGCCAAAGAAATAAAAGATCTCTATGATCTCCTGCATGAGGCCACTTCATCCAACATTTCTGAGGAACTCTTTCTTCTGCATTCATAAGGGGAGGAGAAATCATTCAATCCCAACCACTGTTTAGATGCATTATGACATTCATTGACAAATTGTGCGCTTCTTATTACTTCATTTTCTGTATTGTTCTCTCTTTCATTTGTTTTCTTTTTTTCACTCATGATGCCGTTTAAATGGTGGTGGTAGTGTGATGGTCTTGGACAGCTTTGCTTCTTTTGGTGTAACTGGTGAAACATAAACTCTTTTTTGGTTTTTTTTAAACCAGTGAAAGTCATCAGTTTGTGGCCTACAACTCAAAATCACTTGGATTGTGCAACAAGGTAAAAATGTAAAGCCAACCATAATGCTTTAAATTTCTTTGTAAAGTCATCTTGAGTGTAATAAAAATTATTTCTAGATCAATATTATAACTTATCCTCTAAATTATTAAAAAGTAAATGTTAACATCTAAATTTCAAAAATTTAGATAACTTTAGCATTTCTGAGTGAAGAGCAATATGACATTATCCAGGTGGTGGCAGTAGTTGTAGTTTAGCGCTGCTAGGCCGTTTTGTAACGTCAATAAAAGGAAACTCTATTACCCATAGTGCATCGCTTCTTCCGCTTCCAGCCATTCCATTTCTAAGATGGCGGACCGGCGGCGGAGGAGGAGGCGCGCGTCTCAGGACAGCGAGGACGACGACGAGTCCGGCTCGGGTTCGGACAGCGGGAGGTCCGGTTCTCCAGCTACAAAGGCCCGAGGCCGAGAACCCGATCCGGCTGAGGCGCCAGTGAGCCGGTCCGAGGCAAAAAGCGACGTTGAGTCCGAGTGTGTGAGTATCAGTCCGGGCTAACCCCAAGAAGCTAACCGTGGTTCCCGGAGCTGAGAGCTCTGAATACGGCCAGAGATCTCCTAGTCTCCCCGCTGTCTGGAGGATTTTCAGAACCGTTAGCTCCCTGTTAGCTCAGCACGACGTCAGGAGAACATTAATTATTCTGTTAACAGTAAAACAACAAATATATTGTTTAGAAATAGTTCGACGATTAGATGTTTTTAGGGAACCAGACCGAAAGGCGCCAGTTAGAACACATTTATAGGGGAGACTAAATGCGACATTACACCTGCTCAGGCAGCCGGTGGTTACGCCGAGTTTAACGAATGTAAGGCAGAAAGAAAGAGATGTCGACATTATTCTCCAGGCTGTCGGGGAGCCACAAAGCTTGGGCGGATGAGTGGATCCCGAGGCACCCTGTGGCCCCGCCGGGTGGCCCTCTCAGCCTGTGGCCCCGCCAGGGTGGCCCTCTCAGCCTGTGGCCCCCTTAGCCTGTGGCCCCCTGTGATGTCATGACTCAGAACCTTCACTGTTCAGCCTTATTTCAGAGTAAAACTATATGAAAGGGCTTAGATGAAACCGCAGCACCAGACTGGACTTTTCATCCAGTTTTTGGTAGAAAGAGAGAAAAAAGAAATAACTGATCATAAAAATGGAAATTATTGAGCTCGTTGTTTTTTGTTTTTTAACTCCAGTGTGAAACATTTCAGTTTCAAGATGTTAAATCAACAGTCAGAAGTTCTGCTCAGAGCCGAGCATCAACATCTAACAGCTGCAGGAAAAAGATTTTATTTACTTTTATGTTTTTATATTTTTTTTTACCCAGCCTCGTAAATGACTGAATTAATAATTAAAACGTTCTTTATAAAAATAGAGGCAACAATGCATAAAAATATGAGATTATCAAAAGAAAAAGGATTTAAAAAGAAATGTTTTAATTAGACCAGAGTCTGGACTGATCAGAACTTCTGGTTCTGTTTTTATCTCAGTCTGGAGAACCATCAGCAGAAGCTGAAACACTGAAACCAGAACCAGAGATTTCTGAAGGAAGGTTTTACCAAAGAAACCAAACCAAACTGGGTCAGCAGAATTTGGGTTCGTTCTGGTGAAGTTAAATTATTTAACAGAGATTCCACGGTTCTGTTCTGTAGAACCCGCTTCATGTTTAGGATTCTCAGCACAGATTTATGGGTTGGTTCTGTTTCTGTGGTGTTCAGAACAAAGAATAGATCAGAGCCCGGACTGGGTCGGAGTTTACTGCTTTTCAGAAACAAACTGAGACTTTCTGATCAACTTCATGTTCTGGTTCTGATTCTGATCCTGTTTGTCTTTACAGGAGAGTGAAGACGGAGCAGGAGAAGGTAAGACCCGATCCACGGCCCGTTGCATGTTCTGTTGATCCGCTCCGTTGTCATGACGCCCGGTTCTGTTTCCTCCAGCCGTCCTCTCGGATTACGACAGCGCCGATCCGGAGGAGAACGCGTCCCACTCAGAGGTAAACAGAACCGGATCAGGCCGGTTCCACTCTGTTGGACCGGGAGGATGACTCTGGTTTCTGTTTCGCCATCAGGGAGGAGAGGAGGAAGAGGAGGGCTTCAGCGAGGAAGAGGCTCCAGCAGCAGCTGGTGAACCCAAACCTGCTGCTGCTGACGGTCCCACACAGAATGATGCAGAGGAAGAGGAGAAGGAGGAAGAGGAGGAGGAAGAGGAGGAGGAAGCGGAGGAGGAGGCAGGAGGGTCCAGTAAGGAGGAGAGTAAGACAGAGGAGAAGGGAAACCTGGCAGGAGAGAGGCAGAGCGGAGATGGACAGGTGGGAATACAACTCGCCTCCAGACAGATTCCTATTCTGCTTCCTGTTGAAGAAAAGGTCGTCATGGTTTCTTCTTCTCCTGTCCCTGACCTCCATGCAGGAGTCCACTGACGACCCAGAGACGAAGACTGGAGGGAAGCCTGGTCAGCAGCTGGACGATGACGAGGACCGGAAGAACCCGGCTTACATTCCCAGGAAGGGTTTGTTCTTCGAGCACGACGTCCGCGGACAGACTCAGGAGGAGGAGAGGTGAGCCGCCGCTTCCGTTTCAGCCTCAGCATCTCCAGAAGGAGGTTCAGCTGTTCCTCTTCTTCTTCTCAGGCCTAAAGGTCGGAACAGGAAGCTGTGGAAGGACGAGGGCCGCTGGGAGCACGACAAGTTCAGGGAGGAGGAGCAGGCGCCCAAGAGCCGCGAGGAGCTCATCGCCATCTACGGCTACGACATCCGGAACGGCGGCGGCGGCGGCCCTGGAGACCGGGCGTACAGGCAGCGCAGACCCAGGTGAGCTGGTTGCCATGAGAGCGAACCGAATAACTAAAGTCTCTATGTGCAGTTTAGTGATTTAAATCGCACTTTAAGTAGAAGGTAATAAAAAACAGGAAGGTTTTTCAAGACCAGTGTTTGTGTTTATCGTGGTTTTTATCAGTATCACCATCCTCCCGTCTCCTCTCCTGCAGGCAAAGTTCTCCTCCCGGCAGAGACAAGCGGTGGAGAGATGGGCAGAGACCGGCCCGGACCTGGCAGAACCGAGGAGGAGGACAGCTTCCACCTTCATCTGTCCCTCCACCCTCCTCTTCCTCGGCGTTTCCTCCCCTCTCTGCTGCTCAGCGGAGCAACAACTCCAGGCCGCCGCCCTCCCGCAGCAGACCGCCTCACTACAACCAAGTGCACCCGTTGTCTCAGTCAGAGTACAGGAACAATGAATCCAACGCACCTCAGGTTCATCCCAGAGAGCGGCACGCCCCAAAAACTCAACTGGACCCATCTGGAGACAGAGGCGGGGCAGGTAGAGGTGGGCGGGGCCACGGAGGAAGAGGAGGCTCTTCTGTGGTCATTGAGGAAGTTTCAGACAGCCAATCAGGCGCAGCGGAGGAGGATCCGAGGTCAGAGTCTGCAGCGACGGCTGCAGCAGGGCAGCCGGGCGGGTATCAGTCACCGAGACGACAGCAGCAGGAACGAAGAGGCAGCGGGGACAGAGCTGCCTCCGGATTGGCTGCCTCCACCTCTGACCCCACCCTCCAGTCTTCAGCAGCCAATCGGGAAGCCTCTCCGCCGGCTGAGCGCCCCGTTGAACGTAAATCGTACTCTCTGGCCCGCAGGACTCGCTCGCGGCCGTCAGACCTCGGCAGCAAGCAGGCCTCAGTGGAGGAGTCGGCAGCGGGAGGAAACAGCTCCTCACCCAGCAGTGCAGGGGGCAAAGGCTGGATGGGGGGCACTGATGGGGGCAGTCAGACAGCAACAGGCGGGGGAGGGGTCGCCGAGCTGGACCAGGAAGTTGCCCGGCTCAACCTGGTCCGACAGACCTGGAGTCAGAGTCCAACATCGTACGTACGCTCCGAGATGAGAGGTGAGTTCCTTCATACTGGGAGTACAGAGACCCAGTTAAACCAGTCCCTTCATACTGGGAGCACAGAGACCCAGTTAAACCAGTCCCTTCATACTGGGAGTACAGAGACCCAGTTAAACCAGTCCCTTCATACTGGGAGCACAGAGACCCAGTTAAACCAGTCCCTTCATACTGGGAGTACAGAGACCCAGTTAAACCAGACTATGTGATGTGTGTATCCCGGTCCACCTGATCTGTGTCCCAGTTAAACCAGTATACCTCTCCGCAGGTCTTCCGAACCCCATCCACATGCCTAGTGGGCCGCCTCAGTACTCTAACATGGAGGAGATGGGTGTGGGCTCCAACCGGGCCAAGCGTTACTCCTCCCAGCGTCAGAGAGCCGTTCCAGAACCGACCCCGCCCATGCACCTGGGAGTGATGGAGGCTGGACACTACTACGAGCCCAGTAAGATTCCCAGCAGTTCAACCAGTATGACATTAGAGCTGGAGTTGAAGAACTAGAGATAAAGTTCTGATTAAACCCGATCAATCAGAACCGTCACAGTTGATCAGATCTATTGACATTTGTGGAAAAATAAATTTTATGTGTTTTAACAAGGTTCTGATTGCTCCTTTGATGGAGGTTTTAGCTCGGTTCTGTTTTCGGTTCTGATTCTGCTAGAGTTGCAGCTCATCGGCGTCACATCTGGGTCTGTCCGGGTCCATCCGGACCCTGATGATGCTGCTTCTCAGGAGTTTTCTGCTAAAATCCGAACTGAAAGAGCAGCAGATCAGTTTTCACATTATTGCTGCACCTCCTCTGTTTCACCAGCAGGGGTCAGCAAAACTTCAGCAGTGTCTGTTCAGGGTCAGAACCTGGGATTGAGCTGTTGGTACCAGTCAATGTGGCAAATTCGGCATTTAACCACTTATGCATTTTTATCCAATGTTAGTAGAGCAAATAAATTAATAAAATCCATTATTAAATAAGAAAATAAACATTTCGTTGTCTATTAACCGTATTCATTTAATTTATGCTTCAACTAAAAAATATGCATAAAAAAACTGCCCGTTCTGCTTGATTTGATCAATACAATGTAGGGCTGATCTGTTGGTTATTTGTTTAACTGATTACTATTCGGATAAAGAAATTTCCTAATGAGACAATTTGTTAACCAGCTGAATGAAAAACTTTCCCATTGGGGAGTTTAAGGTAGAACTGTTTAACCTTTTAACCGCTAATGCAAAATGTACATTTTTGTTGTTTACGTTTGGTTTCATTACTGCTCTGAGGGTATAGTTCTTTCAGCAAATAGTCTTTTTTTGTCTGAATATTCCATTTAATGATTAACTGATTAATTAATTATTTCAGTAATTGATTAATTCATTCAGTTCTGGATGATTTATTTAATACCTGTGTTGCAGCTGCTGCTGTTTTCCTCTGATCACCTCTTCTGCCCCCTCAGTGTCGTACCAGGGACCAATCTACACCCACGGAGAAGGCCCCGCCCCCATCCCGCCCCAGGGCATGCTGGTCCAACCAGAGATGCACATCCCTCATCCTGGTGGGTTTTCTTTAAATTCACCTTTTCACAACACTCCTTGGTCGCCCTCTCACTCTGCTGCCTCTCTCTCTGCAGGTCTCCATCCCCACCAATCAGGAGCCCCCATCGCTAACCCCGCCCTCTACGGAGGCCCACCTGTTTCCCTGTCGCCGGGGCAACCACAGCAGCTGCTGCCTCCTCCGTTCTACCCTCCTCCTGGGGTCATGACCTTCCCCTACCCCGCCATGTATCCAAACCCACAGGTAAGATGGAACCGCTGCTCGTCAGAACCAGCAAAACCTCCGGACCCAGTTTGACCTCTGCTGTGTTTCAGGGTCAGACCCAGGTGACGTACGGCGGCGTCACGTACTACGACACCATGCAGCAGCAGGCCCAGCCCAAACCGTCGCCGCCCCGCCGCACCTCTCAGCCCGTCACCGTCAAACCCCCCCCTCCAGAGGTTCCCTATGCCTCAGAGTGACTCCGCCCTCATCTCCTCCCCCGCCCCCAGGCTCCGCCCCCACCCTGACCTCAGAGCTGCAGGTGAGGCCTTAATGGATTCCTCTGGGCGATTAATCGAGAAATTGAAATTCCATTTAATCAAATATTTGGTTTATGAATACTAATTTTTTTTAAAAATCTGGATTGTATTTTCACCAAAATGCTTCTTGTGTTTCTGTAGTTCAGCGTGACGCCAGTTCAGCCTGAAACGATTAATCAAGTTAATCGTAATTAATTGAAATTACTGACAACTCATGCACTGATCAAGTAATCGTTAACTGGAGGATAGAAACTCAAAGAAAGGCAGTTTGCTGAGAGAAAAACACTCGGATCAGGAATTGAACCAAACTGTACAATACATGTACACATTATGTAGTTGTAATATTTGGAGAATAAAGTATTTTTTTTAATCAGAACATTGAATATTATTCAGGCTTTTACCCAATTGTTTCTCTCGTAATTTGAAGATGTTTTTGTAGTAATATTTTGTTAAATTAAACAAAAAAATCCTTAATACTTGCCGTACAACTCAAATTATTTTTAATAAAGAAAGTGAGAAAAAACAGATTCAAGTCTGATCTGGAATGGAAAAAATCAGAGATTTTGTTTTGAAGTCATGTTTCCTCCTAGTGTTGCGTCATGTTTACTTCCTGCTCCAGGTTTTCTGACTGCTGATTGGTCTGTGTGTGCAGGAGCAGGGTGGGAGGGGCAGTGAGGCCCAATCAGACGACACCGTGAGGGGCCGGGGGGGCAGGACGAGACGGACTCCTCTGGATCAGAACTTTCCTTTATTCCCTTTTCAGTCACTCTGACGGTTAGACGGATGGAACGGACCCGCTAACGACTTCTTGTCCGGTTTGTCTGAATCTACTCCAACAGTTATAGCTCTACATGATCCGACAGCCAGAACTGGATCGGGTCACATATTTCAGATGCAGATATTTTATGACGTAATAAATCCTTCCCGGTAAATGGCGACGTTAAAACCCTAAAAGCGCAGATCTTGAGACCTGCCTCTGTTGGCGCCACCTGGTGTTGCTTAGTGTTGCTGTAAATAGAAGCTAACTGTAAATAAAATCTGGAAGAGATTAAATAGATCCGTGAACTTATTGCTGAGTCGTCGGCAGGGACCTGAATATTAACGGTGGAGTTATTAGAGAGAGAAATAGTTTATGTCTTCCTTTTATTAAACCTTTCATTTTCATACTGTTTTACTTATTTTTATTATTATTATTTGCAGTAGGCGACCATCTTCTCTGATTTTTGGTTTCATGTTTGGACCAGAGCGTAGCAGAACCCAGACGGACCCATTGTTAACTGAACTTTACGGTTTCCTGGAAAAAAATGTCCTTTTTTTTGTTTTGTTTTTTTTTCTTGCTCATCTCTTTCTGCTCAGTTCTCTGGAACGTCTTTGGTTTGTTGTCAGATTAAAGTTTCTGATTCTGTCCTGAATGTCTCTGAGCCGTGCCTGACCCACCCAGACAAACACAACCAGAACTTCTTTGGGTCCTTTTTTTTTTATTTGTTTATTAAAGAAACAAGGCTTAAAATATTGACCTTTCACCTGAATCTTATGGTAAGGTAATCTTATTCAGGATAATATCTCCAACTGCAGACTTACTGGTGTAACATAAAGCTTTTATGATTACTGGTTTCTGGATGAATCGTTTTATATTTCTCTCTAAAACTCACTAAAAGCTCTTGTGAAATTCAGAGCGAAATCAACTCTGTTTGGTGAATCAAATTGCAACGCGTTTTACATTTTCAGCTGCTGCAGTTCACTTTCTCACTGCATTGTCAAACAAACCAAATCCTTAAAAGAAAAAAACAGTTCCTCTCCTCGCCTGTGGGGGCGCTGCACCAAGAACGACTAAGGGAAACGACATGAAAACGTCAAGATATGAGCGCAACTTCCTTCTTCTCAAAATGTAAACAAGAATGTACAAATATACAGACTAAAATGTACTCTAGTAAAAGTACCACATTAATATTTTTAACTTTGTCTTTGGTATAAAAAAATGAGCCATTTCTCCTGCTAGTGCTGTTTGTTTTGGTTGTATTTACCCAGAATTCCCTGTGCTGCAGTCCACTTCCTGCTTGTAGAGTGTTTCCCAGACTGGTTCGTGTTCACATATGAATTGGAACCAAAGTTCACTTCAAATGAGCAGAGATCTGGGTTTGTAGGCAGACTAGAGTTTGTAGACAAATTAACTTGGATTGAAATGGACTGAACTGGGCTGGAGTAAAACCACCTGTTTAATTATTGCAATAATGCGTCGAAAAGGAAGAACTGTATCGCGCAGTTATGGATGTAAACTGTTTTACTCCAAATTTTTCAACAAAAAATTTGTCTCCATGCAAATTTTTTGCTGAAAAAAAATTTGCTTCAATCTGGTGACCCAAACTGAAGCTATCGGCAATGAATAGTCGCTCGGCTTTTAGCCAATCAAATTGGATTCTTTCAGTCATGTGACACCAGCGGTACGTCCCTTAGTTATAAAGACAGGAGCTTTTTCTCCTAAACAGAAGTTATGTCTTGTACTACTTGACGGCCATTTGAGTCGTTATCGTTTCATCCAGTCAATCTGGCAGAAATGTTTGACCTGATGACAGCTAATGCACCACCCCCGTCTGCAGACACATTGACCTCTGACCCAGCCCAACTAATTTGATTGGCTAAAAGCCGCTTGATTAGATGTAGGGCTGATTGCTTTGGTCTGGGTCACCAGAAGGGCATCACATTTTCAGTTGAATTTCTTCTGGGAAGTTTGAAGTACAAAAAAAATACTAATTCCTGTAGAAAATGGCAGATTATAAACATTCTATTATTAACTAAATCAGTTTAATTCTCATGAGAATATATTTCATATATCTGTAACTTGATGCTCGGTCTTTATGTGTACAGATCCATCCAATAAATGAGAATATCACTGAAAAGGAACTTTATTACTGCATGAAACACATTCACGATTAATTATACAGATTAATGGTTGTAAGAATTTATTTCTGTTAATTATGATGTTTCATACAAGCCTCTTCTCTTTGTCCACTAGGGGATTAATTTTTATTTTTTAAATCCGATTTGACGCTAAAAAGTTGTGCTAAAAGGGGTTAGCCGGTTAGCGAAGCTATTCAAGTCTAAAATAATAGAAGAATGCTAAACACGTAGCAGCTAGCACATAAGCCAGCTTCCACAGTATGTGTATTTTTAAAAATCCACATTAAAAAATGTCACATTTCTGTTTGGTCAAGAATTTTGCAGCAAAAATGTATACTTCTGTTTATGTAGTTTTTGATTACAATACAATTAATTACAGATTCATTTTAATCAAGTCCAGCCATTTTTATGATGTAAAGCAACATTTTACAGAAAATCCTCCCCTTTTAAACAGAACCATGGACCAATCTGCTTCCCTGTGCTGTCCAAACCAGAACCGGTTTCCAGAACACATTCTGACTTTTCCAGGATTAAATGCTGCTGCTGGGAAGCTTCCAGGTCTTAAAATGCAGCTTTTAGTGGCGTCTCTGTGTTTCAGAGAGACGCCACTATTTGACCTGAGTCAAATAATCAAGTTACTAGCAGGAATCTGGAGATTTGATTTGATTTATGGGTTTGTTCTTCATCCCTGAAGCTTCACACCTGCTGGTTTTATTTATGTCAACATGAATATTCATGAGCCGCAGGAGGCGGGGCTCTTATATGAACTCCGGCGACCAATCAGCAGCCGAACGGCCTCGTGAATATTCATCTGCAGCTCAAACACAAAAGGAGCCTCAGCTGTTACACCCTCCCTCCCACCTCTTGCAGCTGTAGCCATGGCAACGCCTTCCGCCTGTGATGGACATCAGGATGTTGGAGAGCTTTCTGAGTAATTGGCTTGTTAACTGATGCACCACAGAGGAGGATGGTGAGGAGGTCTGCTCTGATTGGCCAGAAACTGCAGAGTTGCAGATATCCAGCCAATGAGAGGCAAGAAGCCTCTCTTCACTTCCTGGTTTGAATCTATGACGTGATTACAATCATAGGATCAATAAAATCAATCAGATTTCTTGTCTTTGTTCATCTTATTTATTTATAGCTTCTTGATTTTTCTTTCTTTTCTTTTTTATGTCACTTTTGATCTTTATGTCTTTATTTCCTTTTTTTTTGCATTATTATTTTGCAGTTTGTTCTGCACTGATAGTTTTATTTGAAGGGAGATAATAAATTAGTAAAGCAATGCAGCTGTTTAAAGTGTTAAATCACAGGCCTCCAGTTTCTACTTTATGAAACTCATGAGCCGTCAGAACCTCAGACGACGTCAGAAACATCCACTGGGACATTTCAGCTTTACAGAGATGCTGATGTTATTTTTCCAGCAGAACTCTGTTCCGACCCAAACTGCTAACGGTACCAAAACCTTCTGCAATCACTACGGTAACGCCAGCAAACTGCTCTTACTGGAACCTCACAGAGGATTTGTGGGTGAAGAGGAAGATAAAACATCAGAACCAACAATAGACCAGAACAACCTGCACTGAAAAAAACAGAAAAAAAGCTCCAACTTACAAAAACTTTAAATGATTTGTAAAGTAATCAAATTAAGTTTGTCAAATTTAATTTATTTACATTTGTTTAACATGACAATAGGGCTGCATTTCTTAAAATATATATATTTTTTACATTATTCTAGATTTCCAACAAAAAACAACTGAATATTTGTGTTTTTACTGTCTGGAAGACAGTATTATCTAAATGTACTTTAAAGATTGCTTGAAATCTTTCACTGAGTGGAAGAGATCACTTAGAAATGGAGTTTCTAAACTAAATCACTGAAAAGAAACACAAAGATCTTCATTTCTTTGTGTTGAGAAAATGAAGCCTGACCTGCACAGATCAGACTGAATGGAAGACAATAACATGGGCCTAGTTTAGCTCCCTGTGGTGTTCCACAGATGATTCTGAGCCTGAAACAGAATCTGATCTGAAATGATAATCCTGAAGTGTTTCTCTTCTGCTGGGTTCGGTTTCAATGAACCTGAACCTCCAGCAGGAGGAGGAGGAGGAGGAGGAAGGTGTCCGGTTCTAGATCAATCCTGGGTTTCCCCAGAATCCCCAGCTGATCTTGCAGAAAACTTCCGTGCAGCAGTTTAGTGTTAAATAAAAGAACCTGCGCTCTCTCACGCTAAAATCTCGCGGTGTTTCCGCTCTGTCGTCAGGGATAGTTCCATTTCCATTAATTTTACACCGTGCCTGCGCGCCGCCGTGCAGTGCGAGTGTCGGGAACGCGCAACTGCAGCAGATCGTCAGTAGCGCGGAGGGGCGGGCGGGGAGCGCGCGCGCGTGCTCTTCATCACTGCTCATCCAGAAATTCACCAGGAGGACCGGGACCGGAGATCGGTTTGGGGGAACCCAAAACCCGACTGGACCGCTTCGGAGAGCCTGCAGAACCGGAGAACCGCAGGCGAGGCTCGGAAAACCCACCGCACCCAAACGCACCGGGCCAGGTGAGAGAGGAGGAACCAGCGATCCGCAGAGATTCGGGTCCGGATCTGAGCCCGGAGCCGCAGAGGCGCAGCGCGGATTGAAGGATCTTTCTTTGGCTTTTCATTATTAGTAGTATTTATTTTTTACTCGCCTCGGAACCGCAGCGGTTCTGTAGAGGCGGCGACTGAAGCCGGAGAGCAGCTGGGGGAGGAGCGGCTGTCGGTGCGCGGAGCTCCGGGGACCGAGTGGATCATCCATGGGTTAGCCCCGGACTGGTGGTCCACAGCAGCCTGCAGAACCCAGGAGGGTCCGCTCTTACCTGCACGCACCTGCGCTCCTGACCCGACCTGCGGGGGCCGGATGATGTAGGCGCCGCTGCCCCAGCAGCAGCTACCGAATCCCGAGTCTCAGCAACCCACCCAGGTCTCTGGACCCCAGGTCTCAGCCCCCCAGGTCCCCGGTCCAGAGAAGAACCATGCCGGCGGGGATGAAACCGCTGGAGAAGTTCCTGAAGAAGCAGACCACCGCGCTGACGCGGGCCGGGGGGTTCGGCGGGGTGGGGGACAAGGCCAGCGGTGGCACCGGGGCGTCCCGCAGGAGGGCCAGCCTGTCCCGGGTCGTCCCGTTCTTCAGGGAGACCTCACCTGAAAGCGGCCACGCGCGGGAGGTGTTCAGGTGAGTTCGGTTCTGCATCTTAAATTCATTACAAATAAATAAATGAGGCGGACCCAAAGTAAAGGTTTAAGTTTGATGTCATTTAGATGCAAAATTCAAATTATAATCCCTGTTATTGATCCCAAAGGGAAATGAAATGTTGTAATTCTTATTAATTCAAATTCTTCATAAATCTCCTGTAGCAGTCGATGTTACAGCGACTTTGAAGGAACCTCTGACTGAAGTCTGTTTTTCTACAGTCTGAATAAAATAACAGTTTTGGTTCCAAATCAGAAAAAATATCTTCACATCTTTAGTCACTGGCCACTTTGTTAGGTACACCATGCAAGCTCTGGATCGGATCATTTAGTTCTGTATGGAGGTTCTGGTCCATTACAGCATGAACCAGAACCTCCTTGTTCTGGTTGATGTTTGTTCTGACCCAGTTTATCATCAAAACATGGTTCCACTGTGGTCCTAAATGGATGGGTCTGGTCAGCACCAGAATTCTGGTTCTGTTCTTCTCTGTTCTGATGCCCAGTTTGATTTTCAGGTTGTCTTTTATTCCACATCTGGATGAATATGTGCGTTGGTTTGCTGCCATCTGATTGGCTGTTCAGCTTTTTGTGTTTGAATTGAAATGGTGTTCCTAATAAAGTGGCCAGAAGTTTAACTGGGTTTAATTTCAGTGTGAAAAAAATGTTAATTTCTAAAGAAAAAAGTTCTTATATGAATTTTTTGCTTTTTAATAATAATGATAATGACAATAATAATAATAATAATAATAATAATAATAATAATAATAATAATGACAATTAGTATTATTATTATAGTGACATAATTTATGTTGAAAGTTTTCTGCATCTGTTTTATTGTAGTTTAGTTTGAGTTTCTGTTCCAGAGGTTTGATCCTTCTCAGCCACCGCAGCTCAGTGGTTCTTCATCTTTCACAGCAGCTCTGAACTCATTTAATGTTCGGCTTTCTTCAGTACAGAGCCGTGAATGAAAGCAGGAAATGAAAAGGCCCCAGAGGCTGATGCTTAAGTGGGATGTCAAACAGCCGCTCAGAGATTTCCCTCACAGAAAACAGAAATAGTGAAATTACAGAACAAAAAGTTACCAAAAATCTAGAAAGCATTATGATGAATTCAGGTTTTCAAAGGACAAACAGCTGTTTAATACATTGGCCCCACGTAGCATGGCGCCCACTGTAGCATGGCGCCCACTGTAGCATGGCACCCAGAGTAGCATGGCGCCCACTGTAGCATGGCGCCCACTGTAGCATGGCGCCCCCTGTAGCATGGCGCCCACTGTAGCATGGCGCCCACTGTAGCATGGCGCCCACTGTAGCATGGCGCCTACTGTGGCACGACACAAAGGGAGGGGAATTGTTGAGTGGTGATGTCACATCCTGTCAGAAATCGGACCAAACTTGCTCCTCCTTTCTTCAGATGGATTAAGTCTAAATATTGACCTTTGACCCCTGCAGCCCTGACAGCGAGGACCCCCCGTCCTGGCCCTCCGCTGCAGGAACCGGGCTGGCCTCAGTTCCGTGCAGCGCCAACGGCTCCTGCTCCGGTTCCGGTTCTGGATCCGGATCCGGATCGGGTTCCGGTTCCGGTTCTGGAGGAGGAGACATCCGCAGTCCGTCTCTGTCCAGCGACGAGCAGAGCTCCGAGGCGAGCCTGATCACAGAGAGCAGCGGAGGAGGAGGAGGAGGTTCTGGATCCGGTCCAGGAGGAGGAGGAGGGACGCCTCTTCATCCCGACACTCCAGATAACCTGACGTTAGCGGTTCTGGACGGGGTGGCGGGAAAACGGTTCAGACACTGTTCAGGTAAGACCTGAGGATGGAGGGAGGGAGGGATGGAGGGAGGGAGGGATGGATGGATGGATGGATGGATGGATGGATGGATGGATGGTTTTGTTCTTTCTGGTTTTGTTCTTTCTGGTTTTGTCCTGAAAGCTGTAGCAGAGGCTCTGACCGTGGAACTGGAAGTGACTGTGAAGGTTCTGGTCCAGGTTCTGGTTCTGGTTCTGTTGGAGGCAGGATTTTCCTGCAGCCTCAGCTGGAAGCTTCATCGGTTACATAATGAGAATCTGTTCAGCCTGGTTGATACAACTGGCTGCTCCTCTTCCTCCTCCTGCTCCTCTTCCTCCTCCTGCTCCTCTTCCTCCTCCTGCTCCTCTTCCTCCTCCTGCTCCTCTTCCTGCTCTTTCTTTCTGGCTCCAGCCTCTGTCTCTGTTTGTTTATTTTTTACACAAACACAAAAGCAGCAAATATTAAAAAGGGAAAATATTCAAATGCCACAAAATTCCTCAAATTAAAATACATTTAAATATATAATTGGATAAATAATATTTCCAAAATCCTCTATTTTGTTTGACTGATGTTTCACATAGATCTATGTTCTTGAAAAAATATAATAATAATAATAATAAAAAATGAGGTAAACATTAAATTTAAAGTAAAATATCTAAAACAATTTCAAAGCTTCTAATCATAAACCTATTTATTTAGCTTTAAAATTTGCTCTTAATGCTTGTTTTGTTACATTTTTTAAATTTTGTTGTGAAGGTTTGTTATGTCTTAGTAATTTATCTTAAATTTAGATAATTTCCTTTAATGAAAGAGTCCGACTGTTATTACTGTGCAGTTTGTGTTTGTTTCTCGCCACCAGCAGGTGATTTCAGTCTCATTAATAATTAGGAAGCTTCTTGTCGCCTCAACAAACTCTCACAAAAGACTCTTTATGATCCGCCCGCTCGTTTGTTCGTCTGGTTCTTATGCAACGGGTTCTGTTCACCGGTTTCATCAGAGCTTCACAGTTTGTCTCTGAAAGCTGCAGAACTGTGACGAGTTCCGATCCGACGGCGAGCGCCACGATCGGACGATCCGGCGATCCGCTGATCCGACGACCCGATGATCCGGTGATCCGGTCCGGAACAAGAAGAGATGCAGAAGCTCAACGCTGCTGCAGAACCGAAGTCAGAATCAATTTAAAAAAACATTTAAAAACATAAAAATATACAAAAATTAAGCAAATAGACAATTATTTAATTAAGTATTGTTAATATAGGCATTTTGAAGAAGAATCTGAATGATTTATGGAAATATTTAATAGAAAAAAAAACTAAATCAATATAAATATAAACAAATGACATTGGATGTAGTTTATATTACAAATATTATAAATGTTTTTAGAGACAAAGATTTTAATATCTCAATATTTTGTTTACATTATATTCTAGTTCTACAAAAAATAATACATATATATAATTTAAATCTGTATGTTAATAAATTATTACCAAAAATAAAGTTAAAATACATTAAAACATTAAGATAATTGGTATTGATTATAAATTAAGATTTTTTGGGGTATATTTTTCATGTCTTCTGTTTCTTTCTCTAAAAATTATAAAATTTTGAGATTAATCAGAATTTTTTGGTGGAAATTTTCTGCTATTTTTGCTTTTCTATTTATTGTGACCCTAAAGCTCAGAATATTGACGGAGTTTTGCCTCATAAACCTTTTTGTGGGTTTAATGTGAAACGTTTATGTTCTCCGCTGACGGGCCGACGTGTCCAGGAGGTTCTGGGGTTCTGCTCGGTTCTGATGGATCTCTGATTTGGCCGACATTTGGGCGTTTTGAAAAGCAGGCTCTTCTCTCACCTGGCAGGTTTTACCTGCTGGAGGCGGGGCCAGAACTGATGAAGAGGAGGAGTGTGATGTTTGAACCGTCAGCCAATCAGAGCTGTTCGCTTGTTTCTGGAGGGAAGGAGAGTTTTTACGTTTGTTTTGATAATCCAGGTTCAAGGTTCTGCTTTGCCTTACACACACGGGTGTGTGTGTGTGTGTGTGTGTGTGTGTGTGTGTGTGTGTGTGTGTGTGTGTGTGTGTGTGTGTGTGTGTGTGTGTGTGTGTTCGTGTGCATTCCAAAGACCCGCCCTTTTTGCAATCTTATTGGCTCCCTGAGCCTCGACCTTCCTTGAACAATTTAATCTTTTTTAGCGAGAGAACCAGAAATAAATCCTTCTGCAGGTGCGATGCTCTCGCCTGGTGACATCACTTCCTGGTTGACTCTGACACAGAACACAGTTCAGGGTGGGAACAGGTGGCTCACCTGGAAAATACCTGCAGAATCACAATGACTGAAAGCAAAAGCAAAAAGATGTTACATAAGAGGGTGAAAACTCAGATCCTCTCCACAGAGACACAAACACAGCTCAGTGCATGCATGTGGGTGTGTGTGTGTGTGTGTGTGTGTGCGTGTTTTTTTGGCCTCCAGAAACTCTAATTAAGCCTCTTTCTGAGGCTCTAATTAGACGTTTCAGTCGTTGTCCTGGAGAAGAAAAAGAAACAACAGATTGAAACTTTTAGGCTCAGCAGACAGCGACACGTCAGAACTCGACCCAAACCGTCCGTCCACAGGACCAACAAGCTTTTTATTCCTGAATTATTCTGCTTTAACCCAGATTTCATCCCTATTTTAATCCAGAACTGTTTGATTTTATTCTAGTTTTAAGGCCTCAGTCATAAAACAAGAAGTGTTTGTTTGTCACACATGTCCTTTGAGTTCAGCAGAAAAATCAAATATTACCAAGTATTTTTATACTTTCCAATGCAAATATCATATTACACTAGAAAACTGACTTACCAGTAACTTTGCAGCAAAATATTAGAGCTTCTTTTTCTGAAATGAATAAATAAATACTAGTTTCACTAGCCGATTATGTCACTTATGAGAAAAATGTTTTGATTAAGAGAAATAATCTTAAAACAAGCTTCTATGTCTAAGTCAAAAATTAGAAAGAGAAATCTCTGAAATTTTAAAATGAATCTTAGAAATTTTCTTGAAAAAAATTTTGACTTTTAAAACTCAAATAATTTCCATTGAAATTCAAAAATGTCCAATTTTTCCCACAAAAGACTTTTGAGATTAAACTCAAAGTTCCTCCAAAATTTGTCTCATAAATTTTCTAATTTTGAAACTGAAAATGTTTTTTTTTATCTCTACAATTGACTCCTTTTTTGCACTTTTTTGCTCCCATTTGTAATGGAAACGCAGCTCCTGCCTCATAAAATCTTTTTGTGGATTTAATGTGGAAGGAAAAGTTTTTGGTTTGGTGTTTCAGCCGACTCGTCTCTGTCCTGCAGCCGTTTATCTGTTTCCGGTTTTGGCTTCTGGGATTCTGCTCGCTTTGAAGTTAATTGTTAGTTTTGTCTTATTTCAAGTGTTCTGAGATATTTGCAGTAGAAACTGAACCCGAAATGCTTGGAAGATTCTGTGTTTCTGCAGCAGTCGGTGGCAGAATGACGGCCGGGTGGCTCCGGAGCAAAAACGAGTGAATCCTTGTGTGGGAGGAAGGTTTTCTTCAGAGAAACGATCCCACTCGTTTACCTCTCTGGATGCGTTTACCTTCACTCCTCCTCCTCCTCCTCCTCCTCTTCATCGCCTTCGTCGACCCCTCCGAGCTGCACGTTTGTCCCGCTTGCGCTCCATTTGGACGTGCAGAAACACAAGAGGCTCTTTTAGCACCTGTTCACATAGCAACCGGCTCTCTGCGAGACGCTGGGAGGGGAGGAGGAGTGGGAGGCGGAAAGAGAAACCGAGCCGAGGAGGTGGGAGGAAAAACTGTGAAATTAAAGCTTCAGCTGGGAAACTTCTGCTCATCCTGAGCAAAATGCATCCAGGATGAATTAACGGGTCGAATCAACCCAAAGCCTCTTCCTGGTCGGGCTGGGCGGTTTGGATTTGATCGATTAATCGAGCTTTTGATTTTTGAAGATTTAAGTTTTGTTAAATACAGATATTTTCTTTCAGTGGCTCCAAGGCCGCCATCTTGTTTGGAAAACGCATTTGCAGCAGAATTCAGGTCAAATCTCAGTAAAATGAGTTTAAGGTTTTCATTTTAGAAGAATAAAGTTATACTTTGGCATAAGTTTTCTAGATGATATTAAAAAAAGAAAACATCTTTTAACAACACTTTGAAACAATCGTTCAAACAGCTGATGAACTGAACTGATCATCAGATCCTGATAAAAACATTTATTCTCTTAATTTTAATGTATTGCGTCTTTATTCTGCTAGTATTTTCTCATATTTAGACAAAAATTCTCATAAAATAAAAGCCATTTTTTAATTTCCAGCAAGTTGATTAAAATTGTAACCTGGATCTGATATTTATAAACTAATATATGTTATTTTTAATGTATTTTATTGTCCTGGTGGAGAAAAGCGGTTAAGTGGAGCCTGGATTCAGTCATGTGTTCAGAATGAGACCCTGAGGTCAGAGCGACTTTAAAACCTTTTTACGTCTGTGTGTCCATCTGCTGTCTGGCTCCCCGACGTCTAAAGAAACGGCAAGCTCTCCAAAAACAGTTTTATTCTTCTTTTCACAATAAACGGTACAAATGCGACATTTTAGACGTTCAGAAGATCCGAAGCTCAGTTTGTCTGAGGAAAAGTAAAAATAAATCTGAACCAGGTGAAACTAAAACTGAGGAGTTTTGACTAAAACATATTTACAAATAAAAATCTGTTTATATATTATAAACATATATATTTGGCGTAATTATTGCTCAGCCATATGAGCAATAACATATGCTCAACAATATGTTTTTCAAATAAATGGCATTTTTAGAGTTTTTATATCCCAATTAATGATTATCTTATCCAAAAATTATCAACTAAATTAATTGACAGCTATTTCAGTTTTCGATTAATCATGTTTCATTTGATTAATCGTTTCCTGTAAGTCATAATAAAAGCTTGAAATATTTTACTGTGTCCAATGAACCTGTACCGTTTCTTTTTTATGTTGTTTCTAGTTTTTGGTTTTTAGATGTTTTAGTGGATATTTCTGTTTTTCTGAGTAGGTGTGAGTGCAGCGCCGCTGTGTCGTCCTCCGCTCTGATCCCAGATTTTAGTTTCTGCTCGGCTTCACATTGTGAATGGACCTTTCTCTCTGCCAGCCAAGCAGAACTTTATCCGTTCGCTTCGTCTCCGGCTCTAAAGCCACTTATAAAACATTCCCATCTCTGGTGAAATTTCAGCCTGTAGGGATGGAAATCAGTCAAATGTCCTGCAGATCCCAGCAGGGTAACTGGGATCCAGTTGGATCACTGCTAATCACTGTGGACCCAGACGGATCTACGGGTCACCCGGATGGGTTCTGGGTCCAGATTTGACGACATGTGGGACTTCCTGTTCTGAATTAATTGTTTTGTTGAAGTCATTTTGGGTTTTGAGGTAGAAATTTAAACGGGTTTGGTACCAATATGGAGTCCAGTTGGTGTCCAAATGGATTTGGATCTGATTTTTGGATTTTTTGCACTGGTCAGATGATCTCTACATTTCTGTGCATCTTTTCCAGAACAAAAAAGTTAAATATTTTAAGTAGGGCTGAAACAATTAATTGGATTAATCGTGATTAATTGATTATTGAAATAATCGTTAACTAATTTAGTAACTGAATAATGACTTTAGAGAGGCAATTGTTGCTGCTCGTCAATCTGGGAAGAGTTTGAAGAGCTCAAAGCCTCCAATGGTACAAAATAACTTTTAAAATGAGCCACAAAAAAATTTATATTTGAAGGGCTGAAACAATTAATCGGATTAATCATGATTAATCGATTATTGAAATAAGAAGCGTTTTTTTGGCTGTAGATGCATCATTTTCTATATTTTAGGTAAGAAAATGTTTGGTTATGAAAGGGGTGAAATTTGTTCATTTGCATCTTTTAAGAGATTAAGTGAAAAATTTGCAGAATGTGACATGTTTTTTATCCAATTAATTGATGAGTCATCAGAAGAATCAATAGTTGCAGCTCTGATTTGAAGCTGTTTTTTGCCTCCCTACAGATTAAATCCATCTTTAGTTTTAAATGGTTTAACTGATGGGTTCTGATCCGGTTTCCTGCAGCTCACACTGATTTCTCTCCTTTTTTTTATCAGTTTCTTCTTCTTCTCGCACATTTCTCTCTCCATCCTCTCGCTGTCAGCGACGTGTTGTCTCCATGGTAACCGCCTGCAGAGAGGCGGGCTTGGACTGGACACACCCACTGCAGCATGGCTCTCTCACACACACACGCAGCGCAGCAGTGTATTTTAGTAAATGTGACCACAGGTTTGAGGCGCGTCGTGCTGCTTCAGCATCTTAAATTACAGCCGTCGGCTGCAGCAGCTCCTCGCCGCCGCCTCTCGGCTCGCTGCGTGTCACGGCCTAACGTATAATCAGAGGCGGCCTCGTCTCTGCATCCTCCTCTGAGGCGAGGAGACGCTGCTGTCCTGTCAGGACTCACTCTGCATGTAGAAAACCAGAAGCTGTGAGGCTGGAGGATGTGAAGGCATCCCTCAGCCTCCTC
Organism: Poeciliopsis turneri; assembly: GCA_922788865.1. NCBI lineage: Eukaryota > Metazoa > Chordata > Actinopteri > Cyprinodontiformes > Poeciliidae > Poeciliopsis > Poeciliopsis turneri. The sequence continues at coordinate 119,890 of CAKLNU010000845.1, forward strand.
CTGGCTCATCTGCTGTAATGAACATGCTGCAGATCAGAGGTGCAGTCCTCTGGCTCCAGTTTGAAACGTCTGTGCTGCGTTCAGGTGCAGCATGTAACATCTAACCTCTCTGTGTGTCTGTGTGCAGAAACCCTGCTGGATGACTTCATGTTGACACATCCCATCTTCCTGACGGCCGACAGGCTCCAGCAAGTCCTGCTGCAGCAGTATCCTTGTCCTGGGCCTGACTGAATGCGCTTACGGCGCTGCGATGCGACGTGCATGCACCGGTGTGCTTAATGCGATCGGAATGAGGGACGAGCTTTGCAGGTTTGATTCCAGGGTATTAACGGTGGCTTTGTTCCCGTTGTGTAGCTGCGAGTCGTGTTTTTCCCTCCTTTTCGCCTGCAGCCTGCTGACTCTACCTCATGTTTGTCACCGACTTTCTTTCTTTTTTTTTTTTTTGCCCCACCTTCTTTCTGTTTGTTTGTGTTCCAGAGGAGAGAAAAAGGAACATTTCACTACGTTCAGGTTCAGGAGAAAAACACTTCCACAACAGAGACTCGCAGCCAGATTTAGGAACCGTTTTTTAATAATGTTTCATAAATGATAGTCTGGTGGATCGGTCCGACTGGGAACCAAAACTGCAACATTTGTTGCATTTCCAGATGCTGTGGTTCTCTGAGTCAAACCAACCAAATCCTTTGAAAAACAGTTTCCCTCCTCACCTGTGGGGGCGCTGCACTTATAACCACTGAAGGAAACAACATGAATGCCTCTGAAGAAGACACTGAATGCAACGTCCTTCTCCGCTAAATGTAAACCAAAATAGAATAGCTTCAGACGAGTCATTTCTCCTGCTAGCATTAGCCTGCTAGCATGCCTTGCGATATAGTTCACTTCCTGCTTTTGGCACACTTGGCGTTCACATATGCATCCGAACCACACCAGGCGGACCAGAGTTCGTTCATTTTGTCCGCGTCAGAGTTCGATTCCGCATCCTCACCTCCCCATAGAAACCAGACTTTATAGGCAAATGGTCTGAAGCCATATTAAAGTGGACTAAACATGGCTGGTGTGAACGAGTCTTAACACTTTAACATCTTGGTTCTTGGTAAAATGGAGACAAACTGTGTCCCAAATCTTTTTTCCAAGTTTTCCTGTGAAAACTCGGAGCTCCTTGTTACGAAGAAAGGATGCGTACCAGGAAACATTGTGCTTTTATAATTGATCCATTAAGTTCAGTTTTAAAACAAAAACAAAAATAAATTCTCATTTGCTCAGAAAAACAAAACCACAATTTGAACACGACAAGTTCCCATCGACATCATTTAAAACAATTTCATAAACAGAATAATAGAATAATAAATTAAGTAGGGGAGTAAAGTGAGGAAAAGATGCCAGTGTTGGTCCAGTCTTCCTGCGTCTGAGGGTTTGTAACTCGTCTCACCCTCCTGCGTCACGTAAACACTGTTTGTGTGGAAATCAGAAACACAGTGTGACTGACGTGATGTTGCACCTTTGATGAGCATCACTATGTTCAGAATGTTGAAAAGTTTCCTCTCCTCAGGGTGAGCCCAGCCTGAAGGAGATTATTTCAGCTATTTGCATTCATGATCACATTCTTTTGGCTTTTATGCTTAACGAATGACTGAGTGAAGGAATTGGACGGTATCGACTGGAAGATCCGCTTTTAAATTCCCCCTGAATCGTGACTCAGAACCTGCAGGTGGAAACAAAGTTTCTGGATGATTCCGCCGCCTCAGAGTAGAAGGTTCTGATTAGAATCCTGACTGTTTCATCTTCGGCGACAAATGACTCAATCTAAAGGTCTCAGCACAAACATGATCTGCAAACAACTTTACGATCTGAATCATGCCAACTGTTTCACATTCTCATGCAAATTAATGCAGAACCATCGAAGATTAACACAAACAACTTTACAACCTGAACTATGTCGACTCTTTCATATTATCCTGCAAGTTTTTATAGAACCTTCTAAGATTTACACGACTGCATCATCTGCAAAAAGCTTTACAATCTCATGCCAACTGTTTCACAAACTCCTGCAAATTGTTACATAACCACTTAAACTTGATTTGAGTGCGTCATCTGCAAACAACTTTACAATTTGAGTCACGCAAACTGTTTCCTGTTCTCCTGTTAAGCTTAAGTCTAAACTGAACACGACTGCATCATCCGCAAACAGTTTTCTGAAACCGGCTGAACTGGAAACCTTTGCGGGACGTGAAGCCGTTTTTTTCTGTTGTGTTCTGATTAGTTCAGTTCATGATGGCTGATATGAAAACTGCCAGTTTGTAACATCCAGCCACGTGAATCCTCCCCCACAGGGAGATGGAGAGGAAGAGAGGGATGTGGGCGGAAGCAGAAGAGTGAAAGAAACGGACAGAAATAAATCTCCCTTTTGTTGTAATGCAGAGATTCAGGGACTTTTCCTCTCAGGACGTGCACATCTGTCCTCTGTGCAGGATTAAATAGTCATAGACCTGATTAAAAATCAGAAGAACAAGGAGCTGATGGCGAAGGAGAGTAAAGCTTCATGGGAAATGTCGCTGAAATTCTCAGTGTTGGGCAAACAGAGAGCAGAAAAAGCATGTCTCATCAGCCAGGCAGAGGGGATGAGACAAGCAGTGTGTGTGTGTGTGTGTGTGTGTGTGGTGTAATGTGGGTCATCATGGCGGCGTCTCTCTCTGAGCTGAAAACGATGCTCCTCCTGCTGTAACACAGAAGATGCATGTAGGTTTCCACGCGCCGCAGAAACACGTGTTTCGCATCCAGCCTGGTTCCTCCTTAACCCAAACGCTCCTCCAGATTCTCCCTGGAGGCCGAGGGGGGCGGCGGCGGCGGCTGCGGCGGCGGCGAGCGGCGGGACGGCGAGGCCGAGGCGGCCATGAGCGCCGCCGAGAGGAAGCAGGCGGTGCTGAACATGGCCTTCCGATACCTGGACACCTACAGAGAGCTGCTGCAGGAGGAGGGAGAGCGCAGCAACAGCTTCCCCAAGGTACCGGTGTGAGGCCAAAGGTCAACGACGTTCAGCTGCACACACACTCACCTCCACTTAGAACAACGACTGCAAGACCAGGCAACACAGTAAAATCAGAAATTCAACAAATTAGGACAAAACTACGACTTTTAAATTAGAATCTACTCACTGAAATGTGGTGATCTTTTCCACGCTTCTCTAAACTCCAAATATGTAACTTTATAAAAGTTACATATTTTGCACCGGCTCGCAGTCCAGCCTTCATCCTGACGGTTGAAACGGTTCAGTATGGAGGTTGGTTCTGGAACAACCCTTTTGTTGTTCCAGAACCAACAAAAGGAAACTTCCCAGCCTTTCAGTAAAACGACGTAATCTCACATAATCCGTCTCACAGAGCGAGACGCCATCAGGCCTCAACATGCCCGACTTCCTGATGATTATCGGCCAATCCCTGCGTTCACACGATGACAGTAACGGTCTAGAAAGCAGCCTGATGGGAATCTCCAGACGCTGGTTCTGAGAAGAAGGCCTGAAAGTGAAAGTGAAGCAGCTGAACCTGCGGCTGCCGGCGGGTTGCTGATGTCTCCGTTTGGGCTCAGACTGTGGGTGTGTCTGTGTGCAGGAGCTGTACTTGTGTGCGGTTCAGGAGCTGACCCGGTATCCCGAGCTGGTAGAGGACGTCCTCAAGCTGCAGCGATGGTCTGAGATCCTGCACTGCCCGTAAGGCTGTGAAGACTCGATATTTTCACTACATATTCTGCTGGATGCTCATCACGTTTATTCGCTGTTTTCCCTTTCATTCGGGATGTTTGTGTATTTCAGCTCCGACGAGGAGAAAGAGAGCAGGAAGAAGCAGGTCCGTCCGCTGTTCAGACACTTCAGACGTATCGATGCCTGCCTGCAGCCCCGTGAGGCCTTCAGAGGCTCAGACGAAAGTACAACGCCCACAGATACCTGCACACACACACACACACACACACACACACACACACACACACACACACACACACACACACACACACACACACACACCTGAGTTATAAAGGCTGTGATCTCTAAACACACACGCTCACAATTGAAATGCAAACACAGCTGCAATCTGCGGTTGGCATATACAAATCACTGGCCGACACACCCTACACAACACACACACACACACACACATAACACACACATCAGAGGTTTGGACTTTTAACTCGAATACAAAGGACCAACCCACCAGTTCTGCTGCAGTTCCACAAATAACCGGCAGACGGAGCAAGAATCTCCTCAAGTATTGATTTATAGGGGCAGCATCATGAGTTTCTTTCTTTAGATTTCCCTTTTATTCATAATAACTGGAAAATGGATCAATATATTTGATTTGCTTGAGGATTTTGATGAAGGGATTTTACAAACTGTAAAGTTTGTTGGACTTTGAACTGCCTTTTTGCTTAAATCTCCAAATGAATGTGACTTTTTGGGGAAGATTCCCAGCTCAGTGAGATTTTCCTGCGCGCTCGCAGTCTTCTGCAGGGTCTACACCCCGGATCACTCCTACGTCACCATCCGGAGCCGCCTGTCCTGCCGGGTCGGAGAGATTCTGGCGCTGGTCAAAGAGAAGCTCCAGTACAGCGAGGACCAACCAGTTCTGCCTGGAAACCTCATACTGGTGGCCGTCACCTCAGCTGGAGGTCCGTCTTCGCTCAGGTTGTGGATGTTTTGTTTTTTTCCCGCGGTGACTGATGGTGGCTGTGTTTACAGAAAAAGCCGTGTTTCGCCCCAGCGACGAGGCCGTCTTCACCACGCTGGGCGTCAACACCCACCTGTTCGCCTGTGAACCCTCTGAACTCGACTCTCTGGTGAGGATCGATGCTTATTGATTGAAGGGTTATTGATTGTAGGGTAGCAACAGCCAATGAAAGCAGAGAAAATGTCGGGTTGTGCTGATCAGACTGCAGACATTTATTGAGGACAGTTATGTCTCCGCTATGCTAACCTGAATAATCTGATGAATAATTAACCAGAAGTATTTATTGTAATGACTGGAATTACCCCTAATAAAGCAGATTAGGATGGTTTTCCTTCCATGGAATATTACATCATGAGTTGTAATTAGTGTTTTTATGAACATTTTCTGGCTCAGGGCAAAGTTGACTCTGTTCATGGAGATCTGGTTTACCAATAAATCATAAAGAAATCCTACAAATAAATCAATCAAACTGGTGACACTGGATAACTGACACCATTCCTAACTGGAATACAAGCATGGGGACAGATGTAGAGCAGTACAGTTAAAAATCAATCCAGTCCAGTCCAGATTTTTAACTCAAAAACAGATCTGTCTCTATTCTAGAAAATACATTTAAAATTATTCTATTTAAGCTATTTCAAAAGATTTAAAGGTGTGATAACCCCCATAAATATCATCAGCGATTCAGAAAAATGTAAAAAAAAAAAACATTTTAGAAAAGAGCAAGAAGGTTTGAAGTAGGAGAAAGAAAGGGGGCCAAGTGCCACGCCCTGAGGAACCTCTATTTTAGTTCCCATATTTTGAAAAACTAAAACAAGCTACTGATAAGTGCTTCTCATCATTGGGTTCAAAGTTCAACAATGAAAACGGATTTCTGTCTGGAGTTTTTTCCATCCTAAATTCTGATGTCACTTCCTACAGCTTCCTCTTCCTGAGGAGATCCACTGGACGCCCGGCGACAGCAAACTTCACGACATGTCGGCGGAGGAAGTGGCCAATCAGCTGGTGGTGTTCGACTGGGAACTTTTCAGCTGCGTTCATGAGGTCAGAAAAACGTTTGGTGAAAAATATCTTAAAAACATGATTAGCTGAAAAAAACAATCTGCAGTTTTTTCATCCAATGTAACACCCATATCGCCCCCTGCAGGTAGAGTTCATCTGTTACGTATTTCACGGCGAGCAGTCGCGCTGGCGCCCCCTCAACCTGGAGCTGGTACTGCAGCGCTGCAGCGAGGTGCAGCACTGGGTCGCCACGGAGATCCTGCAATGCCAATCGCTGCCGAAGAGGATCCAGCTGCTGCGCAAGTTCATCAAGATCGCAGCGCTGTGAGTTTATCATCGACATCACTGTCACTAATGTGTTCATTTTATTTCAGAAAAACTTTTTGTTTTCTCGAACATTTCTGAAATTAATCAGCAATCAATAAGTTTTTTCTAGAAAGAAAATATTTAAAATGTGGTGTGTTTTTTTTTATATTTCTGAGTTTTTTTCTAGGAAATTTTCAGCTTTTCGTCAGGAAATTCAGTTTTTTGGTGTAAATTTCCTTCTTTTTTACTACCTAACACATAGATGAATTTATCATATACTGTGATCAGTATCCGGGGTAAATGATCAATAATCAGTATTGAAATTGAACTGAACGCCACCAGTCCTCTGCAGCTCTCTGCTGCCTCCTGGTGTTCAGGCCTTGAACTGACCCGGTTCTGCTCCGTTCCAGCTGTAAACAGCAGCAGGACCTGCTGTCCTTCCTGGCGGTGGTTCTGGGTCTGGACAACCCGGCCATCAGCAGACTGCGGCTCACCTGGGAGGTACGACCCGCCGGGTTTTTAACAGAACAGACAGGGCGGTTCTGTTGAACCCAGTCCGTCTGTAGAACCACATCCTCTGGATCTGATAACGAAATCTCCTCTGATGTTCTCAGGGTCTTCCAGGGAAGTTCAGGAAGCAGTTCCAGCAGTTCGAAAGCATCGCTGTGAGTTTCCCACGCCGATCCTGGGTCTGTGCTAATCAGAACCGACCCGGTTCAGAAACATGATGCTCACCTTTGACCTTCTTCTCCTGCAGGACCCGTCCAGGAACCACAAGTCCTACAGAGACCTGATCACCAGTCTGAGACCCCCGCTGATCCCGTTCACCCCGCTGCTGCTGAAAGGTGACCAGAACCCGACCAGAACTCAGAAAACTGATGGGTTTTACTGGTTTTTACTGGTTTTTACTGGTTTTTAACTATTCTTTTGTTTTGTTGTTTTTTTCCAGTCCTCTCGCTGTATTTTTGTGACAGCAAACTATAAAAACACACATTTCCTGAAGTCTTAATATATATATTATACTATTGTTATTATTTCTTTCTTTGCACCAACCTTTTTTTTAAGTTGACCAATATTTTTAAATCTTTATTAAATCATAAAGATGGAAAAGTTCTGCTGTCTTTATCTGCAGTAAATTTATGACATTTTTTTTAAGTTTCCCAAGAAAACAAACAAACAAACAAACAAAAAAAGTGAGTTTGAAAAGTCAAAAAATCAGAATTTTTTTTATTTATTTATTTTTTAACAGATTTTCAGCAGTTCTTCTGTTCTTTCCACATTTTATGACCGAACATTTTTAAAACCAAATCTGTTTTTTTTATGATTTCCAACAGGCAACGTTACACTGGGTTTTGTGTTTTTAATAAATCTCAGGCAAATAACTGTTCATTATTAGAGAGGACAAGCTGGAGAGCTTGAAACTGTCCGTCTCCATGGCAACACAGTCAGAGAACAGGACGGATGAAAGTAGGTTAAAGGGAAAAAAAAGATGAAAACTGTTATTTTTGAATTGTGATCTGGCGCCCCCGGTGGGTGAAAAGGGAAAAACACTAATGATTGATTATTCTATTGATTAATCAGATTAAAAAATGAGCACTTTCTGCAGATTTTTACATTATTTCTTAAGCTTTTTTAAATAGAATATTATAAATACTTTAACAAACAATTTAATTCCTTCAGTGAATTCTTGATCATTTGTAACGAAGGTCACGTCTGATGAATCCGTTTTTCTGCATCATTGAGATTCTTGACTGTTCTGATTCGTGTCGTTTGCAGATTTGACGTTTCTTCACGAGAGTTGCAAAACGTTCCACGGAGAACTTGTCAACTTTGAGAAGATGGTGAGTTTGTTGTTCATTTATGACATAATGTTCAGATTTTTTAATTATTTCTACAGGTGAATAAATTACGTTACCTTAGCAGTTTTTTGTCAGTTAAAAAGCTTAAATGTGACAGAAAAAGACTCAGAACTGTTTCACAATCACTGCATGAGAAAAAAGTACTGAAAACTGCAGAAGTTTGGTGATAAAACTCTAGAGGTGAAAATGAACTGAAAAGATTGAGAGTGGGATGTTCAAAGAGCGGCACACGGGCCTTTTGTGGCCCTTGGATTGATTTGTTTCGGGCCCCAACTGTAGTTCCATTTAAACTTTATATTTTTAATCAAGGTAAAATTATTATTTTTCAGTTGAAATTGTTCAGTAAAACACAAACTTTTGATCTTTTTACAACCCAGCTTTTATAAAAAGTAGAAAGTTTATTCAGACTTTTACCGAAAACTTTGCAGCACCAAACCAGCTCTCATTTAATTATTATTGCCAGATAAATTCTCTTCTAACAAGACATTTCATTTCATTCCCATGCATGAATATGCTAATGGAATAGAACATTTTCATCAATGACAAGGAATTATTGATTCTTATTGAAAGGTTACGTCAAAGTTAGTTTTGTTTTCTTTCAAGTTGACAAAGATATTTGCAGGAAAAAATACACAAAAATACTTGGTATATTTAATCTACGGCCCATAGAGCCTCACTAATCTCATATTTATTGTTTTTCTGCAGCATAAAGTGGCTGAAATGGTGAGAACCATCAGACGGTACCGCAGCTCCCAGCTGGGTGAGTCCAAACTCTTCCTCATCGTCCTGCCTGTCTCCACCTGGTGGCAGGTGTATGTCACTGCAGCTGCGGCTGCTCGCTGATGTTGTGATGTGTTTCCTGGTAGCCATAGATACAGAGACGTCCCCCTCCCACTTGCAGACGAAGGCCTACGTCCGTCAGCTGCAGGTGATCGACAACCAGAACCTGCTGTTCGACATGTCCTGCAAGCTGGAGCCCAAAGACACGTAGAGAGACGAAGGAGCGGCGAGGTAGAGGAGGAGGTTCACGACCCGGACGTTAGATTTACACCTGCTCCTCTTCATCATATAACATAAAACATTCTGCCACACCGCCAAACCTGGAGATCCAGAACTCTGGTTTCATTCGTCTGTTTCTGGTCGCCTCTACAGGATTCTGTAGAAGCAGAACCGACCCGAAACCTAAGCATTGGTTCCTAACACACAGCTGGAACACAAAGTGGAGTTATGGCTCCTCCACAAACCAGTTTACCCAGTAGAATCACATATTTATTTATGTTTACCTCAAATTCTGCGTATTTTCAGCTGCAGTAGCAGAAAATCAGTGGCGGTCCTGAGGGGGGGTTTAGGGGGGCAATGGCCCCCTTCTGGAAAATGGTCGCCACCCTCATTCACTCCCAGAGAATCATCTTTATGTTATAGAAAGGCATAAAATGTTATCTTCTTCAAGAGATACATGTAAACCCAAATTAAGTTAATATATATATATGTATACATACATTTATTGTTTTGTCTGTACCCTCTAAAGATTTAATTAAAATTTTTTGAAAATATGCAAATTAATAAAAATTTCATCTTATAAACATTTAATCAATGTCATGATAGTAAAGTTTATTATCAGGAACAAACTTTTTTTTAATCAATAAAATAGTTTAGTTCCAATTTGATCTCTTTACAAAATGATAAAACTTTGTCTTTATTACTTGAGATTGTTCTCTTTATGCATTTCCAAACGGGAGAACAGCCATGATCCAGCTATAAAATACAGCAAGAAATTATAAAAAAGTGAAGCATTAAGCAAATGTTTATCTTTCTCGACCAGCAGATGGCAGTAGGTGTCAAATACTGTTCCTTTAAATTCAGAAGGTGCATTAAAGAGCAAACCTTGAGCTTTAATGTTTCTCCTGAAACAAATTTGGAGAAAAAAATTAAGAAGTTTCATTGCTGTGTGTTAGCAACTGATGACCCAACCCCTGACGCATGGACCAATCAGAATGCAGATAAATGGCAGGCATCGTCCAATCAGCTTCCTTCAGCCGGAGTCAGGCTGTGAGATTTAATGTGTTGTGGTTTTCCAGACTTCAGGTTCTATTTTCACTGACTTCATGGACCAAACGGGTCGTGGATAAAGAGCTATTGCAGCAGGACAGCGCCCCCCACAGAGGGCTGATGGTACTTTGACTTTTGGGGTTGCTGCAGAGCGATCGTCTGACCCGAACGCGAACAGAGACCGACAGCTCTTCTCTGTCCAGAATTGATCTGTAAATGTTCAAAGCGAGGAGGAAAACAGCCATCATTTCGTTTCGCGCTGAGGCGGATTTCATGTTTTTAACAAAAGACTCGGGTCGGTCCTGATGTTGGGACCGACCCGGGCTTCATACCTGCTGCCATATTCCACTCACAGTCCAGGCAGGTGATGATGCATTCACTGACGGTCGGACTCGTGGACGCCGACGGAGCACCAACTCACCTGATTGGATCAGAGAGAGTAGATGCTGGTTTTCTACCGAACAACGTCTGAAGACTCTACAGTCTTTGTGTTTCCAGGCAATGATGATGGTCCCTGAACATCTCACAGTGTTTGAGGGTCACATGATCCAGATCAGGCTCCTCTTAAAGGACCAGTCTGTTGTTTACCTCTGGGTTTCAGATCAGAATATATAAACTTCATAAACCTCCGCCTGATTGGTTAAATCTGGAGTAAAAGAATAAGGAATGGTCCTTTAAGAGAGCGTGACTCCTTGATGTGATTGGTCGGACCTTTAGTCAACCAGTCGTGTTGATGGGATGACATCACTCCTCAGAATTGAGCAAATTCTTTCTCTCTACCTGCTGACACACCTGAACGACCAGCCGGCTCTACAAAGGACCCGCCTACCCCCGCCCAGAGCCGGCCTCCTATTGGTCAGTTCTGACGGGTCTGAGGCAATAAACCGAGGCGGCTGGAAGCGGCGCCGGCTGGTCGAAGCACTTTTTGTCAAACCTCAGGGCTCAGAGACACACAGAGGTTCTGTTTACTCCTTCTTCAGTAGAGTTCTGTTCAGTTCAGTCCAGTTGTGTTTGGATCGCTTGGTTCTGTGTTTGTACAGCTCATCACGCTGCTGCCATATTTACTCCAGTTATAGAAATCTAAAGAGTTGTTGTTGTTTTGATCACCACCAGAGCTGACGGACCTGGCAGGAAGCCAGATCTGTCTTTTTCTAACTCCTGGACGGACGGACGGACGGACGGACGGACGGATGGATGGATTGCTGTTTGGTTAGTTGGTTTGATCAATGATTGGTTGACTGTTTGGTTGTTAAATCATTGGTTGGTTGATTGGACTGATGGGATGAATGGATGGAAGTATGAATGATGGTGATTGTTGGATTGCTGTTTGGTTAATTGATTGGCTGGCTGGTTGGTTGGTTGGTTGGCTGGTTGGTTGGTTGGTTGGCTGGTTGGTTGGTTGGTTGGTTGGTTGGTTGGTTGGTTGGTTGGTTGGTAAATAAATACTTGCCGTTCTCAGCTCTGGTGGGCAGTGAGATCTTTTTTTATTCTCCATCTGTACCATATCATCCGGTTTCAGGCCGTTCCTGTTCAGAAACTTCTCAATCGGCTCCACTGACTGGGAACCAGTAAGGTTCTGGAACATTAATGGTATCACTGGCCAGCACTTCTGGCTCAATAATTTATGTTTACAGGAAGGTATGAAAAGTATGAATGAGTGAACCTGGGGTTTTGCTGCCATAACTGAATTAGAATAAAAGCTTAAACTGGAACAGATTCCAGAATCATGAACTGATACCAGTTGACTCTGGACAGAACAAAAATGATTTGACTGGACCTTTTATCCAACACAGAGCCAGGAATTTATTCCAAGAAAAACTGCTGAAATTCCAACTTTCTAAGAAAACCTTGATCCCAAGTTCCAGGGTTGGTTTGAAACCAAATAATCTGAATTTCTTTAACAGCAACCATCACCTGAAATCCCTAAATGGTTCCAAATCCAGAGCTTGAACTAAAATTTGACCAGAAGTAACAAAAACACAAATCTTATCTGACATTCAACAGAAAATAAAAGGAGACAGATAGTATCAGCATCATGACTCTAAATGTAAACCTCCAAAATAAAAGCTTCTGTCTTCAGGAACCATCAGGACAGTTTCCCACTGAGATGAAGTTCTCATTTTCTTGGCGGTCCAAAAGCCCAGTTCAGGTGGACGATCACCAGTCAGCCCACGGCTCTCTCAGGACCACTTTCTGGGTCTCAGGCGCGCAACGTCATGGATCCCAGTCCAGTTCTGGGTCCGGTTGTGGTCCAAAGATCGATCACTGCTTTGGCCCAGAACCGTTCCGGGATCCAGAGCTTTGACACCGCGGTCGGTCTCCTCCGTCCGCCGTGTCACTGGTCTGAAAACTAAAAAAAAAAAAAAACGTGTAAATATCTGAAGTGTGTAAATAAAAAACTATCGGAGATTCTATTTTATGTATGAACGGAGGGAGAGCAGCGCCACCTCAAGGACAAAAACTTTCATTTGGTGTCTTTTATTTGTAAAACTCAGAAAGTTTAAGACGATGAAACAGAGAAATTATAAAAATGAATTTATGACTTTATGAATTGTACAGAAATCTCTTCAGTTTGATGTTTCAGTTGTTTTCTATCTAAACTTTGTTTCTGTTCGCTTTTTATTTGTACAGAAGTGGCTGTTTACATGGAAACGAATCCTTTTCTTCTGCGAATAATGTGATTGGAGGAGACGTTTGGCTGGGGGCGGAGCCTTAAAGTTCACATTATTTGATTTTAATTGATAATAGAAAAGTCAAAGATACATTAATACACCATTTGAGCTTTCTTTATAAACTTAAAACTATTGAAAGTAAATAATTAAAACTGTTTAGTTGAACCCAACAGAATCAGCTGGTACTGTTTGCTTAAGTTATGGAAAAATAATCTGTCAATTTCAGAAAAATCTAATTTTGATCCAAGTTAAGAGAAATATTTTCTGAACATCTAAATTTAGACAAGAGGTTTTCATTAATCAAAGAACATTTCTGAATTTCAGTTGTGATAAAAACAAAATTTATTCATTTTAATTTGGATTAAATTTTTTAAAAATAGGAAAAAAACTTTCAGTCTGTTGTTTTTTAAATTAATTTAATTAAAGAAAAAAATAAACAAAAATAAAAAAATTTATTACTTTTAAAAAATTAAAAAAAAAGGATAACAAATAATGAATAATATTATATTTAGGTATATTGATTTTCAGGATTTTCTTTGAAAAAATTTTATCATTAATGTGATTTTAATAATTCACATTTAAACTATAAGAATTGTAATTATTCCAAATTATTAAATTTTTTAAAATTATTTTCTCATCTTGTAGATTTTGGATTGATTTGAATTTAGAAAACGTTGCCAGTTTAACATCAGTGCTGAGTTGATGACCAGAATCGGGGAGTTTATTGGTGATTATTGATTATGGAGAACGTGGCCCCGCCCCCTGCAGACGGCTCCTCCCTCTGCTGTCTCACTACAAACACTGAAATAAAATCTGGAGACAAAAAAACTCAAATCAGACTCAGTGTGTTTTCCGGCCAGAAGGTGGCGCCATCAGCAAGTGAAGCGGGTTCGGTTCTGGACCAGAAAAGATAAAAACATAAAACTATGTGACAAAATCTGGAAAATAATCCGATTTGTTCAGATTAAATCAGATTTGTGGAAACAATTCAGAGTTTATGGACGCGGTACCGACTGACCCGCTTTAAGCCGCGGGTCGCTCATGCTGACAGGCTGGACGGAACCGGGGACACATGAGGACAGTGAGGACGTGAGACACGAACCGACAAACCCGAACCTGAGAGCAACCCGAACCTGCATATCAGATGTTTGATTCCTGAAGGGACCAATCAGGGTAGGGGGTATGTTTGGTTGGATGTGACCCGATTGGACCCCCTCCTGACCCACCGAACCTCCCCAGCATGCAGGGCTGCAGAGTGGACAGAACCTCTCCCTGACCCCTCCACGAGAGGAGTCAGCTTTCCATCCCTGATAAGGAGAAGGTTTATATTTAGTGGGAAATTTGGGGGAAGGTTGAAGGACTGTTATATTTATCAGGTGCGGGTCGGAACCGCGCTGCCCCTCATCTGGATCAGAACCGACAGTCGGCCCAGATGGATTCTGGTTCTAATCCCAGTTTAACCCGCAGCTTTAGGTTCTGATCAACCCAGTCGCCGCCATAGCGACGGGGAGCATTGAATTATGGGTATTGTAGTGTTTACACTCCTGACAAACTCAAAGGCTGTTTAATTATTTTATACTGTTGGTTTTTCTTTGTTCCGACGGTTTAATGTCATTTTTAAAGAAAGTTTTTATTGAATATGTAATCAAACAATTATTATTCTGTCTAACACCTGTTTGTGCTGGAACCGACTATCATGTGTCTGCAAACACCTCAGAAAATACTCAGCTGCGCCCCGACCTGGCAGCCAGCTGGCTGAAAGCACGCGGCCATATCACAGGTTCTTCATCCATCCTGTTAGTGACGCTGCTGCAGCAACACGGATTCACCTGGGATGATATTCTGGAAATGATGATTCCACTTGTTTATAGGAAAACGATTAGAAATGTAATAAATAAAATAAATTCTTCCTTCATAATAAAACAGAATCCATAGAAAACTTAGAGACTTTAAAAAAGTTTGCAGAATTTGCATGTTTAATAGTTTCATCAACATCAACATGGTTTATTTTTAAAGATTTATTTTATTCATTATTTTAAGATCATTTTAAAAATCAAAAATTTCTTATGTATTTCCTCGTTTGCAGCTTTTGGATCTTTGACAGCAGCTTCTAAAACGGTCCAGTCAGTGACAGACAAACATGCACAAATGAGGGATCCGTCAGCGGCTTCCAGCGATTCAGAACCGAGCCCCCGGACCGGCCCCGCCCCGCCCGCGGTTCGGCCGCCATATAGAGCCGCTGTTCGGGTCCTGGGCCTCGGTGTCGCATCCCGGCCGCCGGCAACTCAACTTCACAAGTTCTCCTCAAGTCCCAGAACTCAGGTAGATATCGGACCCGAACGAGAAGTTCGGGCCCGGCAGAAACATTTGAACTGGACCCGAACCGCTGCGTCCTGCGGGTTTTCAGCTTCACTAAAACTCTGTTGCATGTAGCGTTTAAAGCGTTTTTACAGAAATCCTTAATTGTGTTTGCAGAAAAATGGTTTTAGATTCTGGTTCCGATCAGGTCCAAAAACTTCAGAGCTTTGATTCTGCAGAATCTCTGAACTTCTGTCCAACATGCAAAATGCATCCATTCATTCTGAAACTAGAAAAGCTCCTGCAGCAGAACTTGACTTGGTTCTGGTTCTGGATTCTTCCTCGTCCGTTTCGGTGCAGCTGCTTTCCGGATCAGATCGGATCAGCAGAACATTTGCAGAAGTTTGGAGCAAAGTTTGATTTGTTGCTGGCAGCTGCAGGAATCTTTTGAATGAAACTTCAGATTCATTTTCCTTCAGCCAAACTCAGAAAAACTGAACTTTTTATTCAAAATCTGAACATCAGAGCTTCGATTTAACATTTACAGTTTTGATTTTTCCTTAAATCTACTAATGCATGAATAATTATTCATAAATTCAGGATCTTTTTTATTTTTATGTCCTAGAGGTTCTGCTCCAGGTTCGAAGTGCAAGATCTCCCCAGTCTTTTTAAAAATGCCTTTCAAACTCTAAAGGTTCACATTTGTGCAACATTTATTCAAAATGAAGCTAAATTTAGATGCTTTAAGTTCATTTAACATCTATGTTTCTGTCAATATTTTATGTTTTTCTTGGTTTTAAAACCTCAAAACAGAAATAAAATGGTGTCTCTTTTCCAATAGCAGATATTTCTCAAACATTTTAAAGTTTTTTACAGAAGTTTATGTAACCCTTGTGGCTCAGAGCGAGTTTTAATTCCTCCAGTCCTGTTTCTTTCTCTCGCCTGGAACCGGTTCTGTCCTGCCCGGTTTCTGGTTTCATCTGGACCCGCCTGAAGGGTCAGCAGAACCCACACTGGGATCCTAATAATACCCAGCAGGGGGTTGAAGTGGGAGCGTCTCCCGCTGACCCTCAGCTGCTGCCGATGGCACGACGACAAATACCAGCAGCTGTAAAATTAGCAACGTGTTTCTGGGTCCAGACAGAACCAGAAAGTGGACCAAAAACTGGGTCAGGTTCTAAAACCAGATGTTGTGTTTATTCCAGGATGCCTGGTGGATGTTTTTATTTTTATTCCAGACTCATTACGTTTTTGCTTTTTAATGGTTAAAAGACTTTCTTCTGTTTTTGTTTTGTTTCTTTTCTTTTTTCCCTGTTTTTCAGCACACTGTGTCGTATTGACCCTGTGTTTCAGTCACAGGAATGTTTTCAGACGTGAATAAATGAGACGCGCGTTTCTCTGCAGCCTCCTCAGCAGACATGGAGCGTACCTTCATCGCTGTGAAGCCTGATGGCGTCCAGAGAGGACTGTGTGGCGAGATCATCAAGCGCTTCGAGACAAGAGGCTTCAAGCTGGTCGCTGCCAAATTCGTCCAGGTGAGAAACAAAATGATGACCAGGAGGGAAACTAAGTACACCCCTGATCAGCAGCAGCGGGTTTGTCCCCCCAGCAGCTGGTGCTCAAAGTAGGGGGAGGGGGCCAGTTGTGGTCCGTTGACTGATTTCATGCAATACAAAGATAAATTAAATAAATTCAAACAAAACTAATTTTTAAATTAAAATCTACTGACAAAAAAATGTTGATGCAACACAAAGTGATCGTCTTTTCCAAGCTTTCTGGTTTCTGTTGTCATGGTAACTCGGGACATGTTTACCCATTGACCTATATTCTAAACCTTTTAATCAATATTAAAGAATTATTGATTTGAAACAAGCTCATATCTTGCTGAAAAGTTACTTTTGTCTCGTTTTAACTGTACTAACATATTTGCAGTAGAAATGAGATCAAAGTATTTGGTAAGAAATGTTTTTGCAGTGCAGATTGATGAGCAACTCAAGTTTCTTCTCTGATTTTTACCTCACCTATCTGCTCCAGAACAGTAAAAAAGCTGCTGATTGGTTAGTTAATGTCTCCAATCGTGTGTGATCAGCAGGGTGTACTTACTTTTTGCTGTGTTTCATGCATACCTCTCCCCGCTCTGTGCGCAGGCCTCTGAGGACCACATGAAGAAGCACTACCTGGACCTGAAGGACATGCCTTTCTACGCAGGACTCTGCAAATACATGTCCTCCGGACCAGTCTTCGCCATGGTAACGCCAACACAAACATGGCCGCGCATAACTTCCTTCTTTGTTTTTCCGTTGCGTCAGCGACCTCTTGACACCTGCTGGTGCTCAAGGCCTCAGCTGCCAACAGAGGACAGCCGCTGGTCCACAAAGTGTTACCATGGAGACACAGAGGACAGCTGGTCCACAAAGTGTTACCATGGAGACACAGAGGACAGCTGGTCCACAAAGTGTTACCATGGAAACACAGAGGACAGCTGGTCCACAAAGTGTTACCATGGAAACACAGAGGACAGCCGCTGGTCCACAAAGTGTTACCATGGAGACACAGAGCGAGTATAGAGTGAAACTCGCTGCTCATGCTTTAATATTTAATGAATCGTGTCGTTTATCATTTCAAGAGTTTTGACGCATCGTTGTCATGACACTTTTCAGGGCTCTGTGTTTACTGGCACGGCGCCCGCTTGTGACCAGCTTATTTCAGATGCTTTCTTTTAATTTTTAAAAACATTTAAGTAACTTCATAAAACCTGTTAGAGCCACGTTTGGTTTGAAGTTCAGGAGAATTTCAGGGAATTCTCCTGAAATCTGAACCTGATTCAGATGTTAGTGTTTTGATTTGTGTTTCAGGTTTGGGAGGGTCAGAACATTGTGAAGCTGGCCAGGATGATGCTGGGTGAGACCAACCCAGCTGACTCCAAGCCCGGCAGCATCCGTGGAGACCTGTGCATCAACATCGGCAGGTGAGGAAACCATCGCAACGCTGCAAAACCTCCACAACGAAGAAAATGACTGCAAAGATTCAATATTCTCAAAAACTTAACCACAAGTGGGATTACTGAGGTCTGAGAAGAGGTTTGTTCTCAAAGAATATCCAGAAAAATAAGGAAAAAAGTCAAATTTAATGGGAACAAACAGCAAAATAAATATTAAAACACATTTTTACATTACAATAAATTAAAAAATATATTTTTGTCCATTAAAAATATTTGTTATGAATAAAAATTCAAAACATTAGAACATTTCTGGATTTGGAAATAAAAATATATATATGCCATACATTCCTAAAATACAGAAAAAGCTTTAAATAAAATATAAAACAGAAGCATCTTGTTAATGTGATATATGTGAGATGGGCAGTAAAATATATTTTAAAAATTATTTAATTAATCATAATAAAAATACTTCACTAGTAAAAATTATTAGAAATCACCACTAATTATTTTTAGTTGTAAAAATAACAAATGATAATGCAACACAAAATCTATAAATGAAATGGGGAAAATAACTTCTTCTTTTTTTAGAAGAAACTAAAATTTCCAGACAGAATCGACCAGATAATAAAAGCGTAAGTCACTGATCTGGACCCGATGTGTCCTCAGGAACATCATCCACGGCAGCGACACCCTGGATAACGCCAAGATGGAGGTCGACCTTTGGTTCAAGGCAGAGGAGTTCGTCAACTGGACCCCAAGCACTCAGGCCTTCCTGTACGAGTAAACCCCGCCCCTCTGGAGCTCCGCCCACCCACCCACTAAACCCCGCCCACTCTACAGTCGATCCTTCACCTTGGTTTTTACCTGTCCCACCAAACATGCAGCACTGATCAATAAAGTCTCATGTTAACCACAAAGTGTCGATGTTCAATCGTATCAGATAAGATGGAGATGAACAGTAAAAAACTGTCAGAAACAAAAATAATAAGGCAGCATAAAGATCGTTCTACAGTTTAAAAGGTAATTTGGGTCGCACATTTCAGCTGAAACGCAGTTAAAACATGAAAACTTAATAAATGATGACACAATAAATACATTTGATCAAATGCCAACATCAAGCAAATACATATGAAATGCATTGATCAATTTTCTAATTATTATGAATCAAAAGCAACTCAAAATGGGGAATTCAGTCTAGATTTAAAGGAACTCAATGTTTCAGCTGTTCTGCAGTTTTCTGGAAGTTTGTTCCAGATTTGTGGTGCGTAGAAGCTGAATTCTGCTTCTCCATTTTGGGTTCTGGTTCTGGAGATGCAGAACCAGAACTGCCAGGAAACTACAGATGAAAATTAACCCCAGTAGCTAAATCTGGCGTTTTGACATGGTTGTTTTAACTTCCTCATGTTGATTTATATGTTTGGTTCCTTGTAAAATAAATTCAAATTACTATTATATAAATACCTGGTGGCAGTTAAAGAGCTGCCATTTTCAGCTTCTTCAGTTCTTTGTCTTGCAGTTTGCAGAGTCCAGATCTTGCTGAGAATTTAGTCCGACTTTGTAACCGTCTTTATGTGGCTCTGAATGTTCAGGTCAGAGTTCATCACTACCCCCTGGCTGCAGCCTGATCTCTAGTTTCTAGCTACAATAACAGAAGCAAGTATTAGTTTTACTGCCAGATTATTTCATTTATACCAAAATATTTTTTCCATGTTAAAAGTGAAACAATCTGCAAGAGTATTTTCATCAGCATGAAGGAATTACTTACTTGAGACAAGATCTTATATCTTGCTGAAAAGTTACTTTGATTTATTTAAAGTTTTCTAAGATATTTGCACTAGAAACTTGACTAATAAATACTCTGGAAAGTTTTTATTTTTTGCAGTTCAGGTCATCTTATATAAGTTAGAGCTGCTAAAATCAAGGAATGAGTCAATTTTGTTCTCAAGCAACAGGAAAAAAATCTCCTTAAAAACTCGACCAAACTTCTTCCAAACAACAGAAGTGGTTGCAGTGAATGAAATATTGCTGAGTTAATAAACACGGTCCTCTTGTTTACATGAGAGTTTCACCTGGGCTGCATAAATCTGACCGTCAGACTGCAGCGAGTCCAGCCAGAACGGCGAGTGTCTGGTGTCAGCAGGAGGTCCAGGAAGCTGTTTTTAGACGTCAGGAGGGGAAGAACTACACGTTTCTGGCAGATTATCAGTCATGCTGCTGATGCTGAACCATCAGCTGAATCCTATCCTCCGTCATCAGGGAAACACATCAGGCTCTGGTCCAGGTAGATCTGAGTGCTGTGGGCTGGCATGACTTTCCTTTTACAGGCAGACGAAATGAGGACAGAAACAGACTTGAGGCACATTCAGATTTAGAGTTCATGATCAAGAAGGAAGAACATTTTGCTGATCCAAGATTTTTGTCCTGGTTTCTCCTGCTGCCTTATAACTCAGGCAGTTTGTTCAGTCTGACATCCAGTTGGTTGATAATAAAAACTAATTTGTATTTATGCAAACCAAATGAACAAAACCCAACTTAACCAGTCCTTCAGAACCTCACAGAACCATGTTTGGTCTTCTTGGTGCATCATATTCAAATGTCCTTCATTTTCATCCTTCAATGAATGAAATTGAACTTTTTAATAAAACTATTAAGCTGCTACTGGACATTTTACTTTTTGATGTTTGGCCAGAAACAGCAGCTGACAATTAAAAATCAGAAAACTACAGATATCAAAACTTTACTTAAATACAATGTGAGTAATAAAAAAAGAAAATAAAAAGCAAACACCCCAAAAAAAGTACTAGATATTAGTCAAATCATTTACAAAATGATTAATAGTGACTTTAAATACATTAAAAGAGACAATTTCCTTCAACTTTGAGTCTTTCTGCAGTTGATTTCAGTGTGAGCTGATTTAAGTTTTTCCAGTAGTTTTGAATCGGGCGAGTCTTTGCCGTTACCAAGGACAACCAACCACCGTGTTGCTTCGGCACAATTAGAGCGAGAGGACCAATTATTGCAGAGCTGCAGAAGTTCATCCAACGTTTCTGTGGCTCATAACCAATTTTTGTAATGAGGGCCAATGTTAAGCTGAAAGCTCTTGGGAAAAACAAAATTATTCATTTTTAAAAAATTCTTCCAGTCTTTTGTTTATTGTAGCTTTTCAGTAATAAAATAAACAATTTTAATTATATTAACATGAACAAACAAGTTACATTTTTGATGAAATTGGATGTTTATGTCAAGATTTTCTAATTCTTCTAGTTGTTTTCTTGTAGAAGATTTAAATTTGAGGAAAAGTAGGTCAATGTTTGTGATTCTAGTTGCTCCAAAATTAACATGAATGTGAAAGGACTCATTAAAAAATGGGAATTATTTTTTTTGTGCCAAATATTTTCTTAAGATGTTATTTATCTGTAAAGATTGTTGATGGCCTGATGTCCATCTGCATGAGGCCAGATTTTCCCTATTTGACTCCCAAAATCCTGCAGAGGGCCACAAACGGCCCTCGCCCCACACTTTGGACTCTCTAGTCTATGAAGTTTTATTCCCCGACTCGATTCATAAAGTCTGTTCTGCAAGGGCCGATGTCAGTGGGCTGGACACGAGATCGGGAGATGCCCCATTTGGTTCTGACCCGGTAATAAATCACTGTGTTAGAATCCATTTCCCGTCCAGAAGGCATGTTAAGGAGCTCAGATGATTTATGGAGCGAAGATGAGGAGAAACTAACGAGCAGCTGTTCTCCTGAAAGGAACGAGGTGGAACCAAGTTCTGCATGTCACATTTCTCTGGTCCGATCAGAACCGGATAGGACGGATCCTTGATCCATATTGGTAGAAAATCCAACTCTAAAACGTGAATATTTAGTTAAAAAACAATAACCCCCCCCCTGATCTACCAGTTCTCATCATTCATGCATGAATAAATATATATACTAGCAGAGTCTTGGTATTTTCTTTTTATTGCATAAAAAGTCATTAATTTCACATCTAGATGAAATATTTCTTCACAATCATGCTGCCAAAAATTGCACAACGTATAAAAACCTTCATCAGAACATCAACACACGACTGCAGTCAGACAGTTACAGCAAGCTGAACCAGATCTGTTTGTCGTCTTCAAACCTTCGAACTGATGGGGAATCAAGAAAAGTTCACAACAATCCACTGACATCAACAGATTCTTCTAAAAATGATTCTTTTCTGAAGATCTTCAGCTTTATTTTCACATTTAACAGCACAAAGAGCAGAAGTCGACCCTCAGAGGGAACCAGGATGTCTGTAAAAGGACTCGTCTGCTGTTCAAACTGCAGTTTTTAGATTTTTAATAAATGAAATCAGAAAGATTTCCACGTGTTTGAAATAAATACTCAACATTTTTAGGTAACATGAGTAAATCAGCCCAAAACTCGACCAAATTGTTCTGGATTTATCACCTGAACTGCAGAAACACAAACATTTATCCAGAGTTTTTGGTTGAGTTTCTACTGCAAATATTTTATTTAACTTGAAATAAGAGAAAAGTAACTCATAACCAACTTTTCACCAAAATAGCTTGTTTTAAGTCAATAATTTATTAACGTGGAAGAAAATAGTAGCAGTTCCACTGGCAGATTATTTCACTTATAACATTCTGTTGTCACTAGCACATTTTAATCAGTATTAATGAATTATTTATTAAAAACACACGCTCCTATATCTTGCTGAAAAGTTAGTTTTGTCTCATTTAAAGGTTGCTGAGATATTTGCAGTAGAAACTAAACCAAACTATTGGTAAGATTTTGTGTTTTTGATCATTTCTGAGCCTCTGAGGTCATTCTGATACATTTCCTGTGGGATCGAACTCTGCTCGATGAGGAACTGGTTCGGTCCGACACGCCGGCGCCAGAAAGTGACGAGGAAGACCTTCAACATGTTCAGCTCTTAGAAAATCTGACATATTTATAAAAACACAAGCTGAGGGCGTAGAAATCCTCCCAGAAAGAGCTTCAAATCCTCCACATAAAGCACCAGGACACATGATTGTTTTCTCACAACAGAAACCAGTTTGCACTGGTTCCGGTTCTTCACGTTAAACTGGGAGCCGGGCCCAGGTTGACCGACAGACAATCGATGAGATGAGAGGAAGCCTTTTTCTCCCAGGAAAAGGAGATTCAGACATTCGTCATGAGCAAATATAAAAAATGTCACTGACTTCAATGTATATTTTACGGAAGAGCTTAACTGCCAAAACTCGGAAATAAATTTAGAAGAAGCAAAATTTTAAAATCTCATTATAATGAGATGTACATAAATTATAAACAAAATATATCAAGTCATAATTAGTCTTGTTAAAATGAGAAACTTTGCTATAACAAGAAAATTAGATGCAAATTGTTAAAATGAGAATTTTTCTGCTTATAACAAAATGAAAAAAAAAACGAGTTTCTCATTAAAAGAGATGCAAAATTTGTCTGTTATAACGAGATATAAAACATGTCTCATTTGAACAAGATACCGCTCCTAAATCTATTTCCAAGATTATGGCAGTTAAAAGCTTCCATAAAATTTGGATTTACTAAATAAAAACGAGTAAATGTAAACTAGAATAACAAATAAATCCAGTTCCCTTCATTCTTTTTATTTCTCTTTTTTTTTTTTTTCTCTGACAAAAAAAACCAAACAACCATAAAATAATACCGACCGAAAGAAACACAAGTTTTCCTTTGGAGAAACTGGCTTCCATTTTTACATTTAATTAAAATTTTAGGCTCTAATTCTGACATTTTTACTAGAATGTAAAAATAAATGTCTCATAAAATCAGTTTAATTCAGTCTATAAAACCTTCAGAGCTTCATGAAATGCAATAGATTTATTTTCTTCTAGAAAATGCGACGTTTAACGTTACGGATGCAGAATTCAACTTTTGAACTTTTAGTTCATTTTCTGCATGAATGAAAACATAAAAACTTCCTTCACTGACCATCAAAAACACATCAAACTTTACATTTGGATTGTTTTATATCATGGACGCCACACAGACCGAACAGGTAATAAAATGTTAGAATAAAGTATTTCTTCTTAAATCGCATATATTTTTGTTAAAAACTGTTTAATCAAATTAAACCTTTTTGTTCTGCAGCTTATTTAAATTCTGGTTTATGAGGTATCAGAAGAATTTTGGATATTTTTAAGGTTGTTCAGCTTTAAAGATAAATTTGCTTTATGTCAACATTTTCTTCTATACTTAATTTAATTTTCACTTTTGCTTTAGAAATTTAAAGACAAAAGAATCTTATAAAACTTATTAAATATTTTCTAACTGTAGTTAATATATCTGCTTTTATATGGTACTTTTTTTTTTAATTTTTTTATTTAAGAGGCTACTATTCTGCTACCTTCCTATAACTTGAATTTTATCTTCCTGAAACTTAGGGGTTTCTTCTTCTAATTTAAGTTACTTTTCCACAACTTTAACTTAACTGTTACTTTTTGAACCTTTGAGGCCGTCGTTCAGCACCTTAGAGGTTACATTAATGTAACTAAGAAGTTCCCCTCTGATAAATTAAAAGTTAGCTTCGTGAACCTTGACCTTCCTGTAAGGCAGATGCAACGTCCCCAAGACTTTTGGGGCACTTTTCTGAAATGTGGAGGCTATTTTTCTGTTATTGTCTAAAACTTACATCCCACCTCCTCACAGCTCAGAGGGGACAAACACAAAATGAGCTAAATGAGCGAAAGGCTACTGGAAACTCATCAGTGTTATGAAGTCTCTGTCAGTCAGAGTACCTGTTATAATTGAGCTGTCCTCTTCCTGCCAGGTTAAAAGGTCACCTCATATTAAAGTCTCGTTCCTTTGAGTACTTTGTAGGTTTTAGGGAAATATCAGGTAACAAAAAGCAAATTCAGTCATCAAAATGTAAAGTTTTGGAAAGTTAGTTGATATCTCCAGGATACCCTTCAAATTTTCTCTCCTGTTGGAAAAATTAAAGGCAAAAAACTTTTTAAATAAGAAGAAAACTTCAAAACTTTAAACACTTCATGAGAGGCGATTTGTCCTGACAGCACCCGAATGCATCATGTCAATCAGCTTAAATTTTCTTCCTTTTCAGGCCGATTTGGTTCAGAAGAATAAAAGGTCTGAGGGTTTGTGGAAGGAAACCAGTGAAGCAGGCGGCAGTTAATAGTTCGTCACAGTAAATGGTTCGATGGTAAAGAAGCAAAGTTTACTGATCTTTGTTGGCCAGGAAGTCTCGGGACGACCCGTTGGTTTCCGGCGCCGCTCGCTGGAATGAGGAATTCGTTCCTCCTGTGTTGTTGTGGATCTCCATCTGTGGACCTGAAGACACACGTTCGCCGTCAGAATAACCGCTGACCGAGCAGCTGGAGCAGCAAAGCGTGTCATTGGCTGGTCAGGCGGTGCTTACCTGCTCCGCCCTCCGCGTTGGGGTTGGCGGACGGCGGCTGGGCGGCCGAGGCCGGAGGGGGCGGCGACGGGTAGTCAGGCGGCGTCTCGTTCTCATCTCCTGATAGGTTCCTGGGAACTCCCGTTACCATGGAGCTGGAGAGGCTGACGGGGCGCTTAGCAACGGGTAACTTCCTCTCTGGGAGACAGTCGGATAAACATTTTTATCTTGTGCAGGTGAAGGCGACACAAATTCAATTTTTCTCAACCAAAACAAAAAGGACTTGTGCTTCTTCCATATGTGGAACTAAATTGGATCCGTATGAGATTGTTTTAAAACGTTTCGGTCATTTTATCCATCTTTTAAGTCATTGATGCGAAACCCGTCATAATTCTGCACCAACCACACCCAGACGCTGTAAATCAGGACGTAAAAAATGTCTGAAAATGATTATTTTTATGAACTTGTAGTGCGTCGCATCCTAACCGTGGCTCTGACAGAAAAACAAACTTCTCCACTAAAGGCAGATTGCTGTTAGCTTTGCTTTCCTTTCCGTCTTGTTCTGATCTTGTGATGAGCCTGTCGGCTCCGTCCATCATCACTTCCAGAAACACAACTCTGCTGTGTCGCAATAAACCAATTAATTGTGTAATAAATTAAAACAAAATTTGCACAATTTATCGTTTTTCTCTATTCTTTCTCTCAACCAAGAACTGGATGATAAAAGTTTTCAGTCTGGTTCTTTGGTCTCAACTAAACATTAATTTGAAGGACAATTTAATTTACAGAGAACTCCTAATTAATTTTATTTGGTGTTCTGTTATTTTGGATATTTAAAATGTTTTCCATTTCCAGTGTTAAATGTTCATTATTATTAAAGTTTGTTGATCTTGGAGAACGTCTTCTTGCATCTTATTAGTTGAAAATAGTCTCTAAACAACAATATTATTGTTTATCGCACAAAATAATCATCCACAAAAATTTGTCATAGTGACAGACTTAAGTTTAGAAAACCAAATCTGTAAAACTTCCATCAGTGGGATTAAAACTCGATTCATAACGACCCACTTTTTTTCTGTCCTCGGTACTGCTGGGACTTCCTCCTCTGTTTGGATCCAGCAGACTGCAGATCTCTGGACCCTGGAGCCAACAAACACCTGGGTTAGCATGTTGGGTTAGCATGTTGCCTCCCCCCGCCCCCAGCAGGTGAGGGTTACCCGCGGTAACGGCCGGCGGCTGCAGCTGGTACCCGGTCAGCTGGCACCAGCCCACCGGGTACAGGTCCGGAGACTCGCAGTCCACCCACTGGTCGTACTCGTCTTCCCAGCCGTCGAAGTGGATCCGCAGCAGCCGGTGGACGATCCTGGTCACCGTGGCGACGCAGACGAGCCGCGGCTCCATGAGGTCCACGGCCTCCAGCTTCATCCCAGGACGGAAACCGTGGTTCGGGACTTCCTGTTGGAGTGAAGAGAGGGGAGTTTAAACGCTCGTCACGGCGTCTCCACCGGGTTCTTCTGGGTTCCTGTGGTTCTGAGAGTCCACTCTGCTGCCAAACTTTAACCACAAAATTAAAATAATCTGTTCCATATCCAAACAATGCTGGAAATGCGCTTTAAAATCAGAAATTACTCCATGGGTAAAGTTTAGTGGAAGGAGGATCATCGTGTGGAGCCACTTTTCAGGACTCTATGTTCTTCTGCAAATACTATAAATAAGACAAAACTAGCTTAAAAGCACATTTATCAGCAAGAAATATCAGAATGTTTTCAGACAATAATGGATGAAAAAGTTTTAGTTCCAGATTATTTCACTTGTATGAAAAACATTTGGCACATTCTGCAGATTTTTAATTTAACCACTTAGGCTCATTATGTACAACATTGAAAACACATCAAAATCAAACAAATCATTTTTTAAATAAAAACATTTTATTGCAATGACAGATTAACTATCAATTTTAGGAATAAAATGCATCTGCAGCTAAAAAACACTTTTAATATCAACAAGTGAAAAACTCAGTCTTAGTATTTACACTCCTTCAGTAGACGGTTATTTTAATAATCGATTAATCACTTTGATTAGAATCCATCAGTTGTTGGTCTGACCTTGTTGAAGAGGTTGACCGGCGCAGCCACCGACTTGCTCTCCTTCAGATACTCGAACCACCTGAAGGGAAGACCGGCGTAGCCTGAGGAGGGGAAACAGGCAGAGCGTCCGTCATCCCGGATCTCACTGGACGCTTCCAGGATATTCCAAAACTTTCCAAATCCTCTCATCTCCATCTTAAGAGGTTTTTAACTCACAACTTCTCCAAAAACTTCTCATTTCCTTCCCAATATTAATGTTCTTCTCTGAACCTACAGAAACTTTTCCTTCCAACTTTTCCAATCAAAAATTTTATCAAGAATTTGAAAAAAAAATAATAATTTGATTTCTTCAAACACAATTAGTTTAATTGGGAAAAGCGTCCAAAACGATACACTGCAAAAACACAAAATCTCTTTTGTTTAGTTTATTGTGTAAATGAATTAGTACGCAGGAAATAAGACAAAACTAATTTACCAATAACTTTTCAGCAATATATAGGAGCTCATATGAAGTCAATAATATTTATGAAACAGTTCCACTTGCAGATTATTTCACTTTATGAAACGGGGACAAAAATTATAAGTGGAAAATCTGCCAATAGTTTTTGCAGTGTATTCCTGTGTTTCTGTTATTTCCAGGCTTTCAGAAACCATCCGATTTAACCAGTTCCCCCATTTCTTCAAACCTGCGGCTGCAGGAAGCCGGACGTACCTCTGGGGGGCGTCAGCTCGATGTTATTGATCTCACAGAACCCAGCGGGGAAGATGGACGGAGACGTGGAGTGATAACAGAACCAGTCGGAGCCGTCGGCCGCTTCCGAGCCGTCGATGCCGATCATCAGGTATCCGTCTGCCAGAACCTGCGGGAGGCGACGGAGGCTGCAGGTCAGGCGGAGGAGTTTGAGTCGCCGTCTGAGCGGGACGGCGGACTCCTCTTCCTCACCTTCCTCACTGTAGCCACGCAGATGGCAGACAGGTTCAGCGGGTCGATGGCCTCCAGCTTCATCCCGTCCTGGAACCAGAGTCCGGTCTGATCCACCTCCTTCACCTGCAGGGACAGAGGACATCGCTCTGAGATCTACAGGTGTTAAACTGCCCCCTGGTGGTCACAAGATGGAATAGTCTGATGTAATGACTATAATGATTAAAATGAGGGACGCAAATAATGATTATCTTAGCAATTAATCGATTAATTGGACAAAAGAATTGTCACATTCTGCAGATTTTTCAATTAAACAATTAAGCATTTTTATACAATATTAGAAATGCAGATAAATAATTCAATTCTTTTTTTAAAATAAGAAAAGTAAAATTAATCATTTCAAGCCCAATTAAAATCCGGTCAATTAGTGAAAAAAATCCAGAAAGCCTGAGAATTTGTTTTAAAATATTTTCTAGCAACTTTTCAGCTCAATAAGAGAACAACTTTAAAAAGCTGCAGATGTAAAATATGGTTATAATCGATTTTATAATCAATAATCAATCTGTTTTTAAAATGCATGAAAAACAGATAAGCCCAGCTGAGGCTCACCTTGGCAAACAGCTGTCCAGGAGCGTCCATCTGTCCGTCCAGCTTCCTCGTCCCGTCTGAAAACAGAAACACCGTCACCCTCCGTTTGCCCCTCCCTCCTTCCTCCGCACCGACGGACTTAAGCCACGCCCACCTGATCGTTTGAAGCGGTGTCCGATGGAGCGGGACCAGCCGATGCTGTGGATCAGCGGGCTGTACATGTGGCACCAGAAGTCGTCTGTCCCGTCGTCGCATTCCTCGTAGATGAGGCGCAGCCGCCCGCCGATCACCTGCAACGACACGGTCGTCATGGAGACGGAAGCGCCCCAACCGTGCGACCGGGCCGACGCTCACCTGCTCCACCAGAGCCACCCGAGTCCGACACAAGTGGGTCTTATCCACCACCTCCACCCTCATCTGCTTCTTGAAGGGGAACTGCATGCTCTCCTGCACCTGCAGGAGGAGGAAGAGGACACCCGTTAATCTGTGCAGAATCGATAGTTTAATCTTTAAAAAAATAATAATTTCCATAATGACGGCAGCTGAATGAGCAGAACCGAACTGAAAGCCTCGGATACATGCGTCACCTTCGATGAGAAGTCTGGCGGCAGAGTTTTGGACCCGGTCAGTCTCTTAATGAGGAAGGTCTTCCAGTTGGTGAACCTGTGCAGAATGCCTGCAGACAGAAAAGTGTCAGCCAATCAGAAATCAAACCAAACGGGTCGGTCTGCAGCAGAAAACCGCCCAGGATCGGGTCCATCAGAATCATTTACTCACTCTGAGGAGGAACCAGAGGTTTCCCTCCGGCCGCGCACCAGCCCACCGGGTGGATGTCCGGCACACACAGATTCAGCCAGAAGTCCCTGGTGGAGTCGCTGTCGAAGCCCTCGTAGCGCAGCAGGGCCTTAAAACCTGCGGGAGGAACCAGAACCCGTCCGGTTAAACCAGAACCTCCCCAGACGAAGGCTTTAGATCAGGGGTCACCAACCTTTTTGAGACTGGGAGCAACTTCATGGGTACAGAGCAACACGAAGGGCACTTGTTTGATACAGTCTTTATAAAAATATATATATATAGATATATATATACATATATATATGATAATACTGCCTGATCATATTAATGTCAGTACCACTCACAATAGTTATCAGTAATAATTTACTATGGTTAATTGCTATTGGGCTGCACAGTGGCACAGTGGGTAGCGCTGTTGCCTTGCAGCAAGAAGGTCCTGGGTTCGATTCCCGGCCCGGGGTCTTTCTGCACGGAGTTTGCATGTTCTCCCTGTGCATGCGTGGGTTCTCTCCGGGTTCTCCGGCTTCCTCCCACAGTCCAAAAACATGACTGTCAGGTTAATTGGCCTTCCCAAATTCTCCCTAGGTGTGAGTGTGTGTGTGGTTGTTTGTCCTGTTTGTCTCTCTGTGTTGCCCTGCGACAGACTGGCGACCTGTCCAGGGTGACCCCGCCTCTCGCCCGGAACGCAGCTGGAGAGGAACCAGCAACTCCCGACCCCGTTAGGGAGAAGGGTGACGGAAAATGGATGGATGGATGGATAATTGCTATTATGTGATGAGAAGTTTTTAGCTCACAGAGTTTTAACTTTGATTCCCTTTTGGAGTTTTTCTCTGTGATTCTAAACTGGCCACAAGTGACTGAAATAAACAAAAGCAAACTGATGGATTGTTGCAGTAAATTTTCCTTTAAATAAAAAAGAAAAGAAGAGTTATAGTTTTATTATCTAACCATCTGTTCTATTAGCAAAATTGTGGAAAATAAAATATCTTTTGTGTCAAAAGACATTATACACACAGCGGTGTCAGTCTGATGCGGGGAACCCCAAAGCCCAAGTCTTATTGGTCAGTTTGCTTTTGTTTATTTCATGGCTTTGCGTTTTTCTGCAAGCTAAAAATGAACGAGTTGGGTTTGAACCTCCCGTTGTTCTACAATCAGCCTGAGCTTCTGACAGTCTGCGCGGTTCTGGCGGGTCGCCGGTTTATTCGCTTTTTTCGTGGTTTCGCGAACCGAACAGCTGACGGGTCACAGCTGGCTGACCCCAGCAGATGTGGAAAAATAAAGGTCTGACACCTGACCTGCAAGAGCACAAGCACCTCTCCAATGCGCAAAAATCAGCACAAGCCTAAACAAGAGCAGCTGACTTTTTTTTCCAGACGATGCTAAATAATAAAGACATGAAGTGAAGCCTCTCCATGTGGTTCACGGAAAGGACGGTGCTGGTTCCCGATGCGCGCTACGAATAAGATGTTTGGCACAATTTATTTTTTCTTAACAGTTTTGTGAATAGAGTTAAATAATAAAAACTCCAGAAGTTATTCTTTTCTTTGTTTACTTAAAGGAAAATGTGAAGGTACGCAGAGTGCAGCTGCAGGCGCTGCTGCGCTCCGATAGTTTCCTGCAGGCGCCTGCGCAGTTCTGAACTTTAACAGCAGGAAAGAATTTTATGCATAAAGCAATTTATTTTAAACGTTTTTGTCATTTCCCTCGTTTGTACTCTAAATATAAACGTCAAACGTTATTACTTCAATGAAAAAACATTTAATTAAATTATTTTTTGGTAGTGCTCCCTAATAATAATGGCTATTTTTAGGAGTAGCTCCGCGGGTGACTGAAAAGGTCCCTGCGGGCGACCGGGGGCCCGCGGGCAACGGGTTGGTGACCCCTGGGTTAGACGGATCAGCTGAGCTCTGGGTGCTAACCGGCTAGCTTGATGATGCTGGCGATCCAGTAAACCTTCATGGGCAGACCGCTGTCGGTGTTCGGGACCTCGACCCGGACTCCTTCACTGACGCTGGCCCACGACTTCCCCATCAGAACCTGGACAGACGGAGCGTTAAACTGGGCTGGAAGTAACAAAACCTCCTTCTCCAGGATGAATTTATTCATTTTCTTCAGGAGGAATCTGCTGGAACCTGACAAGATCCACTTTTACCAGGATTCAGTGAGGAATGAAAAGAACTCACTGGACCGACCAACACTCCAAAACAACAGCCAAGTCCAAAGAACCCATTTCTGAACAGCTTTTCATTTCAAGCCTGATGAAAAAATGCAGTGAATTTCCACAATCACAGAAAACTGGAGGCACTGATATAATTCAGCATCTGGAGTCCAGAGGGCCACATAAAAACCTACAGCGGGCCACATTTGGCCCCCGCACCTCGAGTTAGACGCATGTAGAGGAAACCAAGATGGAGGTGAGGAGATGAACTCACGTGTTTGAAGCAGCTGACCGGCGCGCCCGTCACTTCCCCGTCTCCAAGGTAACGCCCCCAGTCAAACACGTCCACAGAGACTGCAGGACGCACCGCAGGCGTTAGAAAGCCGCCATGTTTGTGATGATGATGATGATGAGTGAGGAAGGTTCTGCTGGTACCCACCGCTCTTTCTGGCGCCGCCCTGCTGGCTGGACTGGTGCTGGGCGTACACAGCCAGTTTGGTCATCAGAGGCTGTTTCTGCAGAACTTTGGCCTTCTTGGTGGGCGGCTTCCCCTTTCAAACAGACAGGAGGCAGATCAGAACCTTCCCGGGTTCTGGAAGGTTCTGATCGGACTTGGTCGGGCTCACCTGCAGCCTGGCCAGGATGCTGGCCTTCTTGGAGTTGGAGGAGAAGCTCCTGGAGCAGGAGACGCTGCAGAAACGCTTGGTTTTACTGTAGAAAGCGTCCCGGACCCCAATCATCCCGCACATCTCACAGGTGGCTGAAGAACAACGGCAGAGAGAAAAACTATGAGGAAAACGACCACCTGCTGAGGCACCAATGAGGTCCGCTGCCTCATTGGTGCCCAAACTTTCCACATCATAGCCTCCAGCCAGCATTAGCTTCTGGCTGAGGAATCCCACAGACAAAATATGCAAACAAACATCGACTTTCAGAATATTTTTTATCACTTTCCGATAATTAAACGCCAACTCATACTTCTGATTTCAGTTCTTAGATTTTTGTGCAGCAGTGTCCTCCATTGTCTTATTTCTTGACAGAAATGTTTCCATTTTGCGATTGCTAAGCTAACTGTAAGGAGCAAAGCACCAAACATTTTTGATTCTAATAAAAAAATGTATTAGATTTTTTTATTTTTGCCTTTTTTCTCCCATATTGTGGCGCCCCCTGGTGGAAAGACACTGCGCTAGTGTATCTGTGATGCTTGAGAACAAGTTTAACTTTCTGGAAACTCTTCTGACTGACCCATGCCCGCCTTCCCGTCGGGGTAGGTGTACACCTGTCCGTTGGTCTTGATGAGCATCAGGGAGGAGGAGGAGGATGAAGAGGTGGTCAGTTGATGGCCGAGGCCGCCCACGCCGAAGTCTTCATCCTCGCTGTCCTCTGGGCTGGACGCGCCGCTGCCGGCGCTGGAGTCTGAGCTGCAGCTGCTGCGGTCCTCCTCCAGGCTGTCCAGCATCCCGAAGGAGTCCTGCCGCTTCCTGGACGGACGCTCCATCTGAGGACAGACAGATGATGAGATGAGATGGTATGTTCATATTTTCTCACTGCTATCAGGATCCTAGTTGAAGAGTTTTGGACATAATACTGAACCTCTGAAGACTCTTGAAATCTCAAAAAATAAATAAATAAATAAATAAAAGTGTGGATTTGTCTTTCAACATCTGGTAGAGAGAGTGGAGAACAATTGGGTAATGTTAAGATGGAAGGAGATCTTCCACAGTTGCTCCACTGAAATTTAAAGTTGCGGTTGGAAAGTTGTGGCAGATTCACGCTGTAGAGGAGGGAAGTAGAGGGCAGGACCAAATACGAACCCCTGAGGGATCCCACAAGTGAACATCCTGTTCTATTTGTGCATTTTGTGCTGGAAAAATCTTCAATAATTACAGTTAAAGCAGAAATGCTAGCTTCTGTTTCTTTCAGTCTAAGCTCTACGCATTGAGAAGTTCCTCTGGTATAATAGAGAACAACAATTTCCCAGGTTTTCTTTGGATTTTGGCAGTTTTTGGACCTGACCATGTTTTCAGTTGGGTTTTTGGGTCATTCAGGTTCCTCCCTCTCTAACACTTTTGGTCCCATCGGTATGATTTATTTTAACCTCGTCAGATGTTTAGATCTGTCAGGCATCTGCAGCTCATTAACATCTTAATGATCAGATCTTGTTTCTTCAGCTCTGCACTGCGGTGCTCTGACTCTGCAGGGCACCACACCAGACTCCCTTCAGCATTCCTCTAATTCCAGTTTCCTGCCGGTTCTGAATCCAGCGCCAAGGTTCTGGAGTTCAACTCGCAGCTTGGTTTCACTCATCCACACTCATCGCTTTATTCGGCATACATGACCTGACTCTGTAACGGCGGTATGTGTAGGAATCAGTCTGTCAGTATCGATCGTCGCTGCTCTCTGGAGAAGCGGCTCGAACAAGCATAACAAAGCGGGAACAGAGGTCTGTCTCCGGGCAGAGGAGGCAGGGACTCACCGGGTCTCTGGGGGTCTCCATGGGGCCAGATCCCGCACAGGAAGCCGCTGTCTGGATCGCCTCAGCCCGCAGGAAGGCAGGTTAAAACCTAGCGGCTGACATAACAACACAATTAGCACAGCTCAGAGACTGAATGCAGGACGCTGATTGGCTGCTGGCTCCGCTTCATGTGTGGAGTTCAGATGAGGCGGCGATGCGTCCACCGCCCCCTGCTGGACAGATTCAGAAGCGCAACAACAAAACAGCTCAACTCACAGCTGCACAGCTTTCAGCTGCGGCTGCAGAAAACCGTACGAGGGAGTAATAGGGCCAGACAAAGAGAAAAAAAAATACGAGAATAAAATTATAATATTATGTGAATGAAATAATAATATTAGTAGAATAAAGATGCTATCTTACCAGAAGAAAGTTGAAATTACAAGAAAATGTCATTTTAATGAAAGCAAAGCCTCCATTTAATTATCAAAATTTGGTGTGTCTGAATGGCTGTTTCTTCGAAATAGTCATTTGCTCACAAGATGCTCAACATTCCTAATTTAATTAATTTATTTTTTAATCATTTTTAGTCTAGTTCTCATAAAACTAATTCTCGTAATATTTCAAATTTATTCTCTGAATATTACGGCTTTATTCTTGCAGCAATGTTATTACTTTAATTGATTTTTTTTCTTGACACTGTTGTAAACACTCCATTGTCGGTCAGAAGTGCTAATATCACAACTTTTATGGTTCTAATGAACCATAAAATGCACCAGTGACACCAGTGCTCTAGTGTAGAGCAAACACTCACTGAATGGGCCTGGTTTTAAAGAAGGTGCACCACCTACTGACAGCCAGAAGATGGTACTGCTGAACTCAGGCTGAACTCCAGCTCCAACGTCTGGATTCCTCTGAAGAACAGGATGTCAAGTCAAGGAGCAGGAGGAGGAGGACATGCTGGGACTGGCAGGTCGGCCAGAGGTGGAGCCTCAGAGACAGGAACCTGTTTGAAAGATTCAGAATCAGAGAAAAACTGGATCAGGATGTTTGGATCTAACTTCTTATGCAGGTAAAACCATCTCTCTCCCTTTGGATTCAATAGGAATGTACTACAGGATGATTCTAGGCTGAAATTGCACCTGAAATGCTATTAAGAAGTAGTTTTTTTGTTTTTCCCACGTGAAAAAAGGTAAAATGGTTCTTCTGGAGTAAACCTGACTGAAGTTCTGTTCTGTGGCCCGGTTAACAGAAACTCTGCTGCTGAGCTTCAAGGCTGGTTCTGTCTGTGTGTGTTGTTGGCTGGTTTCTGTGGCCGGGTGTGTTCAGCTTAAAGAAAACCCACCCTGTTCTGATTTCAGACCAACCCTGAGCCTCAACTTGTTTCGGCTTCCAGGAGAAATCCCCGGGTCCTCCGGTACAATGCTGAACCCAGAGATCAGGAAGGTTTCATGTGTTTTCTGCTGTCAGGTGTTGTTTACCTCTCGGTTCGTATGGAACACAGCGACAGTTCAGGAGAGGAACCAGTCCAAGCACATTTCTCTGTTTTCATGCCGCAAACACTGAACCCAGTAGAACATGAAACAAGGAAGTTCTGCTGGAAATGTGGCTCCAGCTTCTCAAGCTGAGTTCCTGAAGACACCTTAAGGACCTCAACTTCTCACTTTTCTCTCTAATGGGTCAGTCTTCATTAAGTTTTTCACATTTCCACTGACTGGACCTCAAGAATGTTTCAGAACCAGGAGTGAAAGTTGTTTCAGAGCGTTTCAGGTCAAAGTTTGAGTCTTCTGGTGCCCATCTGACCCAGTCACAGGGAACCTCCACCACAGCTGGTTCTTCTTGGTCCAGTAGAGTAGTAGACTGTTTTTACACTGCAAAAACACAAAACAAACCAAGTGTTTGTGTCTAGTTTCTCATGTACTCCTGACATAAGACAAAACTAGCTTACAAGTAACTTTTTAATGCTTATATGACCTTGTTGTTTGTTTATTGCTGAAAAAGTACTAGTTCCACTGGCTGACTATTTCACTTGTAACATTGGAAAATTTTTCTTCTGATAAGTGAAATAATTTGCCAATAGAACTGGCACTTTTTAAATCAATTTTAAGCCCTTATTTACTTAAAACAGGCACCTATATTGTTTATGAAAAGCTACTTATAAGTGATTTCTGTCTTATTTCCAGTGTACTAAGATATTTGCACTAGAAAGTAAACAAAAATTACTTGGCAAGATTTTTTGCTTTTGCAGTATAATAACAGGTCCAACCAAGTTCTGCTGGTGGATCAAGTTGTGTTCTGGTTCTTGTCTGATCCTCCCCTCCCTGTGGTGTGTTCAGATATCCGTCGGCAACCACAGCAGAGACACAATCCAACCGACGTCTTGCGAACCGGTGTCCCCGGACCTTAAGATCCAGATTTCTAGAGCACAAAAAACATCCACGAAAATGGGGAAAACTGTATTTTGCAGTGAAATCTGGAATATTTGTAGAATTTGTTGGGTTGGAGCTGAAGAATCTGGGTTTTCCAAACAGTCTTGGTGAGAGTGTCCCTCTTACTGTTGAGGGAAAGAGAGACTGTACTGGTTCTGTTTTGACAGCTGTAGTTAAAAACTGAGTTTTTCCAAGCTGGTTGCTCAACGAGGCACATGTTAGTGGGCAACATGGAGGCTAAATGCCTTGCGCAGTGGCTGAGAGAGATTGGAAAATGATTAATTTTCGGATGTTGGGTTCAGATTTGGGTGTTCTACTGGACCCTCCCTGAGTTCCTGACGTTGTTCTGACCCGGTAATGAGGTGTTGCTTGTACAGGAGCAGTTTTTGCAGTCGGGAGGATTTGCCTTGGAGATAGAAACTGAAAAAACTGGTTCATAGTCAGATCACCTTCTTCAAGGTTATTGTACCGATTCATGGAAAACGACTTTAGGAATCCCAAAGACTGAGAACGTCCCTGGTGGATTCCAGACTGCAGGACACCTGAGTCCTTAGAAACATAAGAACATCTCTGGTTGGACCCGTCTCTGCTCTGGTTTAACGAGGGCAGATTAGTTAATTAGTTAACTACAGTTGTCATGGTAACTGGTTGCTTGAACTTTGACCAACAGGAAGCATGTAGTAATGTAGTCAGGGTGAAAATCTATATGAAGTTTGTGGAATCTTCAAAAATAACAAAAATCTCCTGGAGGTGTAAGTGGTCTTGAATTCTGTTCTGGGTGTTTGTGAGGAAACGGTTCTGGTTGTTTTGGAGACATCTAATGTTCTTTTGACAGCTTACCTATTCTGGTTTCTGGCCATGGTCTTGGGTGTTTTCACCCAGATAGTGTGGTAGATTGAGTTTGATAGGGGCACCAAAATTGCAACATTTGTTACACTTTCAGCTGGTGCAGTTCACTTTCTTACTGCACTGAGTCAAACAGTGCACTGAGTCAAACGCTTGGAAAAATCTGTTCCCCTCCTCGCCTGTGGTGGTGCTGCACCAAAATCCACCAAAGAAAGTGACACAAATTCTCTGAACAAGACATTGAGCACAACTTCCTTCTTCAAGAAACATAAACAAATTAAAGTGGTGTCAGATTTTAACTGTAATTACCCAGAATGCACTGTCCTGTAGTCCGCTTCCTGCTTTTCTGGTCTTCTTGGTGTTCACATATGCAGCCAAACCACACGAGAGTTCACTTCAACCAAACTGAGACTTTGGTTTGTAGGTAGACCATAGTTCAATTAAAGATTCACATCTACCCAAACGAACTGGACTTTCTGGGCAAACACACCTTTAGACTGAAAGGTTAATTGGTCTTTCTTAATAATTTAGCAATGGTTGTCTGTCCTATGTCTCTTTGTGTCACTCTGCAACGGACTGGAGACAAGCCTAGCATGGACCCAACAAAATGATAGGTGAAGATAGTGACCAGCCTCCCAATGACACTACAAAGATGATGATGGATGGTGGCCTTTTGATTGGTGTGGAGGATCAAAAGGAGGTTGCAAAGATGAGACTTTGGAGACAATGTTCAACAAGGTTCATCTTGTTGATTGACATCTGACCCAATGGTTGAACGATTCAGGAACAGGTTGTAGTTTTGACTGAGCTTCTTGGCTTCTTCTGGAGTTTTGGATGCATGAATAGGTCTTGTTGACCTTTGGGATTAGTTTTTGAATCATTTCAAGTACTTCAGCAGGTCTGTGGAGATTGCACATTGGTCTCACTGCGTTTCTGTGAGATCTAGGAGGTCTGATTATGTTTATGTCTGTTAAAAGAGTTGTCTAAAAGATAGGGTCTTTAAAAGGGAACTTAAGAGGAGTCTGAAGGTGTTTTAGGTTGGAAAAATCTGAGAGGATGTGTGAAGATCTCCTATGGTGTTTTTTTGAGTAACTTGTTAAGGTGTTTGTCATAACCCAGAACAGGTTTGACCGATATTTATGCTTAAAAGGCCTAGAGGGATCGAAGAAATCAGGAAATGAAAAACGGAGGACACTTGAGGCCCTGAAAACTGGAGGAACCATCTTGAAGAAAGATGTGCTGGAAGTTTCCAAGTTGTAGAGAAGAACTTCATCAACAACAGAAATATACAACATTTCTGAGCAGATTTTTGAACTGAACAGGTGAATCGGACACCTGAACGTCTCTGTTCAGAGACTCCCAGAGTCGTCTCATCTTTCTGTCTCTGAGCTGATCATGTGTCGGATAGTAAATGTGTAACTCGGTGTCACGTCGAGTCCGTGTGATCAGACTTTCTCAACATTCCTGTTTGTTTTGCAGTGTTGTGTAGGAAGACTCGGCTGAAGGATTTATGAGCTCAACCCGGTTATTTCTGTGCTGAGCGTGACCACACCCACACTCACCCACAGGGTAAAGGTTGGGTTTCCTACAGATGTGCTCTGCTCTGATTGGTTGCTGGGTCTGTGATGTCACATGACACACCATCATTGTGGATCCCACCATGTTGTAGGAGATGGTCCTCTGAAGGAATGTTTGCTTTGCTCTGATTGGTCGATGTTCCGGCCACAAACCTCAACCTTGGTCTGATGATTGACAGCTCTGTTTATTTTCTGCTTGCACAGAGCGGTGTGTGTGTGTGTGTGTGTGTGTGTGTGTGTGTGTGTGTGTGTGTGTGTGTGTGTGTGTGTGTGTGTGTGGGGTGTGTGTGTGTGGATATGTGTGTGTAGGGGGGTGTGTGAGTTACATGGCAGATTGCTGAAGGGAGGCACTGAGTCATGCAGACAAACAGTGAGTGAGAGAACAGAGTGAGAGGTGGCTGCATTCCAACATGGAGTCTCAAACACACCTGAAGCAGACCAGATCTGGGTCCAGATTCTTCTTCAGAAGGTTCTGGTCGATTTCAGTTCAACTGGTGATCCAGGATGTTTTAGAGTGAATGGATGGATGGATGGATGATGGTTGATTGGTTGGATGGATGAATGAATGGTTGAACAGAGGAATGGTTGGTTGGATGGTTGGTTGGATGGATCAGTGGCCTCTGAGTCCTGTGGCCTGTGGTCCAACCTAACAATAGGACTCTACTTCAGTGTTGTTTTGACTTCACCTTAGTCTTGGGGCCCCTCCAGAGTCTTGGGCCCCTTTCGATTACAGGTCATTAAAATCTACCAGATCTCACATTTTGATGACATATGAATCAGATTTCAGTCTCTCTGCAGTCTGAATCTTGTGGTCAGACTATTGTTCCTCCACAAAGACAGGAAACGCACAATGTGATGTCATCAACACATAGAAATGTAGGTGGAGCTTAGAGCTGACAGGAAGACCAGGACTTCCCTTAGTAAACAGAGCTGGCGTAGAATCAACCTCCTGTCATTGTTCTGTGAGACAGAGTGCCAGGCTCGGAGGCAGTCGGGCAGAACAACTCAGAGAGGAGCAGTCCAGAACTGGAGATGGGGCTTCTTGCTTTCTGTCAGGATCCAGGCCAAAAGTTGATCAGCTGCTGCAGCTGTTCCAGTTCCTTCAGGGGTCCAACCTTTGTCCAAGACCTGAAGGAATGTGGAGAAATCGGGAAAATCTGTCGGACACAAAACAGCAGCTGGGTTTTTAACTTGGCATTCTGTTAGATTAGCTGTCAGTCACAAGTTTGTAGGACAAAAGTCACAAATTGCTCTATAAAACAAAATAAATGCTAAAAAGTGTAAAAAAACAAAAAAAAACAAACAAAACCAGAAAACATGAAATAAAGAAATTATAAAAGATGCTAATGTGAACTAAATAGTTGAATCTTATTCTGCAATCATGATCCAAAGAGAGCCTGAGAACGAGAACCGCCACCCGGAGACTCAGCAGGCGAGTCTCTGCTGAGCTGCGTGTTTCTGAAGTCAGGAGGTTAACATGTTCAGACGGGTTCTGACAGGTTCTGAAATGAAGAGCGGCTTGTTGCTGTCATTCCTGACGGATTCTGTGTGCAGCTGCTGTTACTCGAGGAATCCCGAGCAAAACAATCATCAGCTGTACTGTTCTGGGATCTGCTGTTCGTTGTAGATGTTCTGGTTCAGTCTTTATGAGTTCTGAATCAGGAGGTGCTGAAGGAGTGAGCCATAATAAACTGTGGGTCCAGAATGTCTCGGAACAAAGAGAAGACACTAAAGTTGAAAATAAAAACATATAGAACTGACCAGAACTCATGATATAGCATTTTAAATGTAAACTCGTCTTACAGCTTATCAGATGTAAATCTGATGGTGTTTTCACACCTGGTAGAATTGGTTAATTGCTACGAACAGTTAAAAAATTTTGGGATTTTTGAAATTTTCTAGAAAAATTTTGGAAATTTCTGACATTGAAAAATTAAAAATTACTAGAAAAAAATTGGAGAATAATCTCAAGCTTAAAATGCAAATGTTTAAAACGTCCATATTTTTCTTTTCTTTTTTTTTTTTTTTTTAGCAAACATTCAACATTTCAATCTCAGAAATGTCCAAGAACTGTTTCTAGAATATTTTTGAGATTAATCTCAAAACATTTCTAGTTTTTTTTAGAAATGTTCTAACTTTTTAAACTGGAAAATTTTCGTGTTTTCTGAGTTTTTATTTTTGGCAGTAATGCACTCTTTTTATTCCCCCCCTGTCTACAATTGCCCTAATACGGCTTCGTACCAAACCTTTAACAAACCTGTCCCCCTCCTCGCCTGTGGGGGCGCTGCACCACTGAAGGAACCGACACAAACAGCTCAGAAAAAGACACTCAGAGCAACTTCCTTCTTCACAAAATGTAAACAGAAGTGGAGTCGCGTTTGATTTTAGCAGTTGTAAGATTTCCTTTTTGTATTTGGCTAAAGACCACGGGCCATTTCTCCTGGTACCGCTCGACTAGCCCGTTTGTTTCGGTAGTACTTACCCAGAATGCCTTGCGTTGTAGTTCAAGTCCTATTTTTGGAGCGCTCTCTCATCCGCTTGATCCGCTTGAATTCAGACCAGACTTTACTTCAACCAAACCGAGACCGAGGTTTGTTGGGACCAGATTTCGCATATTTGGTCCGTAACTGTTCACACAGATGTCTGTTTTCAGCCGGGTTTAATTATTAGGAAGAAAAACCACGCAAAAAATGTATTTCGGCTAAAAAATTTAACTTGAGTGTCAAGATTTGCTGTGTGAAGGTAGCATCAGAGATGCTAATGCTCTAATGCTAATTTTGAGCCAGTTTGATGGCGGCTCACAATCTATGGAGAGGTGGAAATAAGATGTTTTCTGTTGATAATTTACAGTTGAACAAAATCATGATTTTAAGTTTATTTAGCTTCCGGATTCGTATTGTCGCTAATGTAATGTTTTCTCCTTTTAGGGTCGCTGAGAACCAGCGGTGACCTTTGACCCCTCACCTTGAGAGTGTGCCTGCGGGGGCGGGGCCTGGGGAGAGCAGGGAGGGGAAAATGGCAGCAACGTCCTTGATGCCGAGCAAAGGTGAGTGTGTTAGTCATGTAGAAGCAAACCGGACCTGAGAGATTCTGACTGAGCAGGTTTGGAGAAACGGCCTAAATGGAATCTAACTTTCCAGGTCTTGGTCTGGTTCTGGTGGAGTTTGAGTACGAATACAAAGATCAGAACGGGGTTCAGGTCACCATCAAACCCAATGAGCGTTACGTCCTGCTGGCCAAGACCAATGACCACTGGTGGCACGTCTGGAACGACAGCAGCTCCAAAGCCTTCTACATCCCGGCCAAGTACGTCAAGGAGCTACCCACCAACTTCCCGTCGCTATTGGACTTTGCTGAAAAACCCGGTCCAGAACCGGTCCCTCATCCTGTGGTGACTCCAGTTCCTGTTCCTGTTCCCGTCCCGCTTCCAAAGAGTCTGGAGGAGCCTGGAGGAACCAGAACCAAGCAAAATGATGAGGTGACAATCCGCGTCAGACCTGACGCTTCCAACCGGCACCACCGCAATGAGAACCGCATGTCCACTTTTGGCGTACATCTAGACTTACCGGACGTGGCACATGTATCGCCGAGGGTCCATACAAACCATTCTGCTGGTTCTGCTGAGACTGGAACCACAGCTTCCACTGGGACCACAAACATGGCTGACAGTAAAAAGCAGCCCCAGGTCAAGGGCCAGCATGAGGACCAACAAGATTCTGGGAAACCGCGAGTTCCCAGCTTTAGTCCGGCGGACCCACGGACGTCTAGCCGGCATCAGAACCAGCCCATCCCTGTGGAGATGCCCGTGGTTCCCCCTCACAGCAAAACATCTGAGGGTCGTCATGACAACAAGCAGCAGAAAGAGGAGCCAGAGGAGGACGAGGAGGTGGCTGAGGAGGCAACAACATCAGAGAGCAGCGAGGAAGAGGAGTGTCGAGGTCACCACATCTACGAGTCCATCCAGGACCTGAATCTGGACCTGGAGGCTCTGAGCCTCCAGAAGGCTCCATCAGCAGCACCTGAGTCCTCACTTCCTGCTGCGGCTCCGCTCTCCTCACAGGTAAGACCCGCCCGCTTATTCAGCCTCCTGCCTGATTTCGGTTTTCATTTTCCAGACATTTCTGGTGATTCAGGTTTCACAAAAGTTCCCATCGATTTCATCCATTTCCATTGATTTAAACACTCCAGACCCATAGGGGGCAGTATAGTGTTAGGAATTAAACATGGCAGCAAGAGGTGTATTTGTGTGGACTGAAATAAAGTTTGAATTTCTTTTAATTCGAGCATTTGAATATAAAGTTAATTAAAAATGAGACAATCCTAATATATTGGTGCATTATTTGTTTTAGATTGTAATTCACCGGATCTTAAATCTCCATTTTTTTGTATGGCCGCATACAAACACAAATCTCTCCTCCGATCTGCATCAGTTTTTAATGATGCAGTTAAAGTTGCTGCTTTACACTCTGTTGTCTTTATTCAGCCTCATTAATCACTGCACGTTGCTCATTGGTTTGTGAGCTAATGTCACATGACACTGTCAGCCAATAGCCTTCTGCAATGTCAGTAGCTTTGATTGGCCATGTGGGAACATTGTGGCACTTCTTTTTTCTGTCGTCCTTGAACACATCCTGACCCAGACAAGTCCTTGAATGCAGCATGCGTGCTCAGATTGAAGGTTTAGTTCCTGTGTGTGTTTCCTGAATGATCCAGATTTCCTGTTGGAGTCTGGAGGAAACAAACTGTGTGTGCTGCTCAGGTCAACATGTCTTCGTTGGATTCTTTTGACCTCCTGATCAGCAGGATCAGAGTTGATGTTCTGGATGTTTCATCTGCTGCAGCATGAAGATCAGAGCCTGATTGTTCAGAGGCTGCTGGTCTCCCTACAAAATAAAAGCCCTGTGCAGCCGTGGCTTATTTCCTGCAGAGTCGGCACAGGAAGCTTGAAGCAGAAAAAGCTGTTTCCTCTTTTTATTCTCCTCAGAGCAAACCCCCCCCCCCCCAAAAAAAACCCAAAAACCCAGCTGTGCTTTTGCTGTTTAATCCTAAACTGGCTTCATGTTTTTGTGGTTCTGCTGTGGGTTTATCTAGATGTTTATCATGAACTTATAGATGAACCAAGTCAACAACAGACTGTGATTTATCTACTGGTGTTCATGCAGTTTTTCTGATCCAGTCAGAGTTTGTAAGGATGAGCAAGTTCTGGATGATTCTCGCTCTGCAGCTGGTTCTGGACGAGTTCAGGGTCGGGTCAGAACAGGAT
Organism: Poeciliopsis turneri; assembly: GCA_922788865.1. Taxonomy (NCBI): domain Eukaryota; kingdom Metazoa; phylum Chordata; class Actinopteri; order Cyprinodontiformes; family Poeciliidae; genus Poeciliopsis; species Poeciliopsis turneri. The sequence goes on from CAKLNU010000845.1 coordinate 164,237, forward strand.
GTGATGAGGTCAGATGGAAGCAATGATGTCACAGCTGACAGGAAGAGGTCAGGTCAGACAGGAAACCATGAGGCAGCGGTGACGGTGCAGCGACACCTGCAGGTCAGAAGGGGAACAGAACCAGAACCCAGACTGTGTTCTCTGAGTAAAACTCTGAAAGCTGCAGAACTTCACCTCCCAGCTTCATTCATCTGGTCTTAAAGCTGTCATGTGTTGCATTGTGGGAAACTGAGTCAAAGCTTTCTCTGTTGCCAGTTTTATTTTTTTATTTCCAAATGCTTCTGAGTAGTTAATGATTCTGAAGGAAAATCTAAGGGAAGTAAGTATTTTTCTTAAGGAGTTGACAGACCTCAACAAGACCTTTTTAACAAGAGCTTCTCCTTAACGAGCTCTCAACGAGTTGTCCCTCATAAGCTGGCTCAGATAAATCTCTGGTTTATGACTAGCTTTGTGTAAAGTTCTGATTTCTTCTGGTCTAAATTTGTACCATGTTGATGTTTATACCTTCGGTTGGTCTGATTCCAACTGATCATTGATTAGCTCACTTCCTTTACTGATTCATGTGACGGTCTTTTGACTCAGACAGTGGGTCACCTGGTTTCGCCTGTATCTTTGTCCTGGAGTTGTTTATTAGATTCCCAGAAGATCCACCAGTGTTGTTGCTGTAAATCAGCTGTAGTGGGGCAACTCCTCCTAAAGCTCCGCAAACATTTATTACCTTTCCGGGTATCTGTTCAGGAATTTCCTTCCAGCAGCAGGACCAAAATCTTCCTGGTCAAAGTCCTGTCACTGCTGATTGGTGGATTGTCTGCAGCTCTTCCTGGTCAGCCTCTAACTCAGGTCAGAGTTAGGTTCTGGTTGATCAGTTAATGAACGGACCTGCTATGGACTGGACCAGCTTTCGACCATCCCAGCTATTGACCGGACCGGCTATCGACCGGACCAGCTATTTAGGGATCTAGATATTGACTGGATTAGGTTTTGAGTGGAACCAGTTATTGAGCTGACCAGCTAGTGACCAGTGCAGTTATTGACTGTACTAGCCATTAAACTGACCTGTTTCTGGTAGGACTGGTTGTTGATTGGAACAGTTACTGGTAACTGTGGATTCAGAAGATGATGGTGTTCCACTGGGAGAGTGATATGAAGGTGAGTGACTTCAGTTAAGATCTTTTCCTGCTTATCAAGACTCATTCTGGGTGTTGAATTATATCTTTGGACCCTGCTGAAGAACGCAGATGGAGATTTTGCTTTAAACAACACCAGGGGGCAGCATAATCAAAGTGAACCTCCATCAAAAGATAAAACCATTATGTTCCTGCGGTTATCTGTAAAATCTCACATGGTCTGAAAGGTCAGGAGATCAGATAAATCAGAGTTAAGGAGAGCCTATGAGAAGGTTTTTAGTTTGTTGATGAAAGATGTGACTTTATGAAGATTGATGGGATCATCTGTGTGAAACCGAGTACTTTCAGATCTCCAGCAGCTGGTTCTCAGTGGCAGCTAGAAGCTTCCTGAAGGCGGTAAACAGACTGCAGCTCCCTGAGGACCTGATCGCGCTGATACCACATGTTTGTGTTTTCAAGTTGATCAAATAGCTTCTAAGACGGGGTGAAGGGAAACACAGGCAGGTCTGAGGAAGTCTCTGACACAACTGTGACAAACCCTGAAAAGGTTTTCTCAGAATGCTGTTGCCTCAGTTCGACGCACAGTCGCATGTGGACATTAGCATTTCCACATGGTTTTCACACATGGCGCAGGATCCCTGGATCTTCCTTTTACTTAAATGAAACAGTCACAGACAGAGCGGCACCTTTCTGCAGGAAACCAGGCGTCCTCCTCCGTGGACAACAGCGTAGCAGTTTCCATCCAGGAGCATTTGACAATCTTTGTAGTTAGTTGGTGAAGAATTGTATAGATGTAAATAATTCCTCACTGTTTCAGACATGAATAAAAATTAAATTTGGACTAAGTATATAGGAAAACAGTGAACCAGTGTAAGTGGAGGCTTCAAGGGTTGTCTCTAAAAACAAAATGGTGGCAGGTCTTCAGTTTGCAAAGCTGCAACAAAAGAAGCTCTGGGACAATGTCTACTGGACAGATAAGACCAAAGTAGAGATCTTTGACCATAATGCAGAGAACCAAACCCAGCCGATCGCCACAAACACCTTTTGCAGCAAAGCACGGCAGTGGATAGGTGGTGATTTGGACTTTTATTTGGAGCTGCAGGAATCAGGACTTTGTTCAAACAAGACTGACAGTTTCTGACAGAATCTTTTCTGTGTTTTTGTTCACCTAACCTCAAAATGTTGATAAAATCTCTCCGTGACGCAAATGTTTGAAGCGATTCTGGTTCTTTGGAGCATTTTCACGTTTCCATGATGGTTGTGTACGAGATACAAAATTCCTGGGTGAGTCCTTAGAAACAATCAACACTTAACTTCCAGGAAGAGTTTTTGAGTCATGAATGAAAGTCAAGTTCAGACAAATCCTGAAGACATGAAGCCAAAAAAAGTGACACTACCTATGGTTCAGTAGGGGCGGGGCCTAAGTTCACAGGAGAATAGAGAGGAGGCGGAGCTACAACTGGCAGAGCCATTGAGCCTGGCAGCATGACCCAGCTCCACTGCAGGCAGATCAAAGACAGGATGAGAAGTTTCCTGATGGAGGATAATGTATCCCAGACCTCAGGACAAATGCAGAGAGATGCTGAGAGGTGAGTCGACTTCCTGTTAGGCTCTCCTTGGTTCAGCTTTAATCCATGCTTTTTGTTTCTGAGAGCCTCAATCTGCAGTTGCAAACAGAACCAGCAGGAAGTCTGGACTTTGAACCAGGCGAGGAGGGATTTACTGTTATAGAGCAAAAACTGAGACAAACTCAATGATGAATTGCTGTAGGTTTGCTTCATCGCATGACAGACAACATTGTAAGATAATTGAAATATAAAGTACGGAGTCACAGATGGAGAGGCTAATCTTCTCAGAAGCTGTTTGGTTTGAAGTTCTGATCAGTTTGAGTGAAAATGTGAGGTTCCTGTTTGGGTTTCTTGGGTTAAAACCGCATGGAGATATTCAGTCAGCTCTTACCATTTGATGAAAATGGGAATCATTTGCTTCTGTGTTTATACAATATGGGAGGAGTTCTTCCTGTTGGTCTGCAGCTCCATCCACCCAGGCAGACAGAGATTCCGGTCGTAACAGGATTTTTCTGCAGCCCGGTTAAGAAAAACTCCACTTTACACTTTGATTTTCTCCATAAACATCAATAATGAACTCATGTTTAACACAGAAACAACACAAATGCGTGTGTTTGCTCAATTTCCTGTTTATGGAGATTAAATATCAGCTTTAGAACCAAAACATTTCAAATGGACAATTTAAACATTTAATCAGGTGCGGTTCAGAGCAGTTGATTAGAGTTTCAGCAGAGCTGCTCAGAGTAGATTAAAACTGTTATGATTTATACAGGGACAGGGACAGAAGTGATATCCCGCAGTAACACCTACAGTTGTTGGCATACACTGCTAATCCACCTCCTTTGCTTTTGCCGCTCTTTTTTAAATCTCTGTTTGCCCGTCTGGTTAGAAAGATGTTGGAGTAGGGGATACCATAGTGGCCCATTATGAAGGATGAGTTGAATTTTCTTCTCCTCTCTCTGTGCTTTGGTCCTCGGGGTTGTAGTTAATTGGAGCTTTTGTTCCCAGTTAAATACATTAATGCCCTGGTTACGCATCATAGTGACCATTCAAAAGCAAAAGTCTACAGAAAGAATTGAAGCAACAAGCTGCCACCACTGTTCTAGGAACAGCTGATGTTCCCAATCCTTCTTTAACTTATGTTGGGGTTTCATGTTGCACACGGGGAGAGCTACTGGAAGAACTGGGAGATAACAGTGGACTCTATCAAAACCTGAAGGGCAAAGAGAGTCAAACTAAACTAGACTGACCGGGTTCACCTGAGAGAGAGGCAGATTCTTGTGTTGACATTTTGGTTCAGTCAGGATTGGTTTGACATGGAGAAACCAGGGTTCCTTCACTGATGTCTGAGGAAATCCCAGGAGGGAACAGCCAGAGAAACTGGAATATTTTTAATAAAACTTTTGGATGAAACCAGATCTCAGGTTGGCTCTCAGCCAACCTGGTCATCAGTGGGAAGAGTAGTTTTCTTGCATTCCTGAAGCTGTGGGTTTGATTCTATCTTTTCTTTCACTCCACATAGCCTTGCAGTTGTGAACTGGTCTGTGTATTGTTTATGAATGTGTGACCTTTTTAAGTTGAGCTGGGTGAATAAAGCTCCGGTTGGTCAGTAGGACATCGTAGGCCAACATATTTACAACTTAAATGTGAGATTCAACAGAATGAGAAGATTCCTGTTGATAAGCAATGATTAAAATCTGTTCATTTTACCCTCACAGAAAATGGGAAGATGTTGTTTGAGGAAGACCAATGCAAACTGGTTCTGGTTGAGAGATCAGAATGAAAATCCCTGAACCGCTGGGACCACAGCTTCGTCAATGAGTCAAGTCAAGTTTGTTTATATAGCACACTTCGTCAGTTTGTTTCCTGCTTTTCCTCTTCCAGCCGCTGTCATCTACATATGCTAATCAAACTCAGACCTGGTTTGGTTGCTGGACCAGAGTTAATTTTTTTGGTCTGCATCAGAGTTCAGTTACTCATTCACACCTCCACAAACAAACCGGACTATCTAGGCAAATGGACTACAGTTCAATTAAAGCAGACTTAACAGGGCTGGTGTGAATGCATCCTAAAATTAAGTACCAGGGATTTTAAGGGAAATTCATACAATCCGTCTCCCAAAACTCATTGACGTTCTGGTGGGATTCCTAAACACATATGGCGCAGTGTGTCCTTAAATTAAAAATGTAAACTCTTTTCTCTCTCTCTCTCTGTAGGACCGAAGCACGCTCAACCCTAGTGCACCCATCTACGCCAACGTCTGCTCCCTCAAGAAAACGTCTACTCCTCAGATCTCCATCTCCACCCCGACTAGTGTAGACCCTGACCAATCGGAAGCAGGCCACGCCCTCTCATCGCCAAGCCCCGCCTCTCCTCTCAGCCCAGACGAATGGCAGGTGAGATGACCTCCGAATCCAGGTGTGATAAAGAGAAATAACTGCTGGTAAAAGAAGCTGCTGGTGGAAATGGAGAAAAATGGTAACAAGTAGCGGACTGAAAGAAAAATCATCTGATTAAACTTTGAAGTTTTTTGTTTTGAACACAGCTTGAGTTTAAGCCTCCTCTGCTCTGAGTTCATGTAACACGGAAATAATTAATGTTTGTTCAGATGTTACCTGAGATCATCAGGTTTCCTCGGAAGGGATCAGGTGTTCATAATGAATAGCTAAAGCTATGATGCTTTGCTCAAAGACACTTCAGTAATGAGACTTACTAGCCACTCTGTCAGACTACTTTATCCAGGAACCCCCGATATTTACAAAATAAAGTGAAATTTGGTGTCAGTCAACTGTTACAGAAATTTTCGCTGCCCAACATAAAAGTTTTTTATTTTTATTATATAAGTTGTTCTCTTGCTCTTTTTTAATTTTAGAAATAATAATGGCTCAAATGAAAAACTTTCTCTAAATGTTTAAATGAATATTTTTACAGTTTTGGTTAAATTACCTCCATGAATGATGCTTTTTTTTTTTTTTTTAAAGCAAATTGCCTTTTTTTTTTATCTAATCCACAATTAATCAATTATTAAAATAGTTGATGATTATTTCGATAATCGATTAATCACGATTAATTTATTTAATTGCTTCAGCACTAATTAATACAAAAGGAATAAATTTTAATAATTTTGTGACATTCTGAATATTAAAGTGTAGAATGATGGTATGTATCCCTGTCTGCTCAGGTTCACACTGATCAGGAGAGTGGCAGGAGGTTTTTTTACCACCCTCTGACCAGACAGACCACCTGGTCGGACCACCGAGGCCAAACTCCGGCCGGAGACATGGACCTGTCCAGTCCGCTCTCCCCGGCCTCCTCTCAGGTACCACAGCTCCTCCCTGATTGATAACAGCGGACGATTCTGGTGTCTGACTCGGTTCTTCTTCCTCTCAGGGTTCCTGTGAGTGGGAGGAGCTGATGGACCAAGCATCGGGGCGAGTCTACTACCACAACCATAAAACAGGAACCACGTCCTGGGCTCTCCCTGACCCAACATCCCCATTATCTCCTGCTGGATCCACAGGCAGCAGAAACCAGGACGACGTCCCGGTATGAGCCTGAGATTATCCTGGATACCAGAATGTTTGTATGCTCTGTACAATGGCTGCTGGAAAAGACAAGTGTTTTGTTGTTGACTTACCATCCAGAAACCACTTGCTGCATTCTCGATGGTTGTGCAGTAGGCTCCACTTCTGCTTTTCAAAGATGTACAGATGTATAATTGCTCATCTGTTTGCAGCCATTTTTATGTGTGAGTGTAAAAGTTGAGTTCGGGTGTCTGGCCAGCAACAGCTGATTTGGATTTAAAGTGACAAGTGATTCCTAAAACAGGTCAATCTGATCAGGATAAAATCTCATTATCTACAAATGCTTTTGTGCAAAAAATTTAATAAACATGTTTTGTGTAGACCACAGATGTATCTTAACCTGTTCAAGAAAGCATAGTAGAGCACTTTTAACGATTATTTGTTTGATGTTTGGAAGCCCCCTCTACCAAAGCCAGATTATCCTGTGGACAGACACAATAACAATGGAGACTCTGTCTGTACGGTACGGAAGAATCTCAGAGTTTCCCAGTATTCCCTGTCTTTCTCTGGTTTGACCTCCAGTTTGTGTTCCCAGCAGCTCCCGCAGATTCCCAGAGCCCAGCTGGACGGCCAGCAGAAGCAGCAGGAGGTGAGCGGTCACATCACAGGAGCATCAATCCTGTCTTCCCTAGAACCTGCTGAGATCAGGTGGTTCTATTGTGTTGCAGCAGAGGCTGATGGGTAATGGAGTCCCTGCAGAGGGAGGAGCTGCACAAGTCAGGATGATGAGACACAGTGTTGGTGAAGATGTGAGTGAAACATGTTGATCCAGAACGGCTCTAAGGCGTTCTTCCCTAATATTGCCGCTATGTTCCAGGTGTTTATCCCGGGACACAGAAGGATATCCTCGGACCTCACGGACGCTGTTAGGAAGCATTTGCCAGACAGTCCGCAGGTACAGACTCACCTGTCTCAGTTCCCTAACCCTATTAGGCCCTGACACACCTGCTCTTCGATCTTCTGAACCATTTCATCAGATTTTTCTTGACTTGTTTATTCATGTAACGGTTTGTTAAACCATTCATTGACTCATTGACTGAAGCATACATTAACTTCCAGACTTCCTCATGTGTTGACTGACTTCCTGCCTTGTTCAGTCATCCATCGACTCATCCCATTATTTCCTCCTTCCAGTTTCCTAGTAGGCTCAAGCTGAGGAGGAACCTGTCCAACCACAGCACAGGCAAACCCCAGCGCCATGTAGGTTCTGAGAGGCTGGTGGAAGTTCAAGGCGCCGTTGCTAAATGTACTAACATTTTCTTCTAACCTCTCTGTTTTTTTTTTTACCAGTAGGGAACTTTTTGGGCAGCTTCGACGTCCTAGCGCCTCCTGCTGTGTAAACGCAGTACTGTGGCTCTAATCTAAAATATTTTTAACCAAACAAGTTTGTCCCAAATTCCTTCTGGAAATTTTCATCTCTGGTACTAAGACTTTTGCCCAGAAAGTTTCTGAGTGTTATCCCACTAATCCCACTAACCACTCATCAGTAACCATTCATCCTGTCAGCTAACAATTCTGAACTGCTGGATTTGTTCTGATGTTGGTTCTACTCTTGGTTCTGGAGGGTTTGCTTGTTTTCTCTAGTCAGGTTCTGTTTCATTCAGCAGTTTGGTCCAAACTGAAGAACAAAAACTACATGTACCATAAGAACTCTGGTTCACCCTGAGAGGTCTCTAACATGTCGCTCAACATCCAACATTTCAATCTACATCCAACATGTCCATCAGTATCCTTAAACATGTTTCTCAACATCCAGCATGTCAATCAAAGCGTTTGATCACGTTCCTCAGCATCCAACATATGTAGAAATATCCAACATCTCCCTCAACGTTCCACATGTCCCTTCACATCCAGTGTGTCCATCAACATGTTTGACTCCGCCCCTCAGCATCCATCATTTTAAGCATTGTTCAGCAACCTTCCACATGTCCCTCAACATCCAACATGCCCAGCAAGACTCAACATATTCATGACATTCACTAGCGTCCAAAACATTGCAGAACCTGAAGATCAGACCGTGTTCCAAATTATCATGCAAATTAAATTTAAGTGTCACAAAGATAAAAATTTTTGCTGTGCTATTAAATTTACAGATGGTATTGTCTGTTAGGGCTCTTTGAATCACTATAGTTCATTTCAGTGAGCTGGGTTGATTAGTTTGTCTGGTGAGTTCAATTAAAGGAAATTACTTAAGAAGGATGTTCCACATTATTCAGCAGGCCACAGGTTCCAAGCAATATGGGAAAGAAACCTTGGTGTAAATCAGTCAGAGGTTTTGTCCCCTTCAGAGCTGCTTTTCCTCCAGCAGCTGTAAAGACTTGAAGTCTGACACTTTGAAACTCCTACATAGATGTTGCCTAAAGGCTCAGCTTCTGATTTACAGAAACCTCTCTGTAATTTAGCTGTTTTCCTTATTCTACTTTTGTTTTGCCTAAAGCACAACATTTAAATCCTGAAGGCCTTTTTCAATCGGATCGCCTCAGGCGGGAATAAATCCTACAGCATTCATCTCTAGCACCAACCTAGACTGGTTTTGCTCACTGTTAAGCTACATTCCACTTTTCTAAAGGTGTAATGTAGCTTAAAATCTTAAAAATCTTAAGGAGTCGAGAAGTAGTGTTAATAAAGTAGATTTGGATCAAATCCTTTGCTTTGAAGTTGTTCTAAGTTCCTGAATCAGTGGGAAAATGATACCAGAAGGGAACAGACTGCTGAATGAAGGGACTGAGGGATAAAAGCCCTCGGGTAGACTCAGGTAGACTCTCACTCTCCACTCCCATGTTTACCAAGGAGTCGCATTTCAAAGCTGACCTGAGAAACATGAGAACTCACCTCTTTCTCTCTGTCTCTTCAGTGCCATCTGCTGGAAAAGGCAGGAATTGTTAATAAGACCAAATTGGTTGATCATGGCAAAAAGATGAGGTGAGATCCAGAAACTTCATGTTTTGATTCTGCCTCAGTTTGACTGACTGTGTACAGGAATTTGTTTGACTGATGTTTGAACTCAGAAATGATTGTTTTCCATATTTGACGTTTCTGTTGAACAGGAAGAACTGGACTCAGTCCTGGACAGTCCTTCATGGTGGGATTCTTACTTTTCACAAAGATCCCAAATCTGCCCCAGCTGGAAACACTGTAAGAACTATCCTGACAGTTCTGATCCATCCAACCTTTCTTATAACTTCTCTGTATGCAACTTGATTTCATAAGTCTGGCCATAAGTTCTGGAGGCTTTATTAAGGTTGTTTGGAGTTTTCTTTAGACTTTATTAGGCCATGGCATCTGAGATTTGCAACATTCTTTGATCATATGAAAGTTAGACGTCAAGCTTAGGCTTTATTAGACTTAAGATTTGGGAACTGTTATTTACCTCAATGCTCCATTAGTTTAATCTAAGTGTCTTAAATTAAAAAACTGGATCTGGGCTGTAGGTAAGTCAGAAGAAGAACTCTACAGAGACTTTCAGGAGGAACCTGGAGATCTGATCCAGATCAGATAAAATGATTTGGAAGATGAGTTTCTTCTATTACAGTTTTAGTGCCAAGCAGATGCAGATATCCCGTCAAGCTGATGACATATCCAGAGGACTGAATACGAGCAGAGATGATAGATTTAGTGATGATCGGGTGGATTTCTGCTTTTCTCCCAGAACAAAGCATCGCAGATTGTTCCAGAGTACACTGTGGACCTGAAAGGAGCGTCGGTCCAATGGGCCGCCAAAGACAAGTCCTCCAAAAAGTTTGTTCTGGAGGTGAGGCCACAGCAGCATCTCTGTTGCCACGGTTACAGATCAATGGGCCTGGGGTAACTGTGTCATGCATCTGTTTGTGCAGCTGAAGACTCGCCAGGGCTGCGAGTATCTGATCCAGTACGACACGGAGAGCATCATCTCGGACTGGTACAAAGTCATCCAGGAAACCATCCAGCAGCTGACGCCTCATCAGCTGGTACAGCAACACATAAACTCCAAACTCACCCGTCCTGTCGGCTGACATATTATCACGTAGAGAGTGCCCAGTTTTATCGTTATGCTGATGATCCACTGATGTAACGTTCCAATCCATTGCGCCTTCACTACATTGAAGCTGCACGACTAAGTAACTGCACTTCTCTGGTTCTTGCATTAATTTTACTTTTTGGTTTGCAACTTCTTTCAGGAACCGGAGCATCTAAGCGATGATGAGGATGACTCAGACAGAGAGGACAGGAAGAGGGGATGTGAGTCTTCCTGAAACTATTCATTATGTTGAAATAAATCCAACTGCTGGATATAATTCAGATATGGTGGTTCCTTCAAAATAAGAGCTTCTTTGTGTAGAAGCTCTTATGAGACCAAAGTTGAGTCTCATGTTATTTTTTCAGCCACCAGGAGTAATTCAGGACTGGACTCTGAGCAGAGCCGGATCCGGAGCAAACTGAGACGCTTCCTGCAGAGGAGACCGACGCTGCAGAGCGTCAAAGAGAAGGGATACATCCGAGGTACGGAACGGACCAGAACACCGACCCAGTTCAACAGGAACATCAGGGAACTCATTGCTCTTCCAGATATATTTATATGCTTTCTGGACTTCTGATGGAAACATCAGGAAGCTTCAAGATTTTTCCTGGTCCTGTTGCTCTTCATTTTAGTGTTAAAATACAGTAAACATTTATGTTAATGCATTTGATTGATGAAATGTTTATTTTGCGTTCTGAATGAGTGATTTTCTCCTGCAGACAACGTGTTTGGCTGCTACCTGGATATTCTCTGTCACAGGGAAAACTCCACTATTCCCAAGTTTGTGGAGAAATGCATCAAAACGGTGGAGAGGAGAGGTGATTAATTATAAACTTTCCAAAAACAAAAATATTCCCTCTTGGACTGGATAGTTACAGCCAATTTTAGAGTTTAAAATTTGTTCCTGGTGAAAACTAAGTTCTAGAAATCTGTTACCTTCCCAACCTGATCACAACAGTTTCCCTACAGTTAAAAATAACCAATTCAACTATAATCAGTGTGGAAATCTGGAATCAATAGAAGTAATTTCAGAAAGCTGAAGTTTGTTCTGAAAACAGCATCAAAACTGGATCCAGTTTCCAAAGGTTGATCCAGGTGGGGACAAGTGTCCCCTGATTGGTGAATATTTCTGTTTTCAGACAGGTAAACATCAGGAAACTGTTTTACTTTCTGTTGTACCAGGATTGGACAACAGCAATTCAGTCAGGAGTATTTTGCTTAAGCAGAATGTGTTTTTGTTCTGACCTTTGACCTCGACTTGTTCTCTGTCCCCTCAACATTCCCGTTCCTTCAGGTCTGGATGTCGATGGGATCTACAGAGTGAGCGGGAACCTGGCTGTGATCCAGAGACTCCGACACAAAGCCGATCACGGTAACTAGAATCCTGCTGCTTCTGTCCGACGGACCCATCAGGCTGGGACAGAACCAATAAACCCAGTTTAAACTGGGGTCCAGACCAGAACAAATATGGAGAATGATCTGCATCATCAGTACCAGGAGTTAAAGTCCAGAAGAAGCTTGGGAACACAGTTGGTTGGAGGTTGTCCATCTAACTCTGTGGTTCTGTGTCCCTGCAGAGGAACATTTGGACCTGGAGGACGGACAGTGGGAGGAAATCCACGTGATCACCGGAGCACTGAAGCTCTTCTTCAGGGAGCTTCCAGAACCGTTGTTTCCCTTCTGCACCTTTGACAAGTTTATCGCCACCATCCGTTAGTTCACACACACACACACACACACACACACACACACACACACACACACACACGCACCAGACCACAATCCCAACCAGCCTCCTCATCTGTGGATGTTTGGATTTGATAATGATCTCATAATTAACTGATAAATATGAGGAAGTTTACGACACATTGCTTTTTCTGCTAGAATTTTTTCTTATCCTTTTCAGTAACCAAACTCTTCATGTTTTCACAATGAAAACTGAAAAAGACCCAACTTTAAAAATTAGTTTGTAGTTTTACCTTACAAGCTGCAAGTGCCTGAGGAACAACCAGTGTCCGATTGTGTCGGATGAGTCCAAACGGGCCTCTGGTTCCATCTTTGTGTCTGTGCAGAACTTTCTGACTACAGCCAGAGGGTTTCTTACACGAAGGACCTGGTCCGCTCTCTGCCGCTGCCAAACTACGATACCATGAAGCTGCTTTTCAAGCACCTGCGCAGGTGAGCCCAACCGCTCTGAAGCAGAACCAGAACCAGAACTCCTCCAGTTCTTACCTCCATCTCTGTGTGTTTCAGGGTCATCAACCACAAAGACTCCAACAGGATGTCGGTTCAGAGCGTCGCCATCGTGTTTGGGCCCACGCTGCTCCGGCCGCAGATAGAGTCCGCCAACATGACGGTCCACATGGTCTTCCAGAGCCAGATCGTCGAGCTCATGCTCAACCAATTCAATGAGATCTTCGCTGAGACGTAGAAGGAGGCCCTCTGTCACCTTTCAGAACCTTCTGAGCAACATATGCAGAACTGAACAACAACGACTCCAAACCTGTAGGACCTCAAGCCCTAATACTCTCTAAAACCACCAAAAACTCTGGTTCTGATACTTCTGAAAGAGGTTTCTGTTGAAGAACCAAACCAACTGGACCAAGAGTCACTTGAACCGCTAAAGAGACTTCACAGACTGATTCTATTTGAGACTCTAGCTTGGAAAACTCCTGGAAACTGCACACCTGAGAGAAACCTCTAAAACTTTGAGGAATATCAGTCAAACTGCCTAGAATCCGAGAAGACTTTGGTTTGTTTAGAACCAAAGTCCAAACAGTAGAAGCCAGAATGTAGAACCTGAGTTGCATTGGAACCTGCTCTAAAGTCACTGGGATCCTTCCAGAACCTCCATGTTTCATTGATCCAAGTTAACAAAGAACCTGTTTGCTTCAGAAATGCACTTGTAGCACATGGCTGTTTTTACAGCAGGAAGCTCAGACTGAAGATCTGATTCATCAGGAGGAAGTTCTACACTTTAATGTGAGTTTAATGTATGTTAAGGCCAATAATAGCATGAAAATCACGTGGGAAATCTGAGAATCTATATCTGGAATTTTAAAATTCCAATTGGATCAGTCAGTTCGAATCATTCCCTGACGTCAACATCAGGTTTCTGTTTTTCCAGATCCAACGTGTTTAACACCAAATCAGTTCAGATTTAATTTCTAAAATGTTTTTTTCATTAAGAATTGTCATTATTCTTCTGGTTTCAAAGGAATCATTTGATCATTTCCAGAGTTTCAACATATCCTGGATGTGGGAGTGAAAACATGTTGCTCTTAAAAAGAGACAAGCTTCATGAAAGGTTGATAAATCTGAGGATGGTGCTCCTAGATGCTTCCCTGAGGGACTCCCAAAAGCTCAGAGAACAAACTACTTTAAATGGTCAATAGGGTGGAGTCTTCCAGGAACGTTTCTGCTGTAATGAGTTTTGTTATGGATCTGGTGCACATTCGCTCTTTGTTTTATACTGTTTAAATGTATTAGAGACACAGAACAAGGTAAACACAGAATATACAGAGTTTCTGTAAATAAAAGGGAATTTTACTGAGTTTTATTAAAAATAAAAGTCATTATTAAACCAGGAATGGTTGTTGTGTCCAATTTTAAAGAGGTTTTGGATTTCTTTAAGGATCTGTAAAGTTTCACTTAATAATAAACATTGAACATGACACTGATGAATGTAGAGTCTTCTTCTCCACATATCAAATCACAAAAAATCACAATCTGAGTCTTTTACTAAGAAATTGAACATTATAAATTGATTGAAGCAGAATCAGGTTTTCCCGCCAGTTCTATGCTGTACTTCATTTCAACCACCAGATGGCAGCAAAGACCACAGCAGTGGAAAACTAGCGTCGCCATGGAGACGTTTTGTTGATTCCGAGCTTGAACTCAACTGAACGCGGAGGAATCGTTTCACTGTTCTGTTTCAAAGTCTCATAGCTGCTGAATCGACGCACTTCTGTGAACCGACTGGTTCTGATTCGACCCAGTTCTGGTCAGATCGGCTAAACTCTGACCCCTGATTTGAAGCTTGCACATGCGTACTAGCGTCCTCTTTAAGTTGGGAATTTGACCGTCTCTCTTCTCCTTAGAGCGTTTTTAAGGTAAGTTTTAATTTTTCAGTCCTTTCCGCGTTGATTCACTTCTTCTTTCATGTCTGTAAATATTAAGTAAGAAAATTGTTATTAAAAAATAAAAAGCTTTAAAACATCTCAGGTGAAATGAATCTTTTTTCCTCTTCGCTGAAATAATTGTAGATATCTTAATTAATTGGTTATGATTGTACGTAACACATTAAGAAATTACAGTAAATGTGAGCTGTGATATAATATATGCTGTTTATTGTTACTATATTTACATTTATACTGTTTTACATTATGACTTATTGATGTAAAGTTGAATAAGCGTTGATTTAATTAATCAACGCTTTACATCAATTGATCTTATCTATTATACATGAACTTCACTATAATAGATAAAATAATAAACACTAATGTATTTTTTTCTTCATTTTTAATTCCTGTTATATTTACAGAAATGAAATGCTTTAAAGCATGAAATGTGGTCGTCCATCCACTGAACTTTCTTGTGTTTTCACATTAGTTTCTACCTGACTAACAGAGCTCCTGTATGTCCAGGTGTAGTGATGTCACAGCGCGACATCATTGATTTTTCTGCGCTGGAGAAGGACCTCAAAGCAGCTGTGGAGTCTGAGAGAAAATACCAGCGGGAAAACCAAGCGAAGCTGCGGGCGGTGAGCCAGGGAGTGGATTACGATCAGTTCAGGTGGATAGTCAGGAAGTTTTAGGTCTGGCAGAGAAGATCCAGGAGAGTCTGAGGCAGAATATCAGCAGGAATGTGAAGAGTTTCTGATTTTGTTTTTTTTTTAATGGGTCAGTTTAATCTCCTGGAAGCTTCATGGATCCCTGGAAGTATTCCTGGAATCACTTCCTGAATCTTTTCCGAGAGTTTTCTACTGAGCTTCAAGAGTCTTTAAAACATCCCAGTGTTCTGTAATCCAACATGACATTTATTTAAATGAAGAGTTCTATCTAAAATATTCCAGGATGTAAGAAAAACATTTGCATTTCTATTGAGGGCTCCTCGGATTGTTTTATGAGAATATATGAGAAAGTTCCATGTTGTCCTGGAAGTTTTACTGTCATAAGCAGGATAATTTTCCAGATATTTATTGGATGAGTTCCAGTAACACCAGGATGTTCGGTGATGTCTCCTGGATCTTCCAAGCTGCAGTAATTTATAAATTTTTGGCGTTTCCGGTTTAATGATGTGTGTTTGTTTCCCTCAGAGGTCTGGTTCTGACCTCTCACTTGAAGCCTCTGGACAAGAAGGACAGAGACGGAGCTCCACGGAAACAACCATGGAACCCCGTCGCTCCTGGAAACACGTGATGGACCATCACTCCAGGCGGCACGGACCGATCTCCATCCACTATAAACTCTCTGCCGTGATCCTGCTGTTTGTTCATTCAGGTTTATGAAAAGTTTAGCTTCAGATGTTTTATTTTAAACATCGATTTGATTTTAATCTGTTTATTAAACACCAAGAACTCCAGATGCAATCTCAGAGTTTCTAATAAACTTCTCATTTTGAAATCGATGCAGGTCTTCAGGTGTTTTTTGAAGGTTTCACAGAGTTCTGGATATTTCTTCAGCCATGCAGAGGAAGCCAGTAGGGGGCACTGCAGCAGTCCCTTCTGGTGTTTGGTATGAATGTTTAACTCTAAGGCTCTCAGACCAGTTGAGAAAGTCAGGTGTGAGGAATCTCTGAGGGCAGTTGGGGAACTGAAGGGATTCTGCTGTTGCTTAGGATGTAAGAGTAGCTAAGGGGGTTAAGGTGCTTCCAAGAGGCCTTTGAGTAGCTCTCCAATTTGGTTCAGGTAACTCACAGAAAGCTCCAGGTAATTTGGGAAAAGGTGTTTCTCAAAAGGATTTGCGTTTCAGACATCTTTTAGTGAAGCTCTGGGTTCTTTCAGAGCGATTCAGGTCTTAAGTCTAATGGGACGACGTGTATCTGAAGGGGTTTTACCTCCTTCATCTGACTAGGAGCATCTTTAAGGAATGTGTAGGTTTTTTAAAGGGGTTCATGGGTAGCCAAGGAGGCTTTAAATATCACTGAGGGTGATTAGAGGAAGCAAGTAGAAAGAAAGTCTCCTTGATGCTTCTGATGACCCAATTTGAGTTGATGAGGAACAGGAAGTGGTTTAAACTGAGCAGGTTCACACCAAGCGCTAGAAACACAGGGAGGAGCACTCACTCTGACCAATTTCTGCAAGCTCATACTTGGTGCTTTGGGTCTTTCTGGTTGCTGTGAGGAGTGAGTGGTCTGTCTAACAGAGAGGATCTTTGGCTGCAGCAGTAGAGGAAACTTGGAGCTGCAGAGTGAAGTTTGTCAGAAACAGGAGGATCTTCATCACTTCATCACTCTGTTCCCCTCTGGCTTCTGGTGAGTCTCTGATCAATTACAGCTTCAAAAATAACAGAAGATCTGGCAAAGAGCCACAACCTCCTTCTGGTTCTGTTGGACTCTGTAAAAAGTTGAGTTGGAAACAGTGACGGCAGATGAGATTATTTTTGACAAATTTAACTTATTCTGCAGGAAAGTCACTTGTATTTGTGTAAGAAGCCTAAATAACCAGTTTTAAACTCAGATCACCTTTTGAAGAGCTAAAATAAGTCTGAAAATGAAGTAAATGAGGTGGCAGAGTGTTGCCGCATAAAGACGTCAGACTCGGTTCTCATATAGACTTCTGGGTGAAGTAGTTCCTGAATGTGGTCAAATCAGCAGCAAGTGTTCCTCAAACAGAAACAGACCTAACCAACATTGGTAATAGAGGATGTCTAACAATCAGCTGGTTCTGCTGGTTCCCTCCACTCTGAGGCTTGAAACCCAGCTGGACTTTTCCAGCACCCATTGAGCTGTGGTTCTGAGTGGGTTCATTCTGTCTCTGTCTCCCTGCAGATCAAACCAGTTGATTTCTGTGGACTATCAACTCTGAGATCATGAAGGACCAAAACTATAAGGACGAGGTGACCAAGATTCTGGAGGAAGCTCCAGGCGCCAGGAAAGCTCTGCAGGAAAACTATCAAAACCTGCTCAATGTGGCCGATTACTGTTACAACACCTACACCCAGGTCGGTACCGCTACTGCTATCATTAAAACTCCAGAACATCTAAATACCACCTGCTGAAACCAACTGATCATAACCTCTCTGGTCATTTGTACAGCTGTTCTTTAGTTAGAAATTTTTTTAGAGACTCTGAAGTCTGTGAATACGTGCTATTAGAGCAGATTTTCCTGAGTTTTCAAACATTGGAAATTGCATTTGTGATAATTTGGCTTAATGACCATAATTCCAAAACATTTTGGAATTATAAAACTGAAGGATAATTCAAAAATGCCTGTTGTCTTTAGATCCCAGTTTTTGATCTCGTATAAACTTTTATTCTATTGAATTTTTTTTGGTTGTATGATTTATTTTCTTTTTTTTTTCTTGGCTCACGCATCTTTTTAAATGCCATTGTGTGTCTTTTTGTGTGCTAAGCCAAGCTAGTTTGTATCTTAGTTTTGAACATCGACGAACAAAGCTAACACTTTTATTTTCAGTCTTTGTGTTAATGTAGGCTAATTGTTTTTTAGTTTTCAGTCTTTGTGTGAAACTAGTTTCTTTTGTTCCTTTCCTTTCAGTCTTTGATCAAAGCTAAGCTCTGTGCTTGTTTTTCATTATTGTTCTAAGTTGAGTTAACTCTTCACTTTCTTTTTAGTTTTTTGTGCTAAGCTAGTCTGATATTTCTCTGGTGTTTCTAACAGTCAGGTGAAAACAGCAAGAAGGCATTGGAGGAAACTAAAAACTTTGCCACCCAGTCTTTAGCCAGTGTTGCATATCAGATCAGCACTCTGGCTAACAGCGTCCTGAGTCTGCTAGACGCTCAGACCAATCAGCTTCGCCAGATGGAGTCCTCCATAAATCTGATTGGTCAGGTGAGTATAAACCTCTCAATTAAAACACATTATTATATTTACCAGTGTGGACCGGTAAATATATTTTGAAATGTTCTCACTAAGGGCGTCAGTAGAAGGATTCTGTTCCTCCGGTTGGACTGAGTGAAGTTGGAATGAAGTTCAGGGTCGTCCCAGTCATGAGGCTGTTTACAGGGACAGCCTGAGCAACCAGGGTCTGAATGGATGGATGAATGGAGTCTCTGTTTGCTGCTTCCTTATTGTTTTCTGATCTGCTCAACGCTCTGCTGTGATTTAAGGAGCTATCCAGAAGCATCCATGATCCAGACCAGGACCGCTCTGTGAATGATGGCGTTAAACATCAGGGGGTGCTTTGGAAAGATCAGTGAATGGGGGAAAAACCCTCTGAAGATGTTTTCTTCTCAGAAGTTCACATAAATCTGATCATTTTCTTTTTGTTGTCCTGAGATTTTGGTCTACAACACCCAGCTGGATCTTTCTGATGAATGTTTATCTTAAACCGAAATTTAGTCTCTTGTTCAGACTCTTAACAAAATATTTTCCTGACTGGTTACAACCTCTTCACTCTTCTCTAACTTCTTTTTTATTACCTTTTTAAAGAAAAATCTGAAAAATGTATTGCCTTCTGTCAGTTTATGTTGGGAAACATCATTATGCATAACCTTTGCCATAAGCTGAGGCTTAACCTTGAGGTTAGGTCACAAGGTTGGCCAACAGACAAGTTTCAAGGTTAGCTTACTCTAGTCTTGGTATCAAGACTAGAGTAATGGTCCAATTCAGTGAATGGCTGTTAGTCTGAAACTCTCACCCATACCATGAGGCAAATTTGACAAGTGATGCCCAACATGGGACGAAGCCCTGCATCAAGCCACTTCCTGGATCAGTGGAGTACTTCCTTCCTGTTGGGTTAGTGGCCTCTTTGCCTCCGTTGGAAGAGGTCCAGAAGATCTGGATTCACTAATTCATCCAGTATCGAGAAATGGATAATGACTACAGAACTAATACAAGCTCCTGGGATGACCTGGATGACCTTCTGGTTTAGGATACCTGGGTTGTGCCTCATAAGGGGTTGACCTTGGGGGGACCTTGGATTACAACTCCTCTGCATCAAAACGAGTCACTTAAAGTGACTCAGGAGGGACTATTCCCCTTCTGACCTGGGAAAACCTTGGCAAGTCTGGGCTCCCATCCAGGACTGCTACCCTCTAGGATCCTCCATGATCTTGACTGGGAAGGACAAATGTGTTGTCATTAATTGTCTCATAAAATATCAGCTGACCGGAGGGAAGGTATCTTTTGCTGTGACCTCTTTTGTTGTGACTGCTTCCTTAAAATGAAGGTCAGACTAAACTTCCTCATGAAGTTTGATCACTTTATCTTTTCAAAGTCATGTCTGCGTTTAGTCAAACTTTGAAGGGAAAGTTCAATAGTACCAGAAATGACTGCTCTCCAGACTTTCTCTCATTATGGTTGTAGTTCAGAATATTTTCACATCTCTAATTGTTTTTCCACAGACCATAGAAATGCATAAAGAGAAAGTTGCACGGAGGGAAATAGGTGCCTTCACGGCAGTCAGACGAGTTCCTCGCAACCATAAGATCATCCCTCCAACTGGCACACAGCCCCGCCTATCGTACAGCCGCCGACCAATCAACTACCAGCAGCTAGACGAGATCGGCCACGGCATAAAGGTAGCACTCACTTTCAGAGTTTAATGTTTTTATTTGACCTTTGGTAGCTCTTCTAGAGTAGGTTAGCTTAA
This sequence comes from Poeciliopsis turneri, assembly GCA_922788865.1. Classification (NCBI taxonomy): domain Eukaryota; kingdom Metazoa; phylum Chordata; class Actinopteri; order Cyprinodontiformes; family Poeciliidae; genus Poeciliopsis; species Poeciliopsis turneri. The sequence continues at coordinate 184,286 of CAKLNU010000845.1, forward strand.
ATCTTATTGCCTTGGATGAAAAGCTATAGAGCAGGAGGGTTAGTCCAGTTTAGGATGGTTGATGGGAGTCAGCATCCTGGTTATTAAAAGATACACAAAGCAACATTTACACCCAAAAAGAAGCAGCTGAGAGCAGAAGTGAAGCGTTGTTAGCTGCGTACGGCAAGCTAACAGGAAGTCTCTTTTGCACAGAACCACAGAAGCAGAATTAATGCTGCAAAAAGTTCCCTTTTCAGACTCCAAGTGACACTACTTCTCTCTTGAGATTTATCAGTTCTCATTTGAAAATTAACAAACGGTGTCAAAACAACGCAGCAGCAAACCTGATACAGCTTAAACATCTCAGTAAAGATCCACCTGTAAGTTTTCTTCCAGTGGACCTGAGTAAAAACAGTTTTCACAAAAATAAGCCAAGAAAAATTTGCATCAGATGAATAATATTTTCTCAAGGAGACTGTCTGAAAGACCTGACCCAGGACCTTTGGTGGCTTTTCTTTACATATCAGTTCAGTTCCAAAACATTGAAACCAACCATTCAGGAGTGGCATTGCCACTGCATCATTGTTCTGCTACTAATTTTGAGCTTTTTACCTTAACCTCAAAACTTTGCTTTGCGTAGTTCTAGGCCACCCTCTCCCATTAAAGCTGCCACATTTCTAAAAACAAAAGCAAAGTGAGAAACAAGGATTCCATCCATCCATCCATCCATCCATTTTCTAATCACCCTTCTCCCTAACGGGGTCGGGAGTTGCTGGTGCCTATCTCCAGCTGCGTTCCGGGCGAGAGGCGGGGTCACCCTGGACAGGTCGCCAGTCTGTCGCAGAGAAACAAGGATTCTCAATGTTAATTTAAGAAGAAAGAGACTAGCAAAAGAAGATATTACAAAATATTTTAAAACTCAAATTAAACTTATTTTAAATCTTTAATTTTTCTTCTGACACAGTTTAACAGTTAAGATCAAAACTGAAATCTAAGCTTCTATATTGGATTGTAGGGATGACACAGCAAAAACACATGTCATCAATTCGTTTTTGCTTCCTTTTGCTTATTGCACTAGGAAGCAAAAGCTTATTGCACTAAAAGGAAGTGCAATTATTGCACAAAATATCTTTTCTTTTAAAGGCAATAATTCCTTAATATTGATGAAATAGTACTAGTTCTGCTGACTGATTTATTTTACTTGCAACATTGGAAAAATGTTGTGTACTAAGTTGAGAGAGGCTGAGTTTTAAAGATGGATTAATTTTCTTTGCAGTTCACAACAAAAAAAGGACAAAGCTCTTAACAAACCCCCCCGTCCACCCCACCACTCACACACACCCACACACACACATGCGTGGTTGTGTATCTTCATGAGGCCTCAATAAACCCCCTGCTCTTTGAGGACACCAACCTAGACTCTAACTAATTCTGATTAATTTAGCAGAAAAACACACTCAGACAGCCCTGTTAGCACCAACATCCACCTCTACACAGTGTCTGTCCCTGTGATGTCCACGGGGTCTGAATGTCCCGTTGGACTTCACAGAAACAGACAGACACACACACACACACACACACACACACACACACCCTGAGCTGAGGCTCTTTGTTGGCCGTGGGAAAATGTTTGGAGAGACTAATTAGAGCTGCTGAAAGCTAAGGGCTCCATTCATGTTCACCCTGCTCTGTGTTTGCCCCCTCTTCCCTGCAGGTCTCTGGGAAACAGCCGGAGAAAACGGGAACAATCCGGAAACACGGAGCCTCCGTCAGGTCTGCTTCTCCTCCTCTGCTGAGCTTCTGTACTCAGCAGTTTCTTGTTTTCGCAGCAAAGACTCACACAGGAAGTCTGACTGCAGTTTCATGTGTGTCTGTTTCAGGTCCAACAAAGCTCCTGAGCCAGTTCAGTGCCCTGTGGCTCCCCCTGCTGGAGGGTAAGAGCCAGGTTCATGTCTCAGCCTGATGAGGCCTGCGTGGCTGAGAAAATTGTTTCACTTAATTTTCCATTTCAATACTAATAAATCTCCTATGTTTGGTATGTAAAAGAAAATAACAAAATAATTATCATTAAATAAGTCTGATCTTTTGGTGATAATGCTGATTTTTGTTCAAATATAAAGACAATTGCAGGTCTTCAAGTTTTGTTTTTTTAATGTTTTTTCTAATAATTAAATTTGATAGTATAACTTTCTCAGAAATTGCAGTCAGATGATAAATTAAAATGGCATAGAAATATTTCAATAAAAACATGCCTTCTGGGCAATTCATAACCATTATATCCATCTTTAGGTCTAAGACCAAAATTTAATTTCAACATCTAAGAGAGGGATTTTTTATTTTCTTCTCATATTTTTAAGGTCTTCAGCCAAAATTTAGATTTTTGGGGTTTGAAGTCCATGTAGTTAGATACCCACAATTTGGGATGTTAGGATGAAGAAAATCAATGAAAACATACATGTTTTATTGAGTTATTAGAGCAAAATTGCCATTAATATAAACAAACAAGAATGAACCAATCAGTGATCCTTGAGGTATTCCACAAGTTATATTTCATCACCTTCCTGGCTCCAAGTCAATGTTTTTTTGCTTGCTTGTTTGTTTTTTGCCAAAACGGAGATGTTGATTTTGACAAAATCACATTAGACAAAATAAATAAATAAAAACTACTTATGCTATTGTTGTAGGAAGGTAATGATTCCTAAATGCAGATTTTCCTGATGCCAGTTTCCTTCTTGTAGCTATGATTGATCACCGATCAATTAATCAGTCATCATTTTCATCTGACTCAGTTATTTAATCAACATTATTCTCCCTCTCAGGTCCAGCTTTGGGAAGCCTGTAGCTCCGCCCACTATCCCCACCATTGGCCAGGCTCCACCTGACTGTGACATCCTCACCAGTTTGCTGGATGAAGCTCCACTTCCTCCTCCTCTCCCTGACGAGGCTTCGCCTCAGAGTGGGGACGTCGTCTCCGGCCTGCCCCCTCCTCCTCCGCCTCCTGATTCCTCAGGGGTGATGGTGGCTCCAACGGCTCCTCCTCCTCCTCCACCTCCTCCTGGCTCCTCAGGGGTTGTGATCAATCAAAGTGCTCCACCTCCTCCTCCACCACCTCCTCTGCCTCCTTCTTCTTCTGGGGTTGTGATCAATAGCAGCGCTCCTGATCCTCCTCCAATCGGACCGCTCGCCCTAGAAACAGGTGATAAAATCAGAACGTGTTCCCACGACAAACTGAATCATCAAAGCCAAAATTTAAATGTGAAAACAAGCCATATTATGTCAGACAAACACAATAGGGATCTCTGTTGTATTTTATTTATTTTTTATAAGACATCATAATTGGTTTTTTGTTTTATTTTATTCAAATTAATTAAATCTCAAAATAATCAGGGTTTTACATTGTAATCATACCAATTCCAGTATTGCAAGAAATTAATGCTAATATTACTCTCAAGTAATTATTACAAATAAATTATTCTAATCCTGATTTTAATAATTTGGTTATGATTTTATGAAATAACTGAGCATCTTCATCTGATCTGAGCTGATTTTTGTCTTTGTGGATTAAACAAAAAGAAGTCCTGTGACATCATAATGACATCATCTCTATCGTCTTTCCTCAGTGGTGGAGGAGATGAGCGTGCTGCCTCCGTCTCCTCCCCCTCCCTCTGATAATGATGGCTTCCCGCCATTACCCAATGACGGCTCAGATTTTCTGGCCCCGCCCCCACCGCCTTCACCTCCCCAGGAAGGAGACGGTATTACCTTATTTTAGTTGTATCAACTTTTTGAAAATTTTTTGGGTCCATCATAAACAATAATCAGACAGGAAGCGGGGAAGACAATCAGCAAAGGTCTCAAAGTGGGGAATCGAACCCCCGGCTCATCATTCCGCAGTTGTTTCACTTTCTGCTTCTTCTCTGCTGCTTATTTGCAGTTTTTACTTCTTCTGTGGTGTTTTTCAGTGACCCTCACATCTCGGAGGAGTCGCCGCCGGCGCTCACCTCCGACCACTCGCTCTGTCTCTCTGAGGGTTCGCTCAGGCCCAGCCTCTCGCTGCCGCTACACTCGCTCTCTCTTCTTGCCTGCAGTCCAGTCATGTAAGCTGCTGTCGTCCAATCAGAACTCAGGAGAGGCTGACGATGGATCACTGATTAGTTTTAGGGTCTTCAGGTTGTTCATAACTAACCCAGTTATAGTTGTCAACGGTGTTGGATTAAATTCCTGGAGTGACTGAAGTTGGAGGACATTTTAGGAAAATGCCCGTCATGTGACCCGTGTCCCATCTGAACCATGGATGTTCAGACGTTTATCAATGGTCCAGATACTGATTAAAACTTCAGCTATCGATGAACAGTTCAGAATGTTCAGATGTTAATGAACACTTCCTAAGGTTCAGATCTGAATGAACAGTTCAGAATGTTCAGATGTTGGTGAACTGTTTAGAATATCCATATGAACAGTTCATGTCGGTTTCAGGTCAGATGTTGGCTCCTGGTTCTCTAAACTGACTCGGCTTCTCTCTGTCTGTCAGTCAGGATTCCCCCTCCTCCTCCCTACCCTCCCCCTCATGCCCCTCCAGACCCCACCGCCTCTTCGTCCTCCTCTTCCTCTTCCCCCTTCCCCCTGCTCTCTCGCTCTTCCTCTGCCTCCCCTCGGCTCTGCTTACCTGCTCGTCTTGAACACCTGGGTAAGGAACCAGTAGTGGTACTGCTGTAGATGTAGCACAGCTAACTATAGAAGAGCATTGTGTAGCAGTGCTACTCATCTCTAAGTGTAGAGTACAAATGTAGAACACACAGATATGTAACACAGAGCTGCTCTGTTCATGGCTCCTGTACTCTCATAGATCTTCAGATCTTAGCCCCGCCCCCTCCTCTTCCATTGGACGATATTGGAGAATTTGATGACATCACACCACCCCTTCCTCCTCCAGTGGACTATGACATCAATGCTCCCCCAGACTACCTGGAGAAAGGTGCCACCAGCCGCCCCACCATGGTGCTGCACTATCACAGTGAGATGTTACTTATGATGCACTTCCTCTTTTTGTCCTAGTGGTGGCGCTGTATACTTACGAGGCCTCCAAGCCTGACGACCTCCCTCTAACTGAGGGGGACATCATCTACGTGATACGTCGCCATGACGACGGCTGGTATGAGGGCGTCTGTAATGGTCGGGAGGGCTTCTTCCCGAACAACTATGTCCAGACATGTGACTAGATGAAGCCACGCCCCTTTTCTGTTGCTATGGAGATGCTTATTTTTCTGTTTTACTCATCAAAGCAAGTTATAGAGAAACATTATTATTCCATCTATTAGTAGGTCATTAATATTTGTGTAAATAACGGAAATAAAAGTGTTTTACCTGAAAAGCTCCCATGTGGCTCTGTCTGTTTTGTGTTCTGACCAAAAGAGGGCGCTGTTTCCTCTTTTCTGACTGCAAAACTATTACAAAAATCAATAAAATAAAAGAAAATATACATTTCTTAATCATTGCTTTTTAATTTTTTATCATAAAAACTAATCTGTTGTTTTTTTTAATGGAGTATTAGGGCCAAGTTTAGAAAAAAAGTAAGAGAATAAAGTCATAATATAACCAGAATAAAATATTTAAATATTACATATTGCAAAAAAAGTTATATGAAAACAAATCCATAATATTATGAGAATTAAGTCATATGAGAGTAAGTCATAATAATACAAGCATAAAGTCATAATTACCAAAACAGTTAATAATAACACAATAATTATGATTTGTCTGACAAAATGTTGTCATACAAAAAACACAATAAAAAAATGTAAACAAAAAAGTTGCATGACAAAAAGTCTTATAAATATGAGAATAAAATCATAATACATGAATTAAGTCAAAAATTTACTTATATTGACAAAAATGTCAGAATATTTGTAGAATGAAGTAATAATTTTATAATCGTACACAAATTAAAATGAGGAATATTGAGCATATTGTGAAGTTACACTTCACAATAAGATATATCTGTATAAATTTAACAGATATACTGAATGTTTTAACATTTTAGCATCAAATTTTTATCAGCAGCAGTACTTTGAAATGGTTGTTCAAACTACTACATTATTTTCAATCAGATCAGATCTCAATAATTATGCTGAAGTTTTACGCTTATAAAAACAACTTTATTTCTCTGAATTTTTCGACTTTTTCTGGTATTTTCATCTTTATTTTGCTAATATTACAACTTCATTCTAATTTATTCGTAATTAAAAATAAATCTCAGTCTGGTCTTAAGGTATTTTAATCATAATACATTAAAAATAATTTGTTAAACTACGATTTAACATCCTTATGTTTCTGCTTGGCTACCAGTCAAATTTATGAAGCTGCTTTGCTCCTGAGCAATGGGGAAACCCTGGTCAACCAAAACCAGAAGGCATGAGGCAACATTTATGCTAAACAAATGTAAAGATTGTTGAATAATAAATAAAAGTAAGAAAAAACATTCTAAGAGTTGATATTTCTGTTGGTTTGCATTGGGATTCCCCGCAGAGAAGCTCAAGCTGTCAGGGGTTAAAACTGTGACGTTTGATTGGACAACAGACGTGTCGCAACGTGTTGCACATGTTTAATGAGGAGAAATGTTCAGTCCCTTCATGCCAGCAGCTGTTTCACTCTGAGTGGTTTTTGTTTTTGATTTTCTAGTTTTCACCACAAAAAATCTCAGATTTGTTCCTGAGAGGTGACTCAATCTGTTCCACTGAATTCCATATAAATTCTAGTGAGTTGCATAAACCATTGCCTTTCATTTCATTACTCTCAAGGGAGTTTCAGCTTTTTTTACTTTTTTTGTTTTGCTTGTTCAGGTTTCCTATGTTGGTTTCCTTCCTGCAGCTGCTGCAGCCTTGCAAAGATTTCACTTCCTTTAACTGAGCAAAGTGAGGCAGGGCGATCAGAGGAAGCTGATTTTCATGTAATCATGGATTCTGGCTCGGTTCTGGAGTTTTAAGAGGCTCAAACCACAGAAATCCGTGAGAAGAAACAAGTTCTGCTTATTTCGCAGTAAAAATTTGCTTCACTTCTGTTTTCTGTTTCTCAGGTTCATAATCAAATTAAAGCCATAAAAAGATTGTTAATCCATCAAATCCCAGATTCAGACATGTTGCTTTAATGGCTCTCTTCAGGTTTCTGTGGCTTCATTTAATCTGTGGAAAAATATGGCTTTCTCACGAACTAGAAAACGAAAGGAACCTCACCTAGAAAGTGACATGAAAACCAAAAGCTTGAAACCAGTCAGGCAACCAACTCTTTGTTCTAGAACGTAGCGAACAGGAGCATCACAGTTCAAAACTAAAGGTCAGTTTGTTAAGGCTGGACCACTGAGTCCGGGGATCTCCAAAACCACAGCCTTTTGGGTGTTTCCATGGTGACCAAGATCCACTGACTCATTTGATGGTTCTGACCGAAGTAAGCAACTCTGAAAACACCAATACAGGATTCATCAATGTCAGAGCAGAACCAAGGAACAGGAGGAATGTTCAGATGTTCAGATGTTCATTAACAGTCCAGAAGATTCACAAACAGTTCAGAATGTGCAGACGAACAGTTCAGAATGTGTAGACATTCACGAACAGTTCAGATGCTGATGAACAGTTCAGAATGCGTTGGGGAATGAAATAACAAAAACAGATCTTCATAACTAACATACAGTGAGGATAACATCGTCCTGGCATGCAGATGTCTTTGGGGAGGCAGTTAAGGGGTTAAAGTCTGGCCTGTTTGCCTCAGTTGATTCTGTCTCAGTGTCTCTTTAAGGCTGACATGTATTGAGGAAACCGCCTTCCCCCCTCCACACCAGACCAGAATCAGGGCCCAGTTCTCAGACACAGAGGCCTGCAGACAGCTGTTGTTCCTCAGGAGCTCCAAACAAGTGAGTAACTTCTGTTTGAATGATTCTCCTTGGTTCTGGTCGGTGTTTCCAGGTTTGAGCCAGAATTCATCCAAGAGGTTCAGTTATCTACAGAGTTCTTCAAGAATAGACCCAGAACCTCAGATCCAAAATGTCTGTGGTCTCCGGAAGCTAGAACACCTTCTCTGTTGCATGATTTGTTGCGTTTTGAGCTGCAGAACTCACCATGTGGGATTTTCTCAGGATGCTGATTGTGTAACTGAAAGATTGAGAAGCGAGTTTTGATGGCTAATGGAAACAGGATATTGTTGTCAGACTCTGAAAAAATGTTGTGACGTTTCTGAACTGAAAAAAATTGATTCTATGCTGAAGAAAATCTAACATAACTGAATCTGTGAAATCAACAATAAAAATTAAAGTTGGAATCTCCAGACAAATATATGTGGTGTTAAATATTTGTTGTAATTTTTTTCAGAAAATAAATTGTTTGTCTTTTTTAGTTCATCCACACAACAAAAACAATCTTGTTATCTTTACTGCTTTTCATTTGGTGTTTCAAAAACACCAAATATTACCCAGAATTCCCAGGCACCAAGCTAGTAGAAGTCATTCAATTTATGCAGATCTCAACTAAATTTATCAAGTTATTTTAGGGTTGCAAACTGTAAATATGACTTTATTTGTTTTCATATGTTGTAATAATCCCACAATCTTTTGCACCATCAACAGTAACTGATTAATTTGTTTTTAGTTTTAATTTCTTTAAGTAAAAATATAGACTCATTTATTGGTTAGTTTTTAGCATTTACTTTGGATGTACAAATGCATTTCCTTTAACTTTTCCATGTTTGTTTCCCTGAACAGGTTCTAGAAATGTCCATCCCGACTCACCGCCAGTGCAAAGTGGAGATTCAGAACAAGACGTCCAGCTTCACACTGTGTGAGCCGCTGTGAGTTTAAAAAAACAAAACACACACATGCACACACACACACACAAACACACAATCTGGTTCAAAATAAAACAACGATGTTGCAAATCACATAAATAGAAAAGATTCAGATTCCACTGAGCAAACCTTAGGGATGCACTGCAAAAACATATCTGTCTGGTTTCAATGCAAATATCTTAATACACTTGAAATAAAACGAAATCAACTTATCTTCTGCAGAGAAGATGAAAGCAGAGTGTTGGTCTGCCTTGATCAGTTTTGTTCATGTGCGACTGTCGCCAGTCTTAGATTTATTGGCTATATTAGCATGATAGCAGATAAAAGAAAGAGCGAAGGATATATTTCCATGATACGTTTTTCTGATCGATAGACTGACTGTTTGTTGAACGGTTTGGACAGAAATGGCTTAAAACTCGATTTCAGGTTCATTAAATTCTATAAAAAGAAATGTGGCTGCACACTGGTGCAGTTGGTAGAACTGTTTCCTGTTAGACGTTAACTTGTTTAGTAATTGGTCACTGCAATTGTGACTTTGTAGCTGAAATAAACTCGTAAACTCAAAATTGATGCAGGAGGTGGAATGAAACTCTGAGTGTCAGAATCAGTTTTTATTGATCTGTTTCTGTCTGTGTTCAGTGTTCATCTCTTCAGTGGGAACTGTGAGTCTCCTCTGCCTCCAACTCTCCGTCCGTCTGAATCTGGCACCGCGCTCTTCATCAAGACGCCCCACACGGCCTGCGGCTCGGTGGCCGTCTTCACCTACGACATCCTCCAGGAGTCGACCAAGCAGAACCGCGGCCGCCTGGCCGTCATGTTCTCCGTCCCCTACGACTTCAACATCTACTCCAACTGGTATGCCGTGGGAGCCTTCAGCAAGGACAAACTCTGCGATGAGGAGCTCTACAAGGAGATGTACTACGCCTCGCAGCGCGGGTTTGTCCGAGGGAAAGCCAAAGGGCCCAGTCTGACCCACAGAGCGGGACATGTGACCATCAGGGCCAGCATGTCCGACAGCTACCAGCCTGTCCTGAAGGTGGAGCTCTGTGACAACTGAGACCAGCTGCTGCCTTCTGCCCGGTGTATCCAGTTTATCAGTTAGCATAACCATCATCATCTGTGTCGATTGCCACTTCTGTATTTTGGTTGGTCCTACTTTGTGAAGTGGAAGGTTACGCTCTGCTTTAAGGGTGGAACCTCCCTGCATCCGCAGCTTGGCTACCAGTTGAACGTCGAATAATGTTTCCTGTCTCTGATGTACTTATAAAATAACTAGGTTCTTATGCAAATATAATGTTGTGTATAATACACCAGGTCAAATAAAATAATGTTCAAGCAGATAACTGGAAGTAGCACATGGCAACCCGTCTTCTTCTTCTTCACAGGTTCAGCTCACCTGTACTTGTGAACAGCAAGAGCGCCACCAATGGCGAATTGTTATATTTCCTTTTCCTTGAGATTTTACAACCAAACAGCCTCCAACACACTGGAGCATAATTAGACCAAAAGTCTCTGACAATCTTAAATCTAGAGGTTCCATTATTTCTTTATCTAAAACACCACAAATGTTACCCAGTTATCCAGTATTATATTCTTCCAGCCTTCCTAGTTGAAAAAAGTAATATTGGTCTGAGTTTGAACCAGTGTTTCCAGGTCAACCCTGATATTTTCTGTTCAGTAATCAGTCGACTGTAAAATTTGGAAATTCAAGATTTCTGAACTGGAGAAAAAGACTTTTAGTTCCTTTGGATCCTTAAAACAGTAAAGAATCTCCAAGTGATGCAGCAGCCAAGAGAAAACATTCCTAAAAACTCAAAACTGATGAAAATAAGGGACAGTTTTACACTTGTGAGGCCGTCACACTCTGTCACACGCTCACTATGTCTCACTCTCGTCCTGCACCTGTAAGACACTTTCACTTTGTTCCACTTTTTATGCTTTTCCATCTGTGACACTGTCTCATTTTTTACCTTCACTCTTTTACATATTTTCCCTTTGTTGGACGTGTGAAAATACTCTGTCTCTCTCTATTACACTTGCTGTTTTAGTTTTACTTTGTTTCATTAGGAACATTGTCTCCCTTTGTTCTGTTTTTTACAGTGTAGTTCTCTGTAATAGTCTCATTTGTCACACCTGTTACAATTTATCACTGTTTTCCGTTGTCTTGCTGTGATATTTCTGTTACATTCTCACATTATATTACATTCTCACTCTGCTGTAAGTGACAGCTTCAGGACGCAACCAATATATGATTAAAATGTAAAATAATCCCTTTAAATTTCAGGGGTATTTTTTTTTAGATCTGTTTAGGTTTTTTACATGATTTTTTGTTCTCTGGAGTTAAAATAATAAATTTGAGACCTTGGTGAGGATTTGTTATGTTTTCAGTCAAAGGAAAACAAATTTGAATATGAGGTTGTTTCACTTCAGTCCCATATTTGACATGATTTCATCTCAATAAACTCAATAATTTACAAAACTAATTTTCATATCTCATCTGCTTATCTCACAGCTTTTTTTAAAAAAACAAACAAAACACAAAACCATTCAACAAATAAATTGTTCCATAATTTATTTTCATATAAAAATAAAAAAATAATATATAAATAAATAACAGCTTATTTATAAATATTGTAAGTATCCTAAATAAAATAAATAGAAAACACTAGAAGAGGTGTATTGAGTTGGTTTCAGTGGTGGAAATGTTAAATCTCTCAATGCTGCCCCCTGGTGGCTTTGATCCGGTTCCCCAGATGGTCCAGTCGAATCAGGTTCTGTTCGGTCCACCTCCTGAGCATCTCCCAGCCGTCTCTGCCGCCCTGCAGGAGCAGAACCCGGGTCAGTACACCTGTCACTACTTCAGCTGAAATGTCAGACACTAAAAAAAAATAGATTCCCACTTGTTGAATTTTGTTCCATTTCCTTCTGTCACACAACCACAAACTCCAGTGGATTTTTGGGGATTTTGTGTAAAATCGATTAGTTCATCGTTGTCAAGTGGAAGGTTTTTTATTTTTTTATTTTTATTTTTTATGATGGTTAGAAATCTGAAAAGTGTGGCATGCATATGCGTTTGCCTGAAGTTGCTGTGAGGTGTATTTTTTCCAGGCTGACTTTTTTCATCATCAGTGAACATAAATTTTGTACTGTAGTGATTTTCAGTTGGATTTAGGTCTGGACTTTGACTAGGCCATCCTAAAATGAATCTGATTTGAACTAAACTAACGTATAATACCTTTGGTTGGATGTTAGGGTGTTTGTCCTGGTGTAAGCTAAACCTCCAACAGGTTCAAATCCCCACAGCATGATGCTGCCACCACCATGTGTTAGTAGCTAGCAGTTCTGTGCATAGCTTTACTACAGGCTGCTTTTCTGATTAGCATTATTCAGTTATTCTAAGTCAGCGGCGTCTCAACTTTTCATCCTGGGGCCTAAAAATCTGCAAAATGTCAAAATTTGTTTGCGATTTAATTCTTTTTAGTTTGCTTAAAAGTAGTCAAACATTTTATGGAATCTGTGTATCAAATGTAAAGACTGGCTTATTAAAAGAAAAACAGATTATCTCAAAAATACTTGGGTCATTGATTGTTTTCCATTATTATGATCAGACCAGGGCCAAAAAATAATAATGACTTCAAGGGCCATAAATGGCCCCCAGGCCACACTTTGGACCCCTCTGGTCTAGACGTCTATGTTTTGGTGGGTCAAAATCGGCCAAAGTCTCTTTTCAGATTTTTGTTTTTAAACATTTTTAACTAGGAGTTTTTCTGTCTTGTGTAATCTCACTGAAATAGAGTTTAGTGGCTGTAATGTGAGAAAATGTGGGAAAGTTCAGCAGGTTTGAACATCTGAACTTCAGAGGTGATGTATTTGTACTCACAGGGTGGAGCAGAGTGCGGTTCTTCAGGGATCGGTAGTAACGCTTCAGTCGGTTCTCGAAACTCTTATGATTGCTTGTTGTCTCGTTGTGTGTTGCCTTCACCTGGAAACACCAGAGCAGGTTAAGTTTGACATAAAGCTGATTATCATCTGACTCAACACTGAAAACACAAAACAGGTGATCCACCTTAAAAAAAGGAATTAATTTGTATCCAGCAACCAAAGTGAGTTCATCCAATTTAAGAAAAACGTAAATAGATGAAGTTGGATAAACATAAGTTAACTAGAGCTGTAACAACATATTTTGACCTAAAAGCAGAAATGAAGCCAGTCGCCTCATCACACAAGTTCAATAGGAAATGAATGGAGAGGGACGTTTCCCAAATGGCTGCCTTTAAATATAAAAACCTAGAGAAACTGAATCTTCAGACATGTTTGGTTTGATATGGCAGTTTTCCAGGGCGACGTCAGAAAGGGGTGGACAATAAAACATCACCTGTCAGCAGTAACTAGCTTGCTGTGCCTTGTATGTGTGGTGGAGTAAGTTAAAATTTTTCTAATTTTTTGAAAGTTGGACCTCCATTCTGTTTTTTCAGTGTAATTTCCTGTTGTTAGCGCTGCGGCGTTGTTCCGGCTGCAGAGCACTCACACACTCATTGAGCTCCTCGATCTGCCTGTTGATGCTCTCCAGGAAGTTGGTCGTCTTCCCGGCGTCCCAGCCAGCCGCCGACTTGTTGCCATGGCGATACAGATTGTAAATCTGCTTCAGATTGTCGCTGATGAAGCGCAGCTGGGAGTTCTCCTGCAAACACAAAGACAGGTGTGAGCTGCAGCTCTATGATTGGCTGACAGAACTGGTTACGTTGACTGATCGATTGATTACCTCTCTGCTCTTAATCTCCTTGTACAGTCTGTCTGGGAATCGCTGAGGAGTCTGGGTGTGGAACGGACCTCCCTGGAAAACAATGAAACAACCTTCAATTTCTCAGCGTCACTTTAAAAACCACCGCTGCTTAACTGGTTTAACTGGAAACTCTGAACGTCAAGCGTTGATACTGAGTTCTTCCACAAGGAGTCCCTAATAGGTATTTTCTCAACCTACGTGAAAAGAGAACCACAGACAACGTTTGAGTTTTTAAGCAAGTCTTTTGCAAAAGGAGAAGGCACAGCAGACCAGTTCCTCAAGGTGTCTGCCATGCGTTCTGACTTTCTGCATCAGAGCTGGTCCTTCATTACAAAGCATAGCAGAAAAGGAATGTGGAGGGAGGCAGTCTAAGGAGTACCCCAAGATAAGAAATGGCTGCAGCTTCAAGGTCTATACGCAGCTCCAGCTCCAAAGTCTAACAAGTTCCTTTTCTCAGGGATGGGAATACTAAATCTATTAAAACTACAAATGTAAGAATGATAACAAAGCATAATTATTCTAACAGTCCCTTTAAGATGAGGGTGTTCAAAGTAAGGTGTTTTTTTTTTCAATCATAATTCAGGCATAAATCAAATAAATTAACACAGAACTAGAACTTTTCTACACAAAATCTGCTTTTAGTTGCATATTTTTTCAGTTTTCTTCAATGGAGCCCAGAATAATAAACAAACTGGAAAAAAACATTTGAAGTTTTCCAATAAAAACAAGTTTAACTAAAATAGAGTAGGTAAAAAATATTACTAAATATTTTAGTAAACTTGAAATAAGACAAAATTAACTTGCAAGTAACTTAGCAGCAAAAGGAGCTTGTTTTAAGTCGACAATTCCTTAACAAATGTATAAATACAGAATTTAGATTTAATAAACTTTGTTTTCTTCCTTTTCAAACTGGATACAGAAGTTTTGTTTAAGATAATTATTTTTAAAATTTGGTTTTCCTTCTTATTTTTTCTCTGACATGTTACTTGTTTGAGATAAATAAAGGTTTAATTTCTGTTTACTCACCATGGTCCTGACCAGAACCAGAGAGTTGTTCCTCAGCTCGTTGTGGTGGTAGAGCCAATCACAGCAGAGTGCAGAGGTCATGAGGCTCCAGAGGCCGAGGATGGCTGCAGAACTCCTGAAGGCGATGAGATCCATGATGCACAGGATGAGTTGAGTTGTTGAGCTGACATTGTGCTGGTCTGACTGAAGACGGTCATTTTATTCCTGGAGACAGAAAAATGAAATGAAGAGGAAAAGTCCCACTTTCCCTTTTGATTCCAGCGCCCTCTGCTGGAAGCTCAATCAACTGCGCGATAAACGGTTCAAACTTGATTTCTTTACTGATCGGATCTGATTAGATCCCAGCTGGATGATCCCCAGGGGTCATTGCCTCTGATCAATAACCGATAATCGGGTGTGATTGGACTCTTTGTGCCAGTTTGAGCTCCTGATCCAGGACCAGCCGGCGGGTCCGGAACCCCGCGGGAACTTCCTCTTTGCCATCCAGTTTCCAAACCTCACCGCAAGTGAAAACAGTGATGGCGGCCTCTCAGTTTGTAAACAAAGTCACAAAAACAAAAACAAACAAACGAAAAACACGAAACATTTGAAAGACCAACAAGCAAACTGAAGGCGGTGAAGACGGGATTGTTCTGATCTGGACTTTGGGACTGATCCGAACCTTCAGCATTTTATTTCAAAGTGAAAGGCTTTTATTTTGAAGGGCCCTGTCAGTGAACGTGGTTAAGTCACTATTTTCGGTTTCACAACCTTCAGTTTCTGACTGTGGAGTAAAAGTGACGCAATGACGTAACTGCAAACCTGGAGCAGCTGCAAGCAATGACGCAATGATGAGAATATCTTTAATAGAACAGGATAAGAAACATTTTTCATTTTTACAAAAAAAACTTTTTATCATGTGATCACTGAGAATATTTCATTCAAGATTCGAGTTCATCCATTAATTAACTGTTTGTGATCATAATTGTTTTAATCAGATCATATAAGTTAATTTGCTGTAGAGGTTATATTTATATTTATTTTCTGCATCTCGGATGATTTTCACAATCATAATCTTCACACTGCATCAGTGAGAGTCCCTTCTTGTTTACAACATGCAGAACAACGTTGATATTTCTGACATCAGAGTGAATTTACAAATATTAAATTAACATGCAAACCTAAAGACAAGAAAAGTAAAGTAACTTCAGAAAAGGTAAAGTTAGGCTGTGAGTTTTGTCAGGTGAGCGACTCGTCAGTCTGCGCATGCGTAGCAGTCTTGCTTTCCCACTGATCATACTAAAGAAAAAGATATAAAACGTCATATATTTCGCAAAGAGATATTAACATTTATGGAAAAAACCTCACATAACCCTATATTAAAGCAGAAAGAAAGGCTCAGTATTCAATTATGCCGCATAACTGATCCGAAGACTGAGACCAGTACCAGCACCATCTGGTTTTATTTAACCAAGCTTAACCACAAAAGGTTGCTTCTTTCACCATATCTTATCCAGTTTGTCCCACTGTAACATGCTTGAATAAATTACTATCAAAAAAAAGATAGATGTTATTTTTTTCTCTACTTTGGTTTGCATGTTTCACACACTCACATTGATTAATTTATCATTATTTAAATTTTGAAATCTTTTTAGACACAATATTGTTAGTGGCAGGTTTTCCTTGGAATCCAGCAGGACTCTGCTTGGAAACTGAGTTCTCTGAATAAAAAACACATGAAAATTTACCTTTGTGGGGGAATTTTTCTCCCATAATTTGAGAAAACACATTTTCAGTCTGAAAGCAGGATTACATGTCTTTCTTTCTTCTCAAAACTTTTAATACCTTTGCTCACATTTTCATTTTGAACCTTCAGCTGTTCTCAGAAGAGCAATGTTCACAATAGAAGATACATATTAATTTTTGTACAAATAATTGAGGTCATTGAAACAAAAAATTTGAGTTATCTGCTAATCAAAATAATGTTTATTAATGTTTAGTGTTAAACAATAATTACCAATATTATATATATTTCCTTTGAACAATCATAAAGGCAACCATAGGCTGGAAAAAGTGTGAAATATACGTGTGATCTGTGGGGCCCTCTGTTGGTCTGGAAGGGAACTTCAGGTACAAAAAACTGCTGAGCTGAAAGTTTCTTTCTATCCTGGTTTAAATAAACAATAATGGAATAAAACAATAAAATACTTGAGGAAACGTCTACAAACTTACAACAGGTATAGATTTAAGGGTGGAGGGCCACAAAATGATTTTCTTTTAATAATTCAATCTTTATCTTGTCTGTTTAAATATAAATAACAGCAGATAAATTAATTTTGTCTCAGATTGACATCAGATTGGGTTGGAGAACTATCTTCTGGTCCCGAGCTGCGCCGCTAGAGCACACACACACACACACACACACACACACACACACACACACACACACACACACACACACACACACACACACACATATTCAATATTTTAAATAATTTTAATATTCAATAATATCATGTTTTCCTCAATAGTTTCCAAGTCATGAGCTCCATTGACTCAAAATGAGTGTGAAATTGTTCTGCTAAAGTGTATAGATGAGCAACAATAATTTTTTTATTCCATTTTAGCTCATTTTTTTTATTTTTAGCTCATTTTTTTGTTACAATTTAGTATTTTTCTTCAATAGCTTCTGGGACATGTTGACTCAAAATCACCGTGAAATTGTTCTACCAAAGTGTGCAGATAAATCACATTCATTTTTACTCCATTTTTAGCCTTTTTTCTTTCAATTTATTTTAGCAATTTTTTTGTCAATTATTTAGTAAAAATATATTTGTAGCAATTTTTATTGCCCAAATTTAGATAATTTTTGACAAAAGTTGCTAAAAAAAAAAAACATATCCACATATGCAACATCGACATTTACATAAAGTACTAAGAGCATAGACATCTACCAAAGACACATAGCAACGACACAGACCAACAACATCTCCGCAAATGACGTCTACTTCTTTTTGACACAAATGGAACCCCATAAATGGAACCTGGTGGGCTTCAACGGGCGGTGCGTGACGTCAACAAGAAACAACCAGACATCTGGACGCGGACAGGTGAGTCTACCTGGGCTCGTTTGGTTCTGACTTCTTCTTCTTCGGTGTTTATATCAGCTGATTGATACGGAGCCCCTTTGAGGACATGGGGAATTTTTTTTCTTTTGCGTCCCCTCGCGATACTTTTGCGTTACCTCGCAAAACAAGTTGCGAGGTAATGCAAAAGTTTTGCGAGGGGACGCAAAAGGAAAAAAAAAAAAATCCCCATGTCCCCTTCTGGGCTCTGTAGATCGAACAGCAGGTCAAAGGGCGGGGTGGGGATGATGAGCGAGTCTCCGGTCCAGTCCAGTCCACCTGACAGCTGTTGTTTCCTTAGCTACCATTTACTGAGATCTGCACAACTAGTTAAAGTTTCTTTCCTCCCACTCAGTGACCTCAGGCTGATTCCTGAGAGGTCAACTATTTGTGAAAATCAGACGTGCATTGACAGTTTTTCTGTTTCTGTTTTAATCTTGAAAAGTTGTCTAAAAGCATTAACTGCTACTGGTCTGTTACCATGGTGACAGGGCCCTATTAGGCCTGCAGTGCACATTCAAATGAGTTTACAACATTTGAATGTTGTAAACTCATTCAAATGAGTTTACATTTGAATGAGTTTACCGCCTTCAGTTTGCTTGTCGTCCTGGGAGTTCTGAGTCGGTCGTCCTGGTCCATATTGGGTTTTGGTGCAGAATGTTTTCTGTTTCAGACTTTTAACTGTGAGAACATCTGCAGCAGCAAACAGGACTGGATGAGTTCATGTTGCACAAAAGTACTGGAAAATATGTGCAATTTTGGGTCAGAATTTTGTCATGTTTGTTTTAAACCGAGGAACCAAACAGAACCTGGAAACCCGGATTATAACAGGCAAACTACCAGCTGCGGTTCTGGTTGCTTCTCAGTTTCTGTTTGTCAAAAAGCAGCTGACTTATACATTGCAGTGTGGATTTAAATGTTTAGTATTAACACCCCATGTATATAAAATATATACAATTTTATTTTTAAATTGTATATATTAAAAGAAAATCAAAACAATAAAAAAAAAATGAAGGAATAGAACATTTCCACCCACTTCAGTGATTTAAGTTTCTACACATGAGACACACAGTTTGCATGTTGGTATCAGGAAGAAAATGCTTTGTATTTTCTAGTCATTAAAACTGGGCCTCACCTGAATGCGCTCTGTATCTGTTGGCCTGGACATACAGTGACATGGAGCGACTCTTACCTGCGAGCTCCACCAGCCAACCTCCTCCTGTCTCTCTCTCTTGGCTCAGTTTGTTTTCCGTTCACTCTCTGTCCGAGTCGTCGGGATGTGAAGATCTCCTGGTCTCTTCACACAGGAATCCAGTGAAGCTTAACGACCTCCAATAAACAATGAAGAGGAGCATCTTCCTCTTCATTGGAGTTCAAGTTTAGGACGGACAGGGGTCAGAACCATCTCTGCTGGACCGAGAGACTACTGAAGAGGATGAAACTGCAGTTTGTGGCGGTGGTTCTGTTTCTGGTTGTGGTGTTGGGGTACGTACTGCAGTGTGTGTTGAACCTCAAGCGTGATGTACTTGGAAAACATTTTTTTAAAGAGTGGAGAAAAGTTTTAGGATGTTTTCACACCTGATAGCTCGGTAGACTCGGTTCGACTGAGGACCAGTACTGGAACGTTTATTGCATTTTCAGCTGCTGAGGTTCTATGGGGGAATTTTCCTGCCATAATTGGAGACAACATTTTTCAGTCTGAAAGCAGGGTTTCATGTCTTTGGCTCTCAAAACTTTTTAATACTTGTGAATTTGTATTTGTGTGATATTTTAGTGGTGTATATGTGCAATTTTAGTCTTTTGAGTGTGTGAGAAGGAAAAATTGTTTGTGTGTGTGTTACATTGTAACCGTATATATGTGCAGTTTTAATATTTTGTGTGTGTGTGAGTCTTTAGTAGTGTGTGAGAGAGTTTTAGTCCTAAACGGTCCCTCACACGCAAACCTTTCTCCTTACGCGAGGTCTGATTGGTTTGATTGGACCATATCTTTGCTTGCAGATCTCTTCACTCGCATGCAAATCGACTGCTTGCACTTGGAACAGAAAAGTATCGTCGCCTGGCAAGCTCTCAGCCAGTAGAATGCGAGTGTTAAACTGGCACGTTTCACTACTCTCTCATTTAACTACTTAAACCTTTTTTATACAGCATTAGAGACGCTTTTAAACATGCTAATACATAAACAAATCCCTTTTCTCAATAGGTTAATAAACATTTTCTTGCATAAATTGCATGATCAGCTTTAATTTAGTGAACACTTGACCAACTAACAAAGGATGCATCTGCACATTAAAATACTTCTAACTCCAACATGTGAAAAGCTCAGCACCTTCTGATGACTTAACATCAGCAGAGCGCAGAGCTCGTCTGTTGATTATTTATAAATGAATCAGATAATAATTGGACAGAAAAATGTGCTTAATTGGAGATTTTGTTTCACAAAATTTGAACCAGTTGAAACTGCCATTTGTTGAACATATAAATGCAGAATGTATATATTTTCGTACAGTTTTAGCTCCATTACTGCTTTGAGTATGTTGTTCTTCTTCCAAGTAGCCTGAATGTTTCATTTAATAATTAATCTATTATTAATTAGTTAATTTGTCACAATTGATTAATTGTTTCAGCCCCAGTAAACATTTATACTAATAAATAAGCAGCAAATAAGGACAACGGATGGACCAGAAGGGAAGAAAGGTTCTGTTTAAGCCTGTAGAGAATCTTCAGCAACAGAAACATGTGCAACCTTTCGGATTGATGCTGTGCAGTCAAAACCAGCAGCCATGCAGGAATTTTGTTTAATGTGTTTAAAAAAAAACAAAAAAACACATTAAGCTAATGTGTTTCTAGTGTTTCACACTGTTGGTGCAAAACTGCAGCTCCAACTGCACATTTGAACAAATGTTGCATCTTTTCTGAGTCTACTGGTCTGTGTGATGTGGAAACATCCTCATGTATCAGGAACCAGGCAGAGTGGCTCCAATTTCCTCCAGAATGACGTTAAACACTCTCTAGGAGGTTTCATACTTCATTGATTTTCCCAACGCTCCATATTTTCCAGTTGGTGATTTGTATGTTTAAGAACTTAAAGTCATTCGTTTCCTACTTCCTGGCTTTGTGTAGAAAGGAGCACCGGCTCTGAATATTCATGTCTGATAATGTGGTCGTTTCCTGGTTGGAGGCTCCTTCCTATCCTGGTTTCTGATCCCTGTTTTCCTGTTTGTGATCGAACCCACAGAGTGATGTTCATCTACCTGGACTCGACTTGCAGGTAGTTCCTCACTCACAATCCCTGTTTCTCCTGTTTTCTGCCCTGAATTTGGTCTCAACATGCAGAAATCCATCCTGTCTCTGAACAGAAACACATTTTATTCATACGAAACTAAAGTCAAATGATAATTTTATTTTTGTATAAATTTGGCTGTAAATTTCTTTAAATCTTTATTTTTTATTGTTTTCTAAAAGGCAATTGTATTATTTATTTACTGTAATTGATTTAAAAAAAAAAGAAGGTACATTATTTGTACATTATTTAACTTATAACAAGACATTTTCCCAATATTATAAGAAAAATAATCAGTCAATGGAACAAGTGCTTTTCATCGATATTAAGACTTTATTTACTTAAAACAAGCCTCTATATCTTGCTAAAAAGTTGCTTGTAACGTATTTTTGTCTTATTCAATGTGCACTAAGATACTTGCACTAGAAACTCGATCAAAATTACTTGGTATTACTTTGTGTTTTTGCAGTGCACCCAACTCTATGTGAAAAGCTTTAATGGCTGAGCTGATATTTCTTGGGTTTATTTTTAAGTGGTCTTAAGGGAAAAAAGGGAAAACCTAGTTTAAATAGCATTTCTATGGTGTGAGTCTCCAATAAACAACATGGACTCTCAGATCCTGATTGCTGAAGCAGGGATTCATCTGCATCATCTGCTAACTCTGGACAGGTTTCTAACTCTCTTCCACTGCAGCTTCTCTCTTCAGCTTCATCTCAGTGGAACAAACAGGAGTTTTAAACTTCTTATAACTGAATGTTGTTGTGTCTGCAGACTCAGCGAAAGCCTCTGTGACTCTTCAAAAGGCCGGTGAGTAACAACCACTTGGTTCCTGTTCACATCTAGAATAATTTCCTCACTTGGTTCAGTTTGGTGCGTTGATCAGGTTTTCTGCGTCACTTTGGGACAACAAATGTCAAATTTAGCCAACAGATTTAGGAAGTTCTGGAAACTTGTTTGAATTGCAGCGTTCAAAAAAGTTCGAGAAATTTTGTATCTATTTTTATCTGATCAGATCACATCATCTCACACCGGTGGTCCTGATGAGAGATGATGAATGAATGAGTGTTTCCTCACGATGTTATGTGTCTGCGTTCACTGAATGCAGAGCATTTATTTTGCAGATGTTACTAAATCTGTTATTTTCCTCTAAAGGGAGGAGATGGCGCTGCAGCACCATCAGCTTTTTTTTTCACATCCATGTATCGTCTCAGTCAGCTTTAAACCCAAATAGTTCAAATATTCAGCGATTTCAGTAAGTGCCAACAATTAAACAGTTCCTCCAGTTTTACATGAAATACAAAATGTTTTTTGCACAGTTTTGCTTAATTGCTGCTCCGACTGTTATTATCATATACTGCTGGATTTCCATCTGCTGAGTTTTACCGACTTCTGTTCACTTCAGTTGGAGAAATGTTCCCTGAGTGGTGCTTGTAATTGTCTAGTGTGGCAACAGATCAACACCAAAACCCTCACATATTTTATTAAACTCAAGTAGATTCACAATTCAGGTCTAAATGTAAATTTTGAAGGAGGTTTAATAATACTTTTCAGAATTCCTTGCAAATAATTTCAAATTAAAGCCACAAAATCACAAATTTGATAGCAAAAGTCACAAAATTGTAGATGGATTAATAAGAAATTAAAGGATGCTCATTGAAATCCTTCACTGTAGGTTCTGACTACAGAGAAGGATTTCCTCTAATGAGATTCTTCTTTTTGTTAATTTCACTGAAACTGGCTTTCATAAGAACAACATACCCACCAGATCCTCGGCAGAAAGAGCGCCATGTTAGATCCGGATACCATCCACCGGACCGGATGGTATCCGGTTTCAGACTCAGAAAGAGCTGGTTTGTTCAGGTCAAAGTTCGGTGTGGTTTCTATCCCCATGCCTTGAATAAACCAAGTGTGTCCCGAGGGTGGAGACGGAATCAGAAGCATCAGAGCCTGTTTTCTCAGGGATTGTTGAGGTAATACCTGTTACCTTAAACTGTGTGCTTTGGAAGACCTTCCCTTCTGTTTAATTCAAATAAAACTGAACAGACTGTTAAAGCCTTTATTGTCATAATTGGGTCAAATCAGCTGACGAGTCGATGGTTCTCTGTAGAGGGTTCATGTTGCCAACATCTTTGCTTAATGTTTTTTGTTAGAAACAGAAAACACACAAATCCTCACAGAGACCGAGTTTTGAATTTTCCATGTAATTTTCAGCTAATAATTGGACATGGACACGGTGTTGACCGTGCACACTGTTTTGTTCAGGAAGATTATAAAACTGTTATATCCAAATAGACGATCAGAACTGAAGAAACCTTTTGGATGAGAAGTGAGATGACGTGGAGGAACAGGAGAGGAATTCGGATGTTGTTTCGCTTCCTAGGATGAGTTGATGGACGAGTTGACTGAGCAACGCTAGCAAACAATAGCAACGTTTAAAACTTTGGAAATGCTAAGTTTCCAAAGTTGCAACGCTAGCAAACGTTGAGTTGTGAGAATGAATGGATGTTTAGCTGAGCTGTAAAGCTGATGGATGGTTTGACTTGTCATTAATATAATCCTGTGTGTTAACTTTTAGTACAGCCAAGCATAGCAAATACACCTGATTCACATTTTAAAAGTCTCCTCATACTTAGTTTGCAAACTCCATCAGATCCTTTTCAAATATCACGCAGGTTTCAGGCGTCAGCTTGTCCTCTGTCTGACCTTGGTCTTGATGTTTGTGCATGTTGTACAGATCTGGGGATGGACACGTCTTCAGGAGTCCTGACCTACATCTGGTGCCAACCGATGGGTAAGGCATGTTCTCCCACTCACCAGCCGTTTGAAGAGTTTTCATCTTTCCAGTGATTCAGACTCTGTTGTTTCAAATGATCAACCGTTCCTCATAAGTTTTCCTTTGGACTTTGCGTGCTTCATTCTACATACCTAAATCTTTATCTACCAAAATAATTCCAGCGTTTTTTCTTCCTGCCACTTTTCTCTCCATGAATCTGAGTTAGTTTACCTGTAACTTGTCATAAAACCAAATAATGACGAGTTCTGCGCTTCAGCTTGAATGAAACATCAGCTCACAGTTTCAAACTCCTGGGAGTTGCAGGTTTTCTGCAGCTTATGGATGATGTCCACTGCTATAAAGGGAAGGTTTGTTGTACCTTCACATTCCTCTCTAGTTTTAAACATGCAGCGTCAGGATTCAGCAAAATCCTGGAATAGTTTGGAGACACTGTCCTCTTCCGGCTTTTTACCGAAACAATTTCTACCCTCCATTAAAAAAACCAAATGATTCAGTTGAGCGGTTCAGGAGGGAACCAGAATGAGAACTAAAGTTGAATAAAGAAGAAACATTTGATGTATAAATATTTATAAAAAGGAGCTGACACATATGTGTCGGAGGAACTTTATTTGACTGTCTGTGTTTCAGGTTGAAGTATCCACAGCCGAGCATCATGCATGGGTGAGTCTCGTCTTCTGCTGCTGCGTTTGAGTTTTTCATGGTTCTGGTTTCTTTAACAGTCGATCTCTGTTTGCAGTCGGACGGACGTTGCGTCGGTGACGCCCTGGTTGGCGCCGGTCGTCTGGGAGGGAACCTTCCAACCGGTTTTGCTTGACAGCATCTACCAAAAGAGAAACATCACCGTTGCTGTCACAGTGTTTGCTGTTGGGAAGTGAGTGTGACGCCGCAGTGATGCGTTTCTCGTCTGCTTCCACCTCTGATCCATAAGGTTCCTGTTCAGGTACATCATGTTCCTGAAGGACTTCCTGGAGACGGCGGAGCAGCACTTCTTCATAGGTTTCAGAGTGAAGGTTTACGTGTTCACCGACCGGCCAAATGAGGTTCCCAAAGTGAAAATGGCTGCTGGCAGAGAGGTAAACAGAGGAGAGCATGAAGAATTCACAGTTTAAATCACAAACGGCACATTCATCCTGACTGACTGTCTCATCCAGTGGCTTTGAATGACTTTGTTGGTTGTTAAGTTCTTTTAGACAAACTATGATGACAAGGATGGATGTTACGTCTATCACATAAAATGCATCAGTATTTAAGGTTGTGACAAATTGTAGGGAAGGTCAAGATGCATGCATGCTTTTGAAAGGGCACTTTTTTGTGGATTAGCAGCTCATCCTTCTCATCTTTCAGCTGGGGGTGAGTTCGGTGCCGAACACCAAACGGTGGCAAGAAATCTCAGCCAGAAGGATGGAGATCATCCAGAGCCTGATTGAGAAGACGCTCAGCAGAGACGTGGACTACATCTTCTGTTTGGATGTCGACTCAAAGTTTCACAATCGATGGGGAACCGAGTCACTGGGAGAACTGGTGGCTGTGATCCATCCAGGTACAGCTTCCAGTTTTCAATCTGGACTCGGGGCTTGATTTAAAGCTGTATACTTTATTAACCATGTAGGGAAAATTTGTCGTGGACAACATGTGGTAAATGGGTGAGAACAGGTTTATCATATGGTTTGGTTCATTTGATACAAGGCAGTGAGAAAAAGAACCACAGCAGCAGAAAATGCAGCAAATGTTGCGATTTTGGTCCCAGTTTACCAGTTTATCAGGTGAAAGCTCCTTCAGTTTTTTCCCTCGATGGGTTTGGTCCAGTTTGTAATATTAGTCAGGTTGTTGGCGGCTCAACTCTCTGAGCCCAGATGAGTTACTGAGTGAACTCCCTCCTCCTTTCTCAGGGTACTACAAGGACGACCGCAGTAGGTTCCCATACGAACGGCGGCCCGCCTCCAGAGCCTACCTGGCTCCTGGCGAGGGCGACTTCTACTACTGCGGTGGCGCCTTTGGAGGCGTCCTAGCCGAGGTTCATCAGCTCGCTCAAACCTGTCGCAAAAACTTCGAAGACGATGCCAAGGAAGGCATTGAGGCCGCCTGGCAGGAGGAGAGCCACTTGAACAGGTAGGCAGGTAAAGTACACAGATGCCAGGCCTGGTTCTACAATCTGGTGATGTCATTTCCTGTCTCTGTGTCCAGGTACATGTGGCTGAACAAGCCCAGTAAGGTTCTGTCTCCTGAGTATCTGTGGCAGGATTTCAAAGCCAGAAACTCAGAAATTCATGTCATCAGATTCTCTGGGGTCACAAAGAACTACAAGGAAATACGACCCAACTGAGCTCAAGTACTGGACCGGAGACACTTCCTGTTCGCTCCGATCCAGATCAATAGCTCGTCTGAGCATGTGCAATACTTGAGACAGATTGTTCCAGTCTGTTCCGCTGTTTCACTGGTTTAACTGGGAGTCTGTTTGAAGGAACCTGAAAGAACCCAGAGGTCTATACCTGAACTAAAGCTGCGTCTAGTTCTGATTCTTCAGCTGCTGGTTCTGATTC
Organism: Poeciliopsis turneri; assembly: GCA_922788865.1. NCBI lineage: Eukaryota > Metazoa > Chordata > Actinopteri > Cyprinodontiformes > Poeciliidae > Poeciliopsis > Poeciliopsis turneri. The sequence goes on from CAKLNU010000845.1 coordinate 210,621, forward strand.
TTCTGCTGCTGGTTCTGATTCTTCTGCTGCTGGTTCTGATTCTTCTCTTGATGCCAACGTCCTGCAGGTCGGATCAGTGATCCACAGCAATACATTCTTGTGAAATTACTTATTTCAAATGAGTAAAGTAAGGGATTACATTTGGAAAAAAGTAATCAGATTACTGATACTTCACCGAAAGCAGACTTGCAACGTTTAATGCTTGGATGTACAACTTACTGATTTATTTTATTTTATCCTTGTAATTTATGCGAGTGAAAGAGTGTTAACATTCAAATAATTTTATTCAAATGGTGGAGTAGGGCTGATTACAATTTAACTTTTTAAATATGGTGAAATGCACTAAGAATGTTTCAATACTCAACAAAATTCTTCAAATCAGATTGTTGCATTCCTATTTTCTTTGCTTAATACATGGAGTTAAGAGCAAAACAAGTTTTGGAAAAAAAAAACGGTTTTAATTAAACTTTATATGACAAATTAAGTTACATTGAAAGGTATATTGCTTTATTCAGCAATTATGAAAAGCACCTAAGTGAAGTAATTACTGTTTGAAATAAGTCATCAGTAAAGTAACTTTATTACTTTCTTGGGGAAGGAGGAAGTTGACCAGCTCTGCTCTGGATCCTCCTGCTCCGTCCTGGAGCCTCAGATCCAAAAATCTTCGTCATTTCAGCTCTGCAATTTTTGGATCTTTGCAGTTCTTCTCGTATCCAGAGGTTCTGTCTGAGGCAGTTGCCTCCACCAGGGGGAGCCATTTCAAAACTTTATGGCCCCAATAAATATTACCTACCAGCAGAATGTAAAATATTTTATATATCTGATAAAGTTCTTGGACTTTTTTGTACGTCTTTATGTTCGTTTGGTGATTCAAACTGATTTATATGAACTTGTTCTAAAAACGCAGGACGTTTTGTCCTGCAGGGAGCGCATGTTGGGAACGCTTTAACAAATAATAATTACCACTGAGGAACTTTAATGTCCAGAAAAATCAGAATTTTGCTACCAGGCTGCTAACAGAACCACACCTGCCCAGATGATCCATCATGCATGCAGGAAGGTGTGGGCTAGTAAACACTGGAGTAATGTTTGTTTTTCTTAGGTTGGGTTGCAGGTTCTGCAAAAATAGGGATCACTGTTAAAGTGAAATAAAAAAATAAAACCTGCCAGAGTGTGTGTTGTTCTCTTTGTCCGGATCATCAGACCGTTTAGTTGCAGGAGTCCAGGGACTTCTCGCGCCTTCTCGGACATCCACCTGCAGAACTGGGCCATCCTCATACTGCTGCTCCAGCCTGGAAGGATCCTCTCCTTCACAAATCAGACACAACAGAAGTTTAATGGGAGAAAAGCGTTTTGGTGGAAGCATGTTGGAGCAAGTTCTGTTAGTCTGATATCTTCTTCCAGACTTTTGTTCGATTTTTATTTATTTTTGGTTGTTTATACACCAGGAGTAGCTGATTAGCAAATGATATCTGAACTACGAATCCCAGAGAACTTAAAACAGAGTCTTTATTGATGCAAAGCAGGACCAAAGAGCAGAGAGAAAGAGGAACTTCGTAGCTCGGATCGTATCCCCGACTCCAACATCTTTCCCTCCGGCCGTTTGACTCTACGACCTGGAGCGGCAAAATCAAATAAACTGGATTAGCAGTTGATGATGTCATCGCGTGCTGCTGAGGAATATCATTTCTGCTGCTCAGATGTCGAGCTGTTGGCATGTCATGACACCATCATTAAGCAAACTTCAGATTTGTTGGAGATCCGTCAGGAAGACATTTAAATTTCGCTTTGGGATCAATCAAGTCATTCTGGAATAAATTGGGTTGGATTCTCTGCAGGATCAACAAAGTTCTGCTCCCTGTTTGTGAGGAAACATCCGGTTGTTTTTTTTCTCCTGGAATCGCAGGAAGAGTTTTGTTACTGATCCTGATCTGTTTGCTTTTGACATCAGATGAGTTTTCTGCTGTGTCCTCGTTATCTGACCTCTCTGTCATCACACAGCAATCAGGGTCTTCCTGCTCAGCCCTCCATCTTTCTCTATCTACACAGAAACTTCCTTCGGAAACACAAAGTCCCACACCGACTGACTCACATTGTTGGAGAAACTGATGTTCCTCACCCTGGATTCACTCTGATTCTTGTTTTTTTAGTTGCACATGAGTGCATGTCAACAATAAGGGCAGAAAAAAGGAATGTTTTTCCATCAGATTAAGAAGATAAAGTTATTGAGAGCTCAGATCTGCATGAGATTAAAATGTAACACAAGGAGCAGCAACAAGGGCCCTCATGTTTGTGGTTAACAGCCTGTGAATTCAGCAGAGTTTATCATAGAAAACGTCTAAACAGCCTCAACCTTCACCCTAACAACCCTGGCTAACAACCCCGGCTCACCCCGTTTTCTCTACCTGAATCCGGCAAATCTCTCACTTCTGCTCAGGTTCCTGTTCACCAAAACCCACATCCCTCCTGGTGTTCACCAGGGCTCAGTTCTGGGCCCTTCTGTTCATTGGTTCCATCTTCAACCAGTTCAACATGGAGTTTCACTGCTATGCAGATGACACCCAGCTCTACCTGGCCTTCACCTCTGTAATGGCTGACGGTTTGTTGGTTTTTAAACAATGCTTCAAATAAAAAGGTTTATTTTCGCTTTTTATTTGTGATGATACAGTACACCCAGGAGCTTAATCAAACAGGTTATGGTGTCAATCTGCTAACGTCGCTGTAAACTAACCATTGAGTGACCTGAGTTGACCTTTGAGTCCCATGAGTCCAGTAACTAACCCCCAGTGGGGTGCAAGAGAAAAACGCAGCTCACACATAATGAAGCTGAAAAACACTAGAATTTACTTTTTAAGTGTTGATTTAAGGTAAAAGTTTGGTTTGGAGATTTAGAGACAGAGTCCATTAATATCAGAGAATATAGAGATTTTCCTGGCCTGCAGCCTGGATGCCTGATGATAGGAATACATTTAAAAATGTCTGACAGCTCAGTGAGCGTCCTCTCAGCTTCTCGGCCTAAAGGGATTTGCCGAACAGAGAATGATTGAAGAACTTCAGGCTACAACCTGATCCTGGTTCCTGCTGAAACCGTCACTGTTTCGTTCCTTTTTCTGGTGTTGTCTGAAGAAACTGAGCTCCAAAACAGAATTAGTTCTGATTCTGGACATTAGGAATAAGGATGGTTGAACTTACCTACAGGTTAGGGTTACCTGTTGGAGTGGAAGTTTCCTCCGATGGGCCAGGTCACGTTGGGGTCATCAGGTCAGATTGTTTCAGGAAGCTTTAAGCCTCTGAAGGCTCTTTTGTTTTGGACAGTTTCAGTTCTTCAGCGCTTCTCTCCAGGGATTTCAGACCAGTTCATTTCCATTTCAGGTCCTTGATACGTTTGTTTCAAAAGGTTTTAGATCATCGAAACTGTTTTAGGAACTTAAAAACGCTCGACGAGAGCATTTTATTGAGTTTATATGCTAATAATTATGGGTCAGGATATTGCAGGTCCTTTGCTGCTGTTTTCATTCCAAATGGTTTCAGGATGTTTCAGAACCCAGATGACTGGTTCAGGACGTTTCGCAGCAGATTTTGGTTGTTTTAGGTTGTTATTGCTACCTCAGGATGTTTCTGACCATGGAAGACGGTTTCAGGAAGTTTCATAACCTTCATGACTGTTTTGGAAAGTGTTAGTGTCTTGATTTTCCAGCACCTTCAAGGCCTTCTTGGGATATTTCTGACATTGGTTCCCTGAAGATTCAGGACCTGGATGACTGTTTCAGGAAGTGCTGAACCCTTGATGGGTGTTTCAGGAAGTTTCTCACCCTCAAAGATCCTTCAGGTGATTCCTGTCTTCCATTCCTGAACATTTAAGGCGGTTTCAGGAAGTTTCACACCCTCAGTGACTTATTCAGGAAATGTTAGACCATTGTTGACTGTCTCAGGAAGAGTTGAGCCCTCGATGACTGGTTCAGGAAGTTTAAGGCCCTCGATAACTTTTTCAGGAAGTTTCACAGCAGATTTTAAAGTGATTTTAGGTCCTTCATGAGTATGTAAAGATACTGAAGATGGTTTTCACAACCTTCATGACGTTTTAGGTTTCTGATGGTTGTTTCAGAAAGTTTTTTGCACTTAAAGTCTTTGGGTTTCAGGTCCTTCATTGCTGTCTTGGGATATTTCTACCCATTGAAAATAGTTTCCCAAAGTTTTAGAACATCAATGACTTTTCAGGAAGTACTGAACCCTCGATAAAGTTTTAAATTCTTAGATGATGTTTCCAGAAGTTTCAGACCCTTGACACTTCCTATTTAAGGAAGTGTTAAGCTCTCAAAGGCTGTTTAGGAAGTGCTGGACCCTTGATGACTGTTTCAGGAAGTGCTGGACCCTTGATGACTGTTTCAGGAAGTTTAGCTTCAATTAGCTAGCGTCCGGTTCTTGATGACTTTCTTAGAGGGTTTCTGATCTGGGTTAGTTTGCAACATTTAAGGCTTTTCAGGAAGTCTTTGTTTCCTCGTGGCTGCAGCTCTTTACTGTTCCAGTAAGTTTTTAAACACTTCACTGCTTCAGGAAGTTTCAGGTCTTTTCTGGTTCTGGGTGGCTGATTGTGGTCAGAGCAGGAACGTTGCTCTGTTTCTAAACACTTGTCATGTTCTTACATGTTACCTAAACACAGACCGGGAACCATTGAACTGTTTTCATGCATCAGCACCTTCAGTTGTCTTCTGGTTTCCATGGTGACATCAGCAGAAATGAATGCTCTCTGATGCGTTTTCTGCCCGCTCACCTGATGCCTTTCATCCTGAGGCTGGACAGCTGCCTCCTCTGATTGGGCTTTGTGCAGCATCAGATAACCTGCAAGGTTCATCAGTTCATTTTTGTGAGGAAACTGATCCTGAGGTACTGATGCAGCTTTGTCTTGCTCAGGTGAAGCACGGAGGAGGGAGAGTGATGATGAGGGGCTGCAGGATAAAACCCTGTTTTCACCAGCAGATCTGCAAAGACACCAAAATTTCCGCTTAACTTTACATTTTGATCCTTCTGATTGTTTAATTTTTAAAAATCAAATGACTGATAATTTGATCAGTTACTCCGTGCTTCAGTAGAATTTTTACCAAATACTTTTTAACTCTTACTTGAGTAATTTCTTGGATTGTAACTTGTTAGTTTTGCTTGAGTAGAAATATGTCAAAGTAGTGAAATGTTTCGGCCACTCTGCCCATCTCTCTCAGTGACCATGAGGATCCAAAACATGACAGATCTGAACATCTAACTGTCCCAGAACAACTTTGGTTTGACTGTTAACATTTAAAAACGATGATAAACACAGAAATTACAGTTTCTTATCAGTCAGAGCTGAAACTGACAAACTCGTCCTTGATGCAGATAAAACATCCAGATCAACACCTGACAAGAGATAAAAGTCACTGAGCATGCTCAGAGGTTTGTAGGGATGTGTGTGTGTGTGTGTGTGTGTGTGTGTGTGTGTGTGTGTCTTTGTGAAAATAAGAAAAAGGAGAGAGGAAGTAAGACAAAGACAGGAAGCTGAAATAAACTGAGCGGAGAGTGTGAGACAAAAACATTCACTTTTACACACACACACACAGTATTACCAGGAGTGTGTGTGTGGGCGGGTTAACTCACTCAGACATGATTTCATTTCAGGGCGAGCGAGCACAGCTGAAGAATAAGAATGAAGGAGGGGGAGAAACAGACGGAGAAGCAGACGGGGCGGAAAATTTAGAGCCGCACTCGGACAGTTGGAGGACGAGGACATCTGGACAGATCCCTTCACCCAGAAGCATCAGGTCAGAGTTCATCCTGTTTCTGTTAGCAGACTGAGCAGCAGTCATTTTCCAGCTGCCATCACTGTTTCACAGGCTGCAGGTGTCCTTCACCAAAAGGAGACGATAAAAGTAGAGCAGGGATCAATCAGCATGTTGGAAACCTTTTCTTCAGCAGGGAAACTGGTCAAATTGTTCAACCAGTTAAAATAAATGGTTTGTGGATTCAGGAAACATTTGGTTGAGATGCAACTTGGAAAAAAAAACATTTAATCAAATATGAGGCAAGTTTTACAAGTGACTAAAATGTTCACAACTTCTTATTTTAAACATTCAAGCATCAAATGTTTCTGAATGTGCATAAATACGAAGAGTGGAAAATCACGTCTGTTTGTTTAGTTTCACACACATTTTTTTAGAAAAGTTATGACGACAGTACAAAGAGGGTAAAAAGCCTGAAGGGGTTAAATAGATCTCCACCTAAATAATATAGAATAAAACAGGACAAAACAATCTTTCATCTGTTGATTATATATTTATGAAATGCATTAAGATAAAAGTCATCAATACACATCGATGTTACAGACATTATGAATCAAAGGCAGGTGTAACCAGGCAGGTGTTGTTCAGGTGAAGGAAGGCTGGCTTTGTTACCGTCTTTATGTGACTCTGAAGGTTCAGCTCTACACTCAGATTCCAGGCCTGATCTCTAGTTTCTCGCTGTAATAACTGGAACTGGCAGAGGTAAAGATGGTGATTGGATAAAGTTTCTTACCTCACAGATTGGCAGACAGGTGACAGCCAATCAGCTTGGAGATCCAATCAGTCAATCAGCTTTGAGATTGGGTTGATTGAGGTTTGATTGAGGTTCTCGTTCCCTTCAGGTGTGGGTCTCCATGGCAACAGATATGTTTGTTCTGCTGAGCGTCTGTCTCACTGTGAGCCTGGCGATCAACATCGACACGTCGTTTCCGGTGCTGAAGGCAATCGGGAGCAAGAATCTATTTGGATTCTCTGTCGCTCTGCATGAGGACCTGGAGACGGGGAAATACCTGTGAGTTAACACCTAATCCACACACCTGTCCTAATCCACACACCTGTCCTAATCCACACACCTGTAGGAAGGCTGATACAGGTGTGAGATACAGGTGTGTAGAGATACACACCTGTATTTCTAATCCACACACCTGCCCACATCTGCTCCTCTACTCCTCACAGTATCACATAATCTGCCCTTCAAATCCAGAAAGCATCACATAATCTGAGTCATAATCCAGTGTCATCGTCTGAGTAATTATAGATATAAATATTTTCAGAAGCTGCTTGAATCAGATCCTTCATTAGATGAATATTTTGACTGGAACAGGCTGGGAGAGTTTGGGCTCCTGTGTTTCTCTCCTTCTGTTTGTTGTGTGTTTGCTCTCCGTTCCTCTGAACGTCTCAGGTGTGTCCACATAAACTCAAACTGCCGTTCAGAAACGAGCCGTTGCTCACAGCCCGGTGAAACCTCAGCTTCCTGTTCTCAGCGTTAGATAAATCTGTGATCTGATTTTTCCCTCATGCACTGAAACATACGTGACTGGAACTGTAACAGCAGCAGTCTGGGTTTCCTGTGAATGTTTGAGAAATGAAATGTTTCTCAGCAGAGTTAATGTTATTACACCTTCATTTTTTAGAGACAGGAACCTTTTATTGAGTGGATTTACGGTTCATTAGTGCACTGCAGAGTTCAGATCCCACATAACAACCATTTCATAGTCCAACTTTCTCATTTTGCACTGCTATTATTTCCTTTCTGTTGTCTAGTCCATATCTGGAATCAAACCCATGCAGTGAAACCACAGAAAATGTGTTTAATTTGCAGTAGAGAAGTACTTCAAAGGAGATTTATTATGCAAAAATTAACATTTTGGACATTTTTCTACTTTCATTTGAGTTTCAACTGCTCCAAAAACCAGACAAACACCAAAACAAACAGAAACTATTTTTTCTGGCAATAAGTCAGTGTTTTTGGTGTCTGGAAAATGAGCTGTTTCAAAACGTACTTACCAAGCAACCCCAGCCCTGTAAACTAGCAACCCCAGTGGCGGTCTACAACCTTTAGTCTGCTGGTTTTAACGCTGTGAAAACACAACCGTTCTGTCCTTGTGAATTTTCAGAAACCACTTGTTGGATTATTGTTGTTTGCGCAGGAGGCTCTATTTCTGTTTTTCAAAGATGTACGGCTGCAGAACTGTGCATCTGTCTGAGTGTGAGAGTACACATGGAGTCGGGGAGCGTGGCCAGCAGCAGCTTATAGATTTAAAGTGACAGTACGCTCATTCTGAACCAGAATGGTTTAACTTTTGTTAAATTTGTTTTTATAGACCGTAAATCAGTCCTAACATCGCTTTTAATGAATTGTGTTCCTATTTGGTCTGGGTGATCAAACCAAAAACTCAAAGCTTTAACATTGTTGGTGAATATTATTTCACCAGATTATTGCTCATCAAACCCGATAAAAACTATTCTGATGGATTTGCAGCATGTAACGCCCAAACAAATTGTATTAAAACATGGAGCAGCAACCCATCAGAACACATCCAGTATCATCACCAAGAAATATCCAGTGATTCATGAAACCAGCTGAGAGTTGGAAGAGTTGTTGCTCAACTACAACCGGGTCAGAACCAGTCGGTCTGTTTTTCCTCAGAAGTCTGGAGCTCAGATTTCCATGCAGTTTCCCGTCTTCCGCGACGGGAAACTGGAGAACTGCAGTGGTTCTCCACTCTGTGCAGTTTTATCTCCCAGTTTGTGATAAGTGGTTTCCCTCCGAGGAGGCCGGCTCCATCCAGCTGCTGCTGATCCGGCTCCATGAGACTCACGTGGAAAGCCGTCCAGGATGAGCAGGCTCCATCAGACCAGATCTGTGTGTGAATGTGCAGCACAGGGAGTCAGGTGAATGCCCTGCAGTGTTAATAATGCGTCTGAATTCTCCTGCAGCCTGAGAAACAGCAGCAGCAGCTCGAGCAGAAAGGAGCCGCAGGAATCAGGCAACAACTTCAGATCAGAAACGATTATATGGAAAACCCACTATGGAAAACAAAAGCTTTCTCCAGAAAATGATATGGTTCTTACTTATCCACTTAGACACTTTATTTATTGACTTTTCTGCTTTTTTCCCCCCAAAACATCTAGTGATAAACCCAGCGACTCTTTTTCTGTTGTCGGAGACTTTTATGCAACCATGAGCTGCTGCACAAAAAACTTGGAAATTTCAGAATTTCAAAAGTCAAAAATTTGCAAGAGAATGTCAGAAATTTTGTGGGACAAAAAATTAAATTTTCTGAGTTTTAAAAGCAGAAGAAATTTGGCTTTCTTAACACCAATTGTGTGTCTATGTTACATGTTGAATAGAGACGTATTTATACCTTTGATCAAAATAAGAAACTTTCACTAAAGAAAACAAAATAAAATAAAAATTATAGATTTTCTACCAAGGATAATCTGTTAAAATTATGCTGGAAAAATTTCTGAAATTTTGAAATTCATCTCAGAAATTTTATAGCAAAAACTTTAAACTTTCTGAGTTTCAAAAGTAGAAAAAATTCAACAGCTGAAACTCAGAAACTTCCATGTTCTCCAAAATGTATGAAATTAATTTAATAATTTCTTCTTTTTTTCTAGCATATTTTGAGAGATAAAACTCTCTTGAAAACTTTATTGTTTTGAGCCCTTTAGCAAAAGCTTTTTTGTTTTGATCAAAGGTGTAAATGCCTATTTAGTGTATTGCCTGAAGACTAAAGGAAGAAATAAATGGGAGTGAAGTAATTTCACCAGCAGTGGGATGGACAGGAATGTTTCTGTGGGAGTGGGATCATGGGACAGGAGTGGGAATCCGCTCTGGTGTCGCTCTGTGCTCGCCGCCGGAGCCGTGCGAATCTGACTGGCACGGTTTTACATCCGAACGCAGAGAGTAACAAAGTTAAGCCTGTAGTGAGATGGTTTTAGGTAGAATAACGCAGAACAAAACAAATTTACACAAAAATGTTACAAATATATCACAGAAACATACAAATAGAGTCATAAATAATCCTTTGAGACAGTTTATCTGCAAAAAAGTTCATTTTTTGGAACACAAAAGCCCAAAATCTTACAATGTTTGTTTAGTGCAAATATCTTAATACTCTTTAAGACAAAACTAACTAATAAGTAGCTTTACAGCATGATGTATCAGTTTCTGTTAAACCAGTAATTCGTTGCTATTCATGAAAAACTTCTGGCAGATTATTTCACTTATAACACTAGAAAAATGTCTTGTTATAAGTTAAATAATCTCCCAAGTGAACTAGTTCTTTTTCATCAATATAAAAGAACTGTTCACTTAAACAAGCTAGCATTTCCTGCTGTGATTTAGTGAACTTGAAACAAAACAAATTTAAGGTATTTGTATGGGAAACTAGACATAAATTATTTGATAAGACTTTGTGATTTTGTAGTGTATGTATTAATGTACATAAATAAGAACTTTGCCTGTTATAAATAATTTAAAAAAATAAGATTATTTCACTTATAACATTGGAAAATTATCATGTTATAAGTGAAATAATCTGCTATAAGAACTTGTATATATATTTTTTATCAATATTAAGAAATTGTCTTATTTCAATCAAGTCTTGGAACCCAGACCAAAAGTACTTGCTGAGATTTAGTTTTTTTGCAGAGTAAACTTTAACAAGAAGGATCATTAGGAAGAGGACAAACTTTATTTTGGGAGCCTAAACTGGTTCTGGAGGACAGTTTATCACATACAGCCTCAGTATGAGTTTAAGCAGTTGTAGACGCTGAGAGATCACATGGTACACACACACACACACACACACACACACACACACACACACACACACACACACCCTCCCTTTGAGCTGCTGATTGCTCCATGTTGCTCCGACTGAACATACATGTCTCATCCCCTCCTTCGCTGCTGCTTCCTGAAGGAGATCCTCACGCAGCTCAACCGGAGGTCACCCAGCTGTCTGTCTCCAGGGTCGCCATGGCTACCGTCTCTTTATGTCCGCTAATTGGATTGGCTGTGGGTGTAGCTCACGCACAGAGTGATGTTCCTCTGGAGGCTCAGGTGCTGCAGGTCGGAGTTTCCTCCAGTCAGACTCCCGGCGCGCCATGTTTGGCTGTCCGGCGGGTCGATGGGGTTTTATTGGTTCTTGAAGGCAGAATATAGACTCTGAGTGCAGCCAGGAGATTCTGAAGTCCCTTTTGGACTGACGAATGTTGGACCTGTAAGTAGTTTCTGGATGCTGGATTAGTTCTCCCAGGAGACATGGAGGACAATCCTGGAATCAATAACTTATCTCCTAAGGATGCTTTCGCTCTTCTCTGACACTGCTCTGACTCCATCACCATGGCAACCTACCTGGCAGGTCAGAGGTCGCAGAGAGTTAAAGTATCTGAGTGAACACAGGAAGTGATCACACCCACAGACTTCCTGTCAGTAAGAGGCGCTACCCATCCGTCTGACATTTAAAGACGTGAATGCTGCGTCGTTTAGTCTCCATGGCGACCGCCAGTCCTCATTATGGTGGGACGTATTGTGCAAAATTCACATTATGCACATTTTTGTACTTCCTTTTGAACAAGCAAGTGCTTCTAAAAACAGTTCCAGCTTCTATGTTTGTGCCTTTTTAAAGACCTTCAGAAAGTTTCACTGCTGGAAAAGACACGTGTTTTGGTTTCAGAAACCATTTGCTGCATTCTTGTTGGTTACGCAGAAGGCTCCACTTCTGCTTTTCAGAAATGTATGGATGTATAACTACGCATCTGTTTGCAGCCTATTTGCATTTAAAGTGACAAGTCAGCCTAAAGCAACTCATTCTTAACCGAAAATACTAAAATCTCATTTTCGAATAATGATTTTGTGCAAAAGTTGTAGTAAACATGTTTTGTTTACGTCTTAAACCTGTCCTAACCTGTTCAAGGAAGCATAACAGGTCACCTTTAAATGAATTCCCAGCTGGTTGGATTCATTGTTCCAGTGTTTCCAGTCCAGTCCAGTCAGGATGGGTCCTATCCGGTCACACGTGGCTCACACTGACCTCCAAACAGTTTGTTGTCCTCCAGCTGATTTATGTCATATGACTTCAGCTAATCAGAGGGAGACACTTGTCCTCAGGCTGTCATTGTGTCATTGGGTGTCCCGTCTGTCCTTCAGACTCCATTTATCCTGAGACTCAAAAGAAATGTGACTCAAATATAAAAACAGTCAGTTTAAATCATCAGTGACCTCCATTGGGAAGCTCAGGTTGTGATTCCTGGAAATCCAGAGAACCATGGTGGGTCTCTGCCATCAGTCAAGATCAGGAAAACATTCAGGGGTGAAAACATCGAACATCTAACACCAGGGCTGCAAGTAACAATTATTTCAGTAATGATTAATCAATTAGTCTTCTGACAATATTAATTCCTAAATTGATAAATTAGTATGACAATTCATCAGTTAATCATCAGAATAATTGATTAATCGTCAGTATAATCCTTGCGATTAATTGATTAATCAGATGTTAAAAATTGGCTTATTCTGCAGATTTGAAATTTAACCACTTAAACTTTTGTATGCAACATTAGAAATATAAAAGATGCAACTAAACGAATAAATCAATTATTTTTTAAACAAGAAAATTAACATGTTCTAGCTTAAAATGCAACAACTACAGTTCCTTTAGATTCAAAAACAATTAATTCCTTTTTAAATGAGAAAATACAACCTTATTTGTCTGAAAATTGTTCAAAAGAAATACTATTTTAGTTACTAACATCAACATGTGAAAAATAAGATGCAGTACAAACAATCAGACCACAGGTAACACTGCCCACCTGTTCCTGACAGGCTATTGGTCGGCGCTCCCAGGGAGAAGGCGGAGCCTCACATTCCAGCCAATCGAACAGGAGGCGTGTACAGCTGCCCGGTCACTGCTAACCCGTCAGAGTGCAGTAGGATAAAATTCATAGATCAAAGTAAGTCCCCCTCTCAACATGTCATTCTACTTCCTGTTTCACACTGAGGGGCCGTGGATGTCTTCATTGTTCGATGGCCAACAGTTTGTTTGTGAAGTTTGGTTCCCAAATTCCCAAACGAGTGGAGAACAGATCTTTGGGAATAAGGTGGAAGTTTGATCCTTTCTGGCCTTTCTCAGAAAAACAAAAGCTAAAATACAGGAGCAAATTAAGCTTAGAGCCCATAAAGCCACGTGATACGAACACAAGATCCTTCAGGATCTCCAAGTCTTTCAGCTTTATAGAAACAAATCCTGAATAACCGCTTTGACTCAGAGCCCTGGATCTGAACATCCTGGTTATTCTTAGAGGAGGTTCTGGATTTTGGACTTCAGCCTGAAGTGAACTTTGGTTTGACACACAGCTCCCACTGCAGAGGCTTTACATTTAAAGACTTTTATCTGCAAAATAATGCCACTAATATACACTGCAAAAGTGTACTACATTAAATAAAATCAAACCAACACACAGTCTTAACTTCAAAATTACTTTTCATCAAGATATTTGTGCTTGTTTAATAAATAATTCTTGATTACAATGTATTAGTTTCATTGATTTTTTTTTTTTAATTCTAAAAATAAATTTTTCCTGTTTTCAGTGAAAAGTCAAGAATGTCCGACTTAAGTTTATTTGGGTTACTGAAAAAGTTACTTTAAAGTTATTTTTGTCTTGTTTTAATATAAATACAAACACAAGAAACTTGGTTTTGCAGTGTAGGTGGCAGAACCGACACGGATGATCCGAGACGTCCTGGCAGAACATCGGACTGAAATGACATCAGCCCAGTTATTAACCGTAGTTTTAATACATCTTAAGAAAGTAACAAGAGAGTTCAAACAGCTGATTAATGGCAGCTCCTCCGTAACAGGTGAATCATCCCATCAGCCTGGCAGCCGTGACTCAGGAAGAAAACAACCCATTTGAGCTTCTTGGCTCTGGACTTTCAGTTGATTAGCTGACTGATTCGTTGCCGCCTGTGATCTTATCGCCATCTCGGTGCATTATGGGTAGTCCATCAGTCATTGAGCTGTGACAGCTGCTGTCTGTTTCAGAACAACACAACCACACTCCCATTATTAAGATCCTGATAGACTAAAACATGACAGCTGGTGCATGATGACTGATAATGTAGACAGAATGCCACAGGGAATAGGAATACACTGCAAAACATAAACTCTTACCAACTATTGTAGTCTAGTTTCTAGTGCAAACATCTTTTTCCCTTTGAAATAAGACAGAACTAACTTATAACTAACCTGTTAGCAAGATATAGGAGTGTTTTTTAGTTAATAATAATATTTATGAAAATGTACATTGTTCACTAGCAGATTATGTCATAACATGGGAAAATGTCTTGTTCTAAGTAAATTTGGGAACCTGATTGAACCGGATTAACTCCTATTTATGCCTAAATACTCTAGAATCAAATGTCCAACAGCTGAAGGTTGGTCTAACCACCGACATCAACAGAATAATGATCCTAAACTCAAATCTACAACTGATAAATGAAAGAATCAAATGGGTTGCAATGGCCTAGTCCAACTCCAGACCTCAGTTTGAGAAGTCTTTTGTCTAGTGGGACAGACTTACCATTTCTCTGTCTTTGTGCTGTTGCAGACCTGGACCCCACTCAGGACCTGCTGGAGGACATGTGGCTGGGCGTCACAGTAGCCAGTCAGGGCCGACCGGGAGGGAGGGTCCTGGTGAGGCTCTGCTCTCATTGGCTGATTATTTCAACCAAATTTTCTGCTGTAATTAAAATATTTGTTAACCACCAACTGTGTGTTTTGGCAGGCATGTGGGCACCGGTTCGTTAAGGTGTACCAAGGAGATAGAAAGATAATTGGCCGGTGCTATCTCCATAGAAACGGCCCACATCGTGATGAAGAGCCACTAAACTGGGAGCAAATACAGCAGCAATGCGAGTAGGTCACATGACTCCATGTTTAGCCTGTGGGAGAGACTCCACTTACCTGTTTTACCTGTGTGTGTGTGTTTAGTTACAGGAGGGATCACAACGGTGAGGCCATGTGTACTTATGGAATCTCTGCCTTCATCACGCACACCGACGCCATCTTTGGCTCACCTGGGAGCTTCAGTTGGAGGGGTACCTGTTCTGTTCAGTCCGCCCCTCTATGATGTCACCATCACATGTCTGGTTACTTCCTCACCTCCAGGTTTCCACATTCACAACCATACAAGCAGTCAGACCCAGTAATATTTACTCCTGTACAGGACGTCACCTGTTAGCCGCTATAGCGAGTGACGTGCATCCTGCAGACACCATTATTATTCACTGAGTCACAAATCAAGAGTTGGACTCAGTCAAGGTTCCCCTTTGTCACTGATTTGGTTCATGAACACAGCCAATGTGTTGGGGGCAAAGTCCTGCCAAAAGTATAAGAGTTTAAGTATTATAGAAACTAAATTGGTTTGTCTTAATGTGGTCCAAACTCAGATACATTGAAGTTTAAATCAGAGGCATGTATAGATATAACGGATGTGTTCTGGTCAAATGAGAATAAACTAAATTTCTTTCTTGTTTCATGCATTTCTTTTCTCCAGTGTTATTTACTTTTTAATGTGTGTGTTCCAGGAAATGTTTATGCCTTCTGGATGGATCCGGACAATGACTTTATTTCGACAAAGAACTCCTTTGACTACAAGAACTCAAGTTATAGGAATATTTATTTAGGTGAGCTATCTCTCAGTCTCCTGAGAATCTGATCTGAGCTTCTTCCTTCTCTGATGTGCATCCAGGAATCAGGGAAGGTCAGAAGAACTTTGATGTTTTAGGTCTTTCTGGTGAATCAGTGATCTGTGATTTGTACACTGATGATAGAGATTCAAACACATAAAACCACATCTGCTCTTATTTTGAAATTAAGGAAGCATCTTAAAAACTAAACTGTGTTCCTGCAGGATACTCGGTCACTCAGGCTCGTCACCTTCTGTCCGCAGAGAGTCAAACCATCGTAGCAGGTGAAGCCAACCTTCATTCCTCATCAGCTCCCAGGGTCTGTTGACGTTCTCACCAGCGTGTTGATGTGTTTGTGAACAGGGGCTCCCAGAGACAATAAAATGGACGCCCGTGGTTCTGTGATGCTGGCTGTGAAGCGATCCAATGACCTGGTGATTCAGCAGACTCTACGAGGTCAACAGGTCGGCTCGTACTTTGGTAACGTCGTGGTCGCCGTAGACCTCAACAGAGACGGGTGAGAAATCATCTCGATGCAGCACTGACAGACGCAGAACCCGCATTCTGATCCGGTTGATGAAGCTGCTTCACTTCCTGTTTGGGGTTTTGGCCTGCAGGTGGAATGACCTGCTGGTGGGCGCGCCGTTTTACTTCAACCGCCAGCAGGAGGTGGGCGGGGCAGTTTATGTTTACATGAACGCAGGAGGGAGGTTCCACTCTGAGCCCACCGTGGTTCTGATGGGTTCAGTTGGATCTGCTTTTGGAATGGCTGTTGCTGCAGCAGGGGACCTCAACCAAGATGGCTACCAGGGTGAGGCAGCAGCTCAATGCTGACGTCTAATAAGCAGCAATCAGTTGGGGTGATGTGATGTTGTGTTTCAGACTTTGCAGTGGGAGCTCCTTTTCACGATACCGGATGTGTGATGATCTGGACTGGGAGCAAAGAGGGAATCTCTGCAGAACCGAGTCAGGTATCAAACCAAACCTGGTGCTGTCCTGGTGCAGGACTTGAGATATAATGCAGAAATGGTCAAATCTTTGCAAAAGTTCCCACAGGCCAGTCCGTCCGTCCATCCGTCCATCCATCCATCCATCCATCCATCCATCCATCCATCCATCCATCCATCCATCCATCTATCCAGTATTTTATTTAGGTAGCAGAATAAACAGAACGCAAAGTCTTCCTTCTCTTCAGCCACTTGGGCCAGTTCTCCCAGGGGAATGATGTAACTGAGAAACATCCTTCCTCCAACTTGTCCTCGGTCTTCCAATGGGTCCATTCATTAATCACAAGTCCAAGAGGGTACCACAGACATAAATGTACCCTGTAATTGACTTTTTCTTGAGGATCCAAGTCTTACAACATCCCTCAGGGAAGTTTCTTCTCCACCAGGGCAGACACTTCCATCATCAATGGTGTATACCACTCTGTATTTTAGTTTTTGCTATGACATGCACCATTAGACTTTGAGGTCCTGAAGCCCATTTAGCTTCTGGGTCCCCAAATAACACAAGAACACAAGGCAAACTTCCCCAGTCATGTGAGTTGAAGACGTTTCTACTGGGATCCTCTGCCAGACCTACCCGGTTCACCCTCGATCCTCGTCTTTTGGTTCACTGTCCAAAGAAACCTCCAACACCAAGGAGCTTGTGAGTGTTCCTGCTCTCCATGGGCAACTCCAACTCCAGAATAAGAGACTATTTATTCAATCTAGAGGAGATAAGAGGAGCTTGAGCTGAGTGTGGAGGTTCTACCTCAATCCCAAACCATTCAGGTGACTTCCTTTATCCCCTAAACCAGATTATGACCCCAAGCATCTGAGTATATACATATATGCCAGAAAGTAACTCAGACGCCAGCATTGTTTGGATCCTGAAACCCTTCCACTAAATTAAGTTGGTAATTCAACCACCTGACCTGTTACCCTTCACCTGTCCCCCTCAGATGATCAAAGGACATTCTGTATCTCCTGGGTTCAAGACCTTCGGGTACTCCCTGGCTGCAGGACTGGATGTTGATGGAAACCAGTACCCAGACCTGCTGGTCGGCTCTCTGGATGATACCGTCGCCCTCCTCAGGTACTGTTACCTGCTCTAACATGTCACCTGCATTAGAGCAGGTAAAGCTCTAACGCAGAAGGTCTGCATTTTCTGCTGGTTCCTCAGATCTCGCCCTGTCGTCCAGCTGAACGCCACCTTAAGAGTTTCTCCAGGTGTGGTCGCCCGAAATGAGACAGAGTGAGAATCAGAGGAAACTGTTCAAGTTTGCCTTCATCGTTACTGTTGTGGTAATTATCATTAACAAGGTCTGTCTCTCAGCATCAAGGTGAAGGTGTGCTTCTTCTTCAAGTTCAACGCTGGAGAAAACATCAGCAGCATCTGTGAGTTTGCAGTTCATTCGTGATGAACAATATGAAGGTTGCAAAAAGTAGAACCATATGCAGAATTATCCACTGATTATTTTTTGTAGTTTTCACTTAATTACTGCTTTGACAGTGTTGTTCTTTCAGCAAATGGATTTTTTTGAGTCTTAATACTCTAATTAATCGATTTCTAATTTAGTTGACGATTATTTCAATTCTTGCTTAATTAACCTGATTAATCGTTTCAGTCCTAATTAAAATGGTGAGAAAAATCAAGTAAATCTGGGTAGAATTAGCCGAAGTTGTGAGGCTGAAGCAGTAAACTTCAAAAATTCAGCAAAATGTGCCAATTTTTTAATCAGTTAACCATCCGAATAATAAACAGAACAATCGATTACTGAAATAATTGTTAGTTGGAATGATATTCAGCTATATATTTACTGCAAATCCACATGTTTTAAAGCAAACATGCATCCAGTCTTTCTTGTTATCCTCATTCCCAAAGCTTCTCTCTTTCCTGTAAATGTTGTGAATGAGACTTGGAGATGCATTGGTTTGATGGTTTGATGTGCTCTTCCAGAAGCGCTCGTCCTCCTGCTGCTGTTTCACCTAGATGCTTCGGCCTTCCAGGTCAAACTCAGCAGGGCCGACTGACCCCCGCCGCCACGCTGGTGGAGTCAAACTGGAGCGTCTCCTGCAGCTGGAGACGCAACCAGCTCATCTCCAGCTTAATGACAGCTGCTTCCTGCGCGGGCTGCAAATCAACCCCCGCTGTTAATCAGCATATCTGATGAGCTGCACGTCCTCATTGTGTTAATTTGTCCAATCTGAGGAAAGGTCACCCTGTTGCTATGACAACACCTGCACCGCCCACACGGCAGATGACATCATGGCTTGTCCTTGAGTGTCCCAGTGTTTCTGTGGATGATAAATCGCATTAAACAAACGGATATTATTCCGTCTGACACACACACACACTCCCTCCACAGAGGTCTGTGTGAGTGTGTGTCGTTAATCCGACCAATCAGAGTCAAGGTGACCCCCTTCATGAGGTGAATAAATCGGTCGTAGATGAGGTGGAGTGATCATCATCTGAGAGTAAAACGGTCACCTCATGCACATTTTGTTTAAAGTTGAATTATTTTTAATATTCCTGCTTCCTCTTGATTTCCTCAAGTTCCTCATCTGAAGTTTTGGGTTAGTTAATCTGATTTAGATGTAATAAATGTTGCAATTCTCAGACTAATTAGATTATTAGACACTTTGTCACATGAAGATCAGGAAAATGTTCTGGACTTAACTTCCCCTGGCTGTCTCAGTGAGAAACAGCCTCTAAATATTCCCAACAGTATTAGACCTGATAAATCACACAAACGTCTTCAGGCCGCGGCAGAAACACACCAAACATCTTGGACAGCTGGTTCAGTTTGCTACCGAGTCTGGTTCTGTTGAGGGTTTGATCCCAGCATGTTGGCTTCTGTTTTGTCCTTCTGAGTGAGATTTCATCTGCTTTTAGTCATCCTGGAAAATCCACAGATCACCACAAACCTGTTCCTGAAATGTTCGAGAAAGTTTAAGAAGCGATTAATTGGTTATTGAAATAATCGTCAACTAATTTAGTAATCTTTAACTCAAACAATACCACGATAATACTTGTTTATCTGCATCTTCTAATGTATTTAAGATATTGTATTTTAAAAAAAAGAGGCTTAAGTCTTGTTTTAAAATTGTAACTTTAGTTGTTTTCAGTTGTTTTGTTTGGTTTTTCTCTCAGCTGTCAACTTCACTGTGACTGGAGACGTCACCAGTCTCTCGCCCCGCCTCCGTTTCCATGACAACAGGCAGAGCGTGTACTCCAGCATCCTGACAGTGGGGAACGGAAAGTGTAAAACCCTGAAAGCCGGACTGCTGGTGAGATATATGGACACACAGGCAGAGCGCCACCTGCAGGCACCTGAGCTCATCACACATGATAATATGACCCTTGGTAAGGTGTTAATCTTATCATCTCTAACTGAGCGTCTGTGCTGATACAAGTTTAGCATTGCGATGCTATTTTAGGCTACGCTTATATGCTAACTGCTTTTAGCGCAATTTGCACACAACATTAATCTTGTCCAGCATCCCATCAGATCGTTTCTTGAAGCAAAAATTAACTCCTAGTGAATCAAGAGAAGCGGCTTTGTCGTCTGTTGGTGTTGTTTGCATCCTGAAGGTCCAGCATCAGCACCAGATTTCCAACCACTTTACTTTCACATCTGCCCTGTTTTTCTCTTCATCAGCTGGAAAACCTGACCCATGTTCTGGTAAACTAAATAAAAGGTTCTGTTTATCTGTGCTCTGCAGAGTACCATCCAAAACGTGGTGGAACCTCTGGTGTTCTCCCTCAACGTCTCCCTACATGAGAAACTTCCCAACAGAAGCAATGCTGTTCAAGATCTGAAGCGCTTCCCCATCCTGAGCCCGACACCTCAACTCATCAGAACCCTGGTCAGATCCGGTTGCTTTAAGAGAAATATCTTTTGCAACACTGTTTGATTTTTGTTTTTCTCACCATTCAGATTCACATCAAGAAGGCCTGCGGGTCTGATAACGTCTGTCAAAGTAACCTTCGGATGGTGGCCTGGTTCACAGATGAGGACCACAAACCCTTCTCCATGTGAGTGACACAGCTGATTGGATCAGGTCAGGATATTGATCTGATCAGAACCGGTTAGACAAATAGAGGTGGGGTAAAGATGAAGAAGTTATGACAACCGCCAGCTGGTGTCCGTCCTGCAACCAGGACCTAAAACTTCCTCCAGCCGCATCAGGTTCCTGATGTTCATCGTTTGTTTCCAGGCAGGACGGCAACCAGCTGCTGAACTACAACATCAGCATCAGGAGGTTACTTCTGGAGGTCAACGTCAGCAACACGGCGTCACCAGGTCGACTAGCAGAGGATGCTCACAACACCGTCCTCAACGTCAGCGTCCCGCCGTCGCTTGTTTACTCTGGAGTCCAAAAAAAGGCAATGAAGAAGAGATTTTAATTTCCTGTGGCGACGAGTTAAAGTGGATTCACTCCAGTCCTGTTTAGTCTGCATTCATTAGCAATCAAACCAGATATCAGTCAGGTTGAAGTGAACTCTGGTCCGATCTGAACGGAGACCACTCCAAAAGCAGGGAGCAGAATATAGCGCAGGGCATTCTGGGTAAATTCAACCAAAACCAACATGGCAGTCTCGCGCTAGCTGGAGAAATAGCTCAAGGTTTTATACCAAAGATAAAAGGGAAATTGTACAATCTCTTAAATCCACTCCATTTTTGTTAAAATTTGTGTGATAAGGTCTTTATTTTTTGTCTTGTGTTTCTGTTTGTTTCAGGGGGGCAGCTCAGGAGCCATTGAGTGTTCTGTTGAAGGGGCCTCTCTTCTCTGTCAGCTGGGGAATCCCTTCAGAAGCAACCAGAAGGTAAATACCTGCTCTTGCATAAGGCGTTCCAGCTGTAGCACCATAATCTGTCTGTACTTTCTGCTCCTGTGTTCCAGATTCAGATGTTCATTAAATTTGAGCCATCTGCGATCGCTTTGGACACCAAGGAAATCCAGTCCCAGTTGGTGCTGTCCACGTAGGGCGTCCACTCACACGTCTCGGTCTGAGTTTGTGCCACCGGATGCTGATGTGTCTCTGTGTCTTCAGGCTCAGCGACCAGTCAGATCTGTCTCCAGTCTTTGTCTCCTTGCTGGTGGAGTATTCCCTGCAGGCGACTCTCACGCTGTAAGACCTGATTCAGTTTACTGATGAGCAGCTGGTAATGAAATAGGTACAATTCTGCTTTCAGTAGGTTGACCCAATGTTGCTTCATGGGGTAAAAACAAACCTCTCCAAAGGTTAGTGATAGGGTGCCATCTAGTGGCTTCAGACTTAACATGTGAATTATTTCTTTACTTTTGATGGATCATATCAGAGTAACAGGTTTTGTTCTGTTGAATCAAAGTAAGTAGTTTAATTGAAGCGGATCTCCGACTGTTTCCTGTTAGAATCAAACCGGGTTCAGTCTTCTTCGGTGGTCATGTGGTTGGTGAGCAGGCCATGAAGAGCACGGAGGACGTGGGCAGTCTGGTGATCTTCACCTTTCAGGTTTGTTAGGATGATCCGGACCGCTCCAAACCAGAGATTGGACAGGTGTAACCAGGTGTTCTCCAACAGGTTCACATCCAGGGGAAGCCTCTGGGTCACCTTGGTAACCTGGAGGTCGAGTTCGATTGGCCGAAGGAGGTGGCGAACGGAAAGTGGCTGCTGTACCTGACAGAGGTCCACCTGGAAGGCACCTCGAATCGTCAATGCACACACGGCGACATCATTAACCCTTTGAAGCTTGTGGTAACCACGGCAACACCTGCCTCAGACACTGCTTTCAAAATAACAGTCAGAATAAATGCTTGATGTGTGCATTTGTTTGTTCAGCTGTCCAATGATGAGAGGATGATGATGAGGAGCCTGGGGATGAAGGGAGGGGAGGAAAGGAAACGAGAGAAAACTCTCCCAGTCCTCAGCATGCACAGACAGAGGAAGACCTTTAAACTGGTAAAGACTTGACTATGGACACTTTACCTGTCCACAAAGTGAAGGTTTCCACTTTGACACATTGAGCTTTGTAGCTTCAGCTAAAAAGCCAGAGTTCTGAAAATGTGGTTGGCACTGGAGGCTAAACAGAGGGAACCTTCTGATGGACGTGATCATCCTAATGTGTTGCAGAGCTGCAGCAGTGGGGCCAGGTGCGTGAAGTTCTCATGTCCTCTGCTCAACATGAACAACTCTGCAACTGTGACGGTGAAGAGCCGGCTGTGGAACTCCACCATGATTGAGGTACCGTGACCCAGAGCGGTGATCATCAGTCAGGTTCCACCAGCTGTGGCCACCGCTAGCTAAAATGTTAGTAGCGCTAACCATAAACATTAGTTTCGCTAATGCTAAAGTGCAAAATGGTATTTAATGGAAGCTAATGCTAAAGAAATACTTAGAAATTGCATTTATTGTTGTAGCTTGTTCTCTATCCTTCTTTTTTATTTTCCTCCTTTATGTTTCTTGCTTGAAATAAAGTTAATGCAGACAAAAGAGAGAAAATACAATTAGAGGAGACAAAACTGCTGCCTTAACAGGCTTCATTTATTTCAAAATAAGAGCATGAATATAAATGTCTAACAAGTTGAAGAAATCTTAACCAAAGCTTGAGCCATTTGTTTTATGTACATGTTTTTTCATGATGCTAATACTGTTATCACTCACAGTCATCCCCTAATCAGAATTGTAATTATAATCTTAATTCATCATTTAAATGTAATTTTATATGTATATTTTTCAGTCATGAAGAAAATTATATTTAATTCTTTCATTATGAAATATTCTGTTACTAAATCAACAAAGATCTTGAACTGGATTCAACTGAAAGTTCACAAAACAACTAAATAAATTAGCACTTTAGAATTTATCCTGTGAAATTTAGTGGAAGATAAATGAAAGTTGGCCAAATAAAAAATAGCGCAGATTAGCATAAGTGTGCCCACCACTGGTTCTGAGCAACACTCACCAGATTCACCAGTTCAGCCAGTGTCATGGTCACTTCCTGTCCAATCCATACCAAACCCTAAACACAAACAAGTGAATAAAATGCTTGACTAAAGAATATTAGCATGTGAACAGTAGATTCCAGCTTCATTGTGCTGCAGTGCCCTCTAGTTGCCACTGAGTAGAATGCCTCCTGTTTTGTTTCAGGACTACAGAGATGCAAGCAGTGTGCTGGTTCAAGGCCAGGCCACTTTGAAGTTGAAGACATTGAAGAGATCCGTCACCATGAAGTCGTCCCCCTCACTGGTAACACCCTGCTGCTCCCATCCCAGCCTGACGGCCTGCTGCACGCTCCCTGAGCCTCTGCTTCCTGTCTGCAGATTGAGGTCAACATTTACCCAGAGTTTGAGCTGCAGCTGAACTCTGGCGCCCCCTGGTGGATCATAGTGGTGTCAGTCCTGGCTGGAGTTCTGCTGCTGGCTCTGATCTGCGTTCTGCTTTGGAAGGTTTGTGAAGCCCGACGCTGGTTTTCAGGATCCACCTCATGAGACATTCTCATCATCTCATGACCATGGCGTCGTTCACGCCGGTTGGTAAATTGTTATGTTGCCCCCTGCTGTTCAGTGTGGCTTCTTCAAGAGAGCCAGCACCAGGGAGATGTACGAGGCCAAAACCCAAAGGGCCCGCATGAAGAGCCAACCGTCTGACATGGACAAGCTGACCGAGGAGCTCTGAGGCCGGGCAGGTTGCTGCAGGAGAGGCCTGCTGTAAGGACCACTGACCGGCTGCTTACTGCTTTCTGGCTGCTAGTGATCTGGTTATTGACTGCTTCGAGAAAGCCCTGCTTACGGGACCAGCAACTGTTTGCTGCTTGCTTACGTTGTGTTTACTGGCTGGTTACTGACTGCACAAGTCGCTCCAGGTGGCTCCTGTTGCAAAGCCCGACAGTTTACCACTTTCTGACTGCTGCAAGAAAACTCTGCTTTAAGGAAAACTGAAAAACGTACAATCTGGTTACTGACTGTACAAACTGCAGTCTAACCTGACTTACTTCAGTTTTCTGTCCGTCTCTTTTTTTAGAATTTATACTTTATCCAATTTAG
The DNA here is from genome assembly GCA_922788865.1 of Poeciliopsis turneri. Lineage (NCBI taxonomy): Eukaryota > Metazoa > Chordata > Actinopteri > Cyprinodontiformes > Poeciliidae > Poeciliopsis > Poeciliopsis turneri. Next base: position 235,148 of record CAKLNU010000845.1, read on the forward strand.
CAGCCATGTTTTGGTTAGTGTCTGTCTGCAGATATGGCCACGCCCATCATTAGATGTTTTTAACCAATCAGAGAATAGGTTCACCATAAAGCTTAAGACATTTCAGGCTGTTTGGTCTCTGATTCACACACCTGCTGCACATTTACCTGCCCTAATCCTGACCCATTCACCTGTCCGCCTACTTACCTGTTCACCAGTCAGTCTGCTCACCTGTCCGCTGTGGTTGAGTGGAAACAGCATTTCTGTTTTTTTTTTTCCCCCCTGCAGTGTCAGTTCTTTGTGCGTCCTGAGGCGTGGCAGACGGCGGAGCTCCAGCAGAGGAGGATTATGGGTAACACCGAGCAGCATGTCGATGATGATGGTTTCCTGATCCAGGAACAAGTGACCTCGACCCAGAACCGGAAGATCCAGAAACACTGGGTCACTATTTGGACTGAAAGCCACTGAGAGACCTCTGGTTTCCATAGAAACGGATCTTATACCAAACTGAACCAATCCAGACCAAATCTGATCAACACTGCCAGGCTGCTGCCACTCGCTTCACCTGTTTACCCCGAGTTATTCAGAGGTGGAGCTGCGAACGCAAACATTTCTTATTGGTACAGTTATTATTGACCTGAGTGTGATTGGCCCTTAGCCATTGGAAATGATCAATTCATCCAGCAAGGTTTTAATTTGAAGGGCCATGTTATAAATATTGGATTACTCCTTTAAGGACCGGATGTTGCTGCAGGGTCGGCGTTTCTGTCCATGCTGCCTTCATGACTCGTCTGTAGATTCATCCTGCTGCCTTCAGGTGCTGCGTGGTCCAGTGTTGTTCGTGCTGTAGAGATGAGTGTACAGTTTTGTCATTTCTGAAAGCAGCTGTAGTCTGTGTGTTAACATTCCCTGCAGCGTCGATGGATGTTTTGTGTGTATGCTGATGATATTAAAGTATTTTTTTACTATTTTTTACTTTTCACTGGTTTATTGTGATGCTCCTAAAGGGAATGTGGTGCTGTGATGATGATATTTTGTTTGTCGACTCTCAAAGCCACCGGATCGCTGACTGGCCTCGGACCTCGGTTTCAGATTTGTTTCAGATCCATCAGCAGCAGATACTTTTAAGTCCTGGAAGATGGAAGGTAAAGTTCATAAAACAAACTTTTTTTAGTCCAGAACATCCCAAAGGTGCTTGACTGGATCGTCTTGACGCCCTGAACCGGATCACAAGTCCACCACACCAGAGAAGACAAACAACTGCTACATACTGATTATATAGCATTCCCATTTTTTGGGAATGTTCTGAATCTTTGCAGGATCTTCAGCTTCTCACCCAAGAAAAAGTAAGGAATAGTAACTCATGCAGTGACGTGTTGCTCATAGATTCTATGCATCTGAGTTGAAGAAAACAACTTTTCCCAAGTTAATTTACCCAATAGCCAAATATCTTTCCTTTGAAGATTGAATAATTTTACCTCTAAACGGGATGCAAGAGTTATTACTGGATTGTGATCTCTACAGAAACTCAGGACATGACAGAAGGACGCTGAAATGTTTCTGGCAGAGATGTTTTCACTTGCTGTGTTTCTGTTGGAAATCTGCGCAAAACATTTCAGACTAATTAAGAAATGCAGTTAAAGTCCCACGTGAATAAGTTTGCTCACATCATAAGTCATAAAAAAAAACATGTGGTGCCATCATCCTCCTTGAAGTTTTCTTACAAGTAATATTAAAATCTCATCTTGTCTTGTTCTCGAGACATCAGTATTGTGTCCCCACTCATTAGCAGAGCTCTGAGGAGCTCAACTTGAGGCAGTTTTGCAATTTGACTCAAGTGTGTAGAATGAAGGACACATCTAAAAGTTGCAGTCTGGCCCTCGAGGACTAGAGTTCGACTCCACCATCAGAGGAAAGCAAGTTCATTTTCACTGCAGCTTCCCCTTTCTGATGCTTCCTCTGCTGGATTCAGTTCTGATGCACAATTTTCTCATGCTGATTACCATTTCTGATCTTAGTAAACATCCATGTTCTGTAGAAAAGCTGCTGAATCGCTGCAGGCTGTTGGGTAAGATCCTGTCAGGACAGACGCTGTGCAGAGGAGATAAGGTCTGCCTCTTGCTCTCACTGGTGATGCAGACGTTGTGCTTCTCTTTTTGCTCTGATCAGTTTCAAGGATCAGAACAACTTAATCATGTTCATGCAGACTGTGACTTCTCCTTTCTCCTCCTGAAGCTAAACCACAGAAGTAATCCAGCATCAACCAGCTGCAGTTTTCTGCTTTAACCTTGAACCACACAAGTGTCTGAGATATTCCAGAGACAATCAGTGCCAATGCCAACAACTGCGGCAAGATGGATCCGTTTCCAGTCCACTGTAGCTGCACTTCCATTACAAATGTGTGCAAATTTTTATTTGGATTCTGTTTCCATTAAATAAGAAATAAAATTAAAATCACGTGAATAAGCTTAGCAGATTATTTCACTTGCAACGAGACGTTTTCCCATATTTTTAGTGAAATAATCTGGCAATGAAACCAAAGAATGCCAAAGAATTATTGACTGAAAACAAGCTCCTATATCTTGCTGAAAAGTTACTTGTAAGTTGGTTTCAAGTGTACTAAGATATTTACCAAAGTGAGATTTTGTGTTTTTGCAGTGACTTGTGGGAAAACTTGCAGCATGATGGAACATCATGGTTGGAGAAACATTTGACCCAATCAGGGGAAGTAAAGAATCAACCATCATGTCTGCTCACGGTGATGAAATGCTGAATCAGAAGTAGAAAACTACAGCTGTGGGTTTGTAAAGGATCAGATCAGCGGCTGCAGTCGTCCGCTTCAGATCCGATTGATTCCAGAAGCTTCAGTTTGGTCAGATACCAGACGGTTTGATTCCAGAACAACAGGAACTCTTGAATTCACAATCAACCAGACTGAAACCGGTAACAATGTTGACTAGAGTCATAAAATGCTTCCAGATGCAAAGAAGAAGATGCTGATTCTCTAAAAATAATTGCTCTCCTTCTGACATTCCAGGTGTCATCAGGATGAATTCCTTTACCTGTTTGTTCCTCTTGCTCAGCTTCACGTTTTCCTCCTTTGGACTCGATCCCGCCGCCCTTAAAGTCCGGATCACCAACCACGCCCTGAACATCTGTACGGTTCCTGTTGACCTGGAGTTGGAACATGGGAACGGAGCTGTAATTTCTGGCTGTTGAATTCCTGTGATGTCATGAAGCTGTTTGTATTTCCACAGTGAGAGACGAAGCTCTGGCCATGTTTCAAGAGCACGTGGAAGGAAAAGTGTTTGAAGGTTTCCAGTTTTTGAACTGTAGAGTCAGCAAGTAAGAGACAATCTTTCCTGGACACTCACTGACACAAAGTCTGATTGCATTCCATTAACTTAAGAAGTGCCATTTGTAAAGCTGTACTTGTGAACTGGCTCTGAGATAACTTTGGTAGATAACTATTATTTTGCATGCTAAATAATCAAATATCAAATGCAAGTTTCTTTTCTTCTCTTCTGTTCAGTGTGAGGTTAACTGGGGTCAACGTCAATGAAGCTCATCTTTCGTTCGTGGAGAACTATGGCTTCCAGTTCGTGATTCAGAACTTCGGCTTTACCTTGAACTTTGACACCACCTTTAATCTTTGCTTCTTGTAAGTACTCAATCCTGTTTCAGTGGAACGTCAGACTCAGCGTCCAAACAGGTGGGGAATTCAGTGACATCAGTAAATCAGCAGATCTAATGATGACTTTAGAAAGGAAGAGTTTTAATTCCTCAGCGTTTACTCAGCAGGGTTTACTCTAAAGCGTCAATGTCAAATTGTATTTCTGATCATCATGACTTAAATGGTCCATTTCTGGTTCTGCAGTCAATTAAGGAAGTCTCCAGAATTCATCCTTACAGGCGCAGCCGCCAACATGGAGGTCGGTCTGGTCAGGAACCGTAATGGAGGGCTGGCAGCTGACATGAGGGCCTGCCAGGCTTCAGCCGACCAAATTGGATTTGTTGGAACAACGCGATTCAAGTAACTGAGATCCAGACTATCTGAAGTAGATTCTGGGTCTGTGAAGGTTCTGAAAACTGTGTTTTGTTTCCAGGAATCTTGAGGAGAGAGCTCGAAGTCTTGCGGCCTCCTTCATCTCCACTGGGGTTTAATTTCCTTCTTCCTCTTCTGTCTGAACCTGAATGTTGATGAATAGTGACCAGATATCACAGACTTTAATTATCTTTGCAGTAGCCAGTGTTAACCAGCAGTATGAAGCCTAACAGGACTCTCTACTCTCTCTGATTGCAGTTCTGCCCCGTTTTCAAGAGACTTGCTCCGTTTTTTGTGAACATACTGTTGAACAGGATTCCAATGGTTGCACCGCTACCCCTCAACCTGGGCATCAACTATGACTATACCCTAACCAGAGACATCCAAGTGACAGCTGCAAGCCTGGACGTGGCTTTTAAAGTGAGGAAAGATTTGCTTTGTTGCGTTTAAGATCTGGGTTAAGATTTTAAACTTAGAACCTGCTTGAAATGCAAAGACTTGTAAATTTTGTCTCATATTAAGATTCAGTCAGGCGTGTGTAATTAAGGAATGAATGATATGAACACAGATTATCTGGTAATGAGTCTTAATATAGGGGAAGACTTTTTTGTCTTGTGTTTTTGTCTTGTCCAGATCCTTCTGCAAACTCTCGTCAGTTAGGAAGCTTCACTTCACTTTTACCTTCACTGTTGCTCGCTGATGCATGCTGACATGCTATTCCTGTTAGTGTCATGATTACAGATTCAGTGTTAAACCCACCAGGGCCAGGCGTTCAGGGAGCAACAGCCCCCTCCTGTGGAGGAAAAAGACGTGGAGCCGGTTTTCACAGAGGACACCATGATGGCTTATATAGGCCTCTCTGAATTTTTCTTCAACTCTGCTGCTAAATGCCTCTACGAAGCAGGATCCCTAATGAAAAACTTTGATACGGTAGGTAAAGACGTTGTTATGCTGACGTGTCCAATCCTCCGTAAAGAAAACTCGTTGATTATGTAGTTTCCTTATTCAAAGCTTCAGAATCCTCTTTCTTTTACGGCAGATTGACTCGAAGGTCATGAAGTTCGCTTTAAGAGTCAAGCAGTTCTTCACAGTAAGTGGAATAAGATTTATACAAATAAATACTCTAGTGATGTTCTGAAACAGTGGGATCATTGCTGAGCTTCTGAAGTCAAAACTGAATAATAACACGTTTATGTCCACAGCAACCGTGGAACCTGTACGAACCTCTGAAAGCTGAGGTGGGGCTCACCAGAGCGCCAACCATCAGCATCACCCAGTGTGATGGTTTCGTCTTCAACATGAGACTCAGAGTTAAGGTCATTGCCCCTGAAAGTGAAACGCCCGACGTCTTCTCCGTGTCCGCGGTAACGCACACAGACCCACAGAGAAGATTCAGGCGGACCATCGAGGTTTTCTCCTCATCCAATCTCCATTTCTGCTGCAGGTTTGCCCCGTCAGCATGATGGTTACTATTGAGGGGAATCGTCTCACTTTGCCTTCAACAGACATCAAGTATGGATGCATGAAAACTCTTCAGATCTTTCAGATGGAGTTTCTAATTCCTTTTAAAACAGTTTTTTTTTTTCAGTTGTCAAATTGAAACCAAAAATAAAGTTAAAAAACTTCTGGTAAGAACATTTACCAGACCTCTGTGCCAAGACCTCTGTGCAGGAATTGCTGAGTAATGATATTTTTGTGTTGTGTTGCTGCTGAGCAGGTAGTTCCTCTGAACAAGAAGGTGAACAAGGAAGCCACAAAGTTCCTGTCAGGTGAGATGATGGAGAGGAAAAGAACTGATTGTCAGTCGCCGTGTAATGACAGAAGGTGACATGAACATGAACTGTGTTTCTGCAGGTTGGTTTGGTGAAGGAGTTGAGATTCCTTTTCCTCCAGAAATTAACTTCATCCAGGGAAACATCCAGTATGAAGATGTGAGTCTTTCTGGGAGGCAACAATCTGTGATATGTGGATTAATGGCATCAAAAACAGAAAGAGTTCAGATTTACTGATATTTTTCTGTGAAAATATTCAATAATTCTGAGCCACAACAACAAATTTTTAAAAGCTAATTTATGATCAAACATCATTTGATCATTTGCTCCACTGGTAGATTATTTTACTCAAAACATGGACAAAATGTCTTGAAAGTTAAATATTCTGCCATTGGAATAAACTTTCATCAATATTCAACACAAACATCTTGCTGAAAAGTTACTTGTAAATTAGTTCTGGTTTTCCAAGTGTACTAAGATACTTGAAATTAAACTAGAACAAACCACAAGGTAAGAATTTATGTTTTTGCAGTGTAACTAACTGCTTTCTAAACTGTTTATTAAGGATTATATCGTTATGTTTCTGTCTGAACTTTTCCTGTAAATTTATTTTAACAATTTTTTACCTGAAACTGTCTCACTGCAGGCTTTAGTGTTATTCCAAGTGTTGTAAGATATTTGCATTAGAAACTGACTAAACATTACTTTGGGTTAGTTTTTACAGTGTACTATTCTCTCATAAACAGTATTTTTAACTCAACATCTTCCACATAAAAAACTCCTTTAAATTAGTTGGTCAATCCTGGATTATATGAGAACTGATAACTGATCCAATAAAACAAAGTTTGTCGTTTCTGTAATCTTTATTTTAACAACAGACAAATTTTAATTTTCAGTTTCCCTAAAATGAAAAACATCTGGTCTTTTCATTAACATCAGTTAATGATTGAAACCCCAAAACTGACCACATGTTGCACAGTGATCTGAAACGATAAATGTTTCTGCAAATGTCCAACCTTTACTCATCATTCCACTAGTTCCTGCCTGTTATTAATGGTTAACCAGATTCCATTCATCAATCATCATTCTAACCACATCCTGCCTGTTGCTTCCTGTACGCAGGGCTTCGTGGTGGTGGGAGGAGACCTGCGCTCCACTCCAGCTGGGAGGCAGAGAGTGGCAGAAATGGTGAGAGGTCCTGAGAGATAAACGGCTCAGACCAGAACCTTCCTGTGCAGAACCACAGCTTCGTTCAGAAATAAAACCGTTCAGCATCTCAGTCTGTTTTCTGTCTGATACACCTGAGCAGAACCAGCCAATCGGGAAGGCAGGAGGCTGGTCAGCCTGCAGCCTGACTGACCTCAGATCAGTCTAAACTGTAATCCTGAGAGTCTAAGACACGGTCAGATCCCAGTCTTTATCATCAGCCTCCTCATCCTCAGCCTCTGTCAGGGAAAACTCATTCACCTGAAACACACGCCGTCAGTATGCAGAGGAGAAACACACACCTGGAATCACACTGAAAAAATACCCCAACAAATTTTACCAAAATATTTCTGTCTAGTTTCAAGCACAAACATCTTGGTACATTTAAAAACAAACAGCTTGTTTTAAGTCAATTATTCTTTAATATTAATTTAAAAAGAACTAGTTCCACAGGCAGATTATTCCTTAAAACTGATATGAGAATTTCCATTGGCTGAATTTTTCAATTATACATAAACATTGTTCTCTTTATATAAGTGAAATAATCTGCCAGTGGAACTAGAGGTTTTCATCATTATTACCTAAATATTTACTTAAAACAAGCTCCTATATCTTGCTAAGAAGTTAGTTATTTGTGTTCAGATCATATAATATCTTTGCACACTTTAAATAAGACCACATTAAATAACTGGCTTGGTAAGGTTTGGCGTTTTTGCAGTGCAGGGGAGGACAGGTGAGCTTACCTCCAGGACGTCTTCAGTCTCATCAGCTTCAAACTGATCTGAGGTCTGTTTCAGCTCCACCATCACCTTACCATTCCCTGCAGCAGCAGATCTGGGATCAGCTCACACACACACCTCTGTAGTTTTACTGTAACATGAGCTCAGTTTACCCAGAAGTATGAGCAGCACGGAGGAGAAGGCCTGGACCAGGGCCTTCTCTCTGACCGACCGCTGCAGCTTGCAGCGTCTCTGCAGGAGGACGTCTGGACCTGGACACAGAGAGACGACGGGGACAGCAGCCACTGACTCAATGTTCTGCTCAGACATCAGACCCAGGGGCGGCCCCTGCCTGGTTGGGGCCCCGGGCCAACATGAGCCACCATGACATCATTTAGGTTACCATTTACCTCATTCCATATTTATTTTAATATTCTATTTGAAAAAAATTATAAACAAACATCAAGACACAGATTTCACTCCACAACTGTCAATTAACTTTTTTTTATATATAAAATTGCAATTAAATACAAACTTATTTGCACAAATTTCATAAAAAGTCCTACCCTTTCAGAAATAATTACTTTTGTGATGAGATGCCAACAAGGAATGCTAATCCACCCCATTTGGTTTTGCCACCTCTCTTACATCCCTGTCTCGCTGAACGGTTAGAAGGATGTTGGAGTTGGGGATGTGGTTGAACTTCCTCTATCTCAGCTCCTTTGATCTGCGTTCAGGCAGGTAATCCAACATGCCGTTTTCTCACCTGTACAGGTGAAGGTCTCCTCCACCACTGCGGCTCCTCTGGTTGTCACGCCGTAACGCGGGAAGCTGAGCTTCATCATGCAGCCGAACCTTATCCTCTGTCTGGCTCCACCCATATTCTCTTCTTCATCCTCACCTTCTTCTTCATTGGTGAGCTCTTTCAGCTGTTGAGGACACACAGACTGGAAGTGACCTTGCTTGCTCTTACTCACCTGGACCAGCAGGTGAGGTGTGCGTTTCTCACTGTGATGATGTCAGAGGTCCAGCCATTGAAGCCCAGGTAGTGATTGGCCAGTTCCAGGCAGCGGGCGTGGCTCAGAGGAGAGTTCCTGCCAGACAGGAAGTGGGGAGTCTGCTTGGAACTCAGCTTCACCTGTAGGAGCAAACACAGGTGAGACAATCAGAAGTAACAAGTAACAGCATAATCCAGAGACGGAAGGGGTCACCTTGAGGGCGGAGTGAAGCAGAGGACGTCCGTCTGTCAGTCTCTGGGCGTTGGCAGCATGAGCAGCAGAGTAGAACTTGATGATGGCGTAGAAACCAGGTGGGTGGAGCGGAGCGTTGGGACACACCTTCAACAGGTAGAGCGGTCCAAAAGAGGAGAAGACATGATGGAGCTGCTCCTGAAACGAGAAACAGCAGATAAATGTCAGACTAAAACGTTGCATCAACAGGATTGGATCTGATTGGCTGAACTAACACAAAGCTCCGCCTACAGGAAGCTGCTTCCAGAAAACATCTTCAGTGTAGATGCCTGGGACATAAATACTGAGAAGATGGAAAATATTTGATTCAACAGAATCATTACAAAACTGAACAAATAAAATATGTGGAAGCCATATGAAGAAAATATTCAAAATAAAATCAACTGAAATATTTAAATAAAATAAAATGGAAACTAGAGCTTAGAAAAAAATTAAATATTGTTCATAAGAAAAAAAAACGGAGAAAAAAAAATAAATTAAACCATTTAGAAGTTAACTTTACTTTGACCTAAAAACATTGATTTCTCAACAGAACAGCTGTTCCCTCAATCTGGGTTCTGTTGTAACTTCATCCCGATTCTGATCTTAGCTCTTAGTTCGGACTTACATAAACCTGATCCTGGGTCAGAACCGGAGGGATGTCCCAAACGAACACGGTTTTGTTGTTGTCCGTAGGAACCTTGAACTCCAGGATGTCCACCTCCATCCCAGGAAAAACCCCACCAAACTCCGTTTAAACCCAAACCGTTTTTAATTCGTTTCCGTTTCAACTGAAATCTGGATTCTCCAAACCGCCTTTCGAAGCAGGGTTCTGTTTGAGAGTAACTACCAAACACTTCGGCATCAGGCTCGACTGCTCACACATTCACATAGAAGAAAAATAAAAGAAAGTTAAACATCTTCTGCCCGAGTATTTTCTTCCCGGTTTGGTTCAAAATGGCGGGTTTCTGGGTTGAATCCGATGGGCGGGGTCTTAACGTCACGGATAACCAATCAGACTAAAGATCAGACTGTGACGCAGCAGTGCGGCATAAATAACTTCATGGCACGTACACAATGTATATTATTATTTTTTTTATTTATTATTATTATTATTATTATTATTATTATTATTATTATTATTATTATTATTTTTATAATAATAATAATAATAATAGCTATTATTATTATAGTAAAAGCAAATAATCACATTTACACCAAAAGTCATGTATAGACAAAATAATTACTTCATGGTAAAAGCCCTGTAAATGTATTGACTGGCTGGCAGGCACACTTAATCAAGTTAATTGCTGGTTCTGTAATTAATTAAATGCAAATTGAAAACTATACATCTACAAAATCAGCAACGTTTTCTATTCAAAACCTCATTTTGCTTCAAAATTATTGAATAAATAGACGAATGAGCTCAACAATAAAGATATTTATTATTTTAATCTGTTATTTACAAACTGCTATTCAAACCATTCAGCTGCAGAATCATGATGCTGACGCCTGCTAACCTCAGATTTATCCAGAAACATTCTGCATCATCTGATCCAAACTTCACCTCAGTCTTCCTGTTGCAGCTGAAGTGGAAACTAGCCTTGAGGAGGACTTTCCTCATCACATTTCTCTACAATTGCAGCTTCCTGCCTTCTCTCTGTTCTGTCTAACTGTGCGTCGGGACTCCTTCCTGTTGTTTGTTGACTCGTCTTCTCTGTAAACCTAAACTGAAGCGCTTGAGGGCTGAACCGTGGTTTTACTCTGATTCACAGACATGCAGAGCGAAAACCTGCATGTTTGTGGCCTAACTATCTGTGGACAGCCATGTCCGCAGAGCCTGAGAGGAAACATTTACGCAGAGATGATTTAGTTCAACGTTTCCAGCCTGTTTCTGCATTTTACTGATGCGAACTCACCAAACACGTCAGCAAAACGAGCAGCATGAGTGCAGCATGCAGTGGGAAACCCTGAAATGGTTTTTAAAAAATCATATTGCTCATTTAATACTCCCATCCTGATGTTTCAGGATGACATGTCTAAATGTCAAGAGTTGTAAAAAATCACATCAGCAATAAATGTCTGCAGAAATCACTTTTTTATTTTGTAGGACACAGAAACAAACTTCAAATCTAAGAAAGAAATTGTGTTTTTCACAACTCATTAATCATTTTCTGATAGTTTCTTGAATAAATGTTCAATCATTTCAAAATTTCCATTTTTTTCCAGACTTTCTCAAATATTTAAAGTAAAAATGCATTATTTTAACTGTTTATCCATAAAGTTCCCCTGTTTTTCAATCAATCAAGTTTAAATTTGGACAACATTTCAGCAGCAACACTGTTGCTGAAATGTTGCTGCTGAAAGTAACAAAAACACAAAATTACAGAGTTATAAGGAAAACATCGTGCAGTCAACAATTGAACAAACATCACATTTTGATAACTGACATCACCAAAATCATACACATAAAATATATTGGTCAATGTTTCATTTACTATGGTTGTAAAGCAACTCTTAACAGGCGGGTTTTAGTCTTGATTTTCATATTTTAGTCCAATTAATCAGTATTTAGGAGTAACCTGGATGTGCAGATTGATTTGATTACTCTGGTTCAGCAATAAGTTATTAAAGACAGATAAAAGTAGTCCAGAAAAATGAGTTTCTGTGTTTTTTTCTGTTTTAAAACTCAACACCAGCCCTATTTATTCTTTATAATGTGTTTCTTAATTATGTTTAATAGCTTCAAATATGACTTGGGAACAAGTGGAAACTGTGAGTTTTATGCTGACTCATGGTTTCCAAACTGACAGTTCAAAAATTAGTTGTAGCGTCCATGAAGTTGAAATTCCAGAAAGGAAAATTAACATCAATTTAAGCGACAAACTGTTGCAGACAGAAATTAACTTCTGATGGTTTGATTCTCATAAAAAAACGTCTCACTTCCAAAATCCTTTAATAAACTGTGGTGTTTGGATCAATAAAATGCATTCATGTTGCTAATGTAAGCTGTAAATATCACTGTTTTATTGACTTAACACTGTAAGACTTAAAACCAACTCCGAGATCCAGTAAAAACTCATTTAACTTTTCAAATATGAGTTTCTATGCAGATGATACTGTGACTTATTCAACAGAGCATTCTTTGAATCAAGCTGGTGAAATGTTGGATATCTGCAACAAAAACAATCATAATGTAAGAAAGTATGGTTTGAGGAATGTTTTTGATGAGGAAATAGCTTCATAACATGATATAAAACATGAAAAGTTGATTTTACACAACAAGTTCCTTTTAGAAAGAAGAGGAAAAAAAATCTAAAAAACTGTTTTCCTCCTGTATCATTTGAAACTCTTTAGATGACAGGATGCTTTTTTGTTTATGAAATGTTTTATTTCTTGTAATTTTATTGCTTAATTGTAAATGATGTGTGACTATAATTTAGTTAAATTTTAGGTTAGTTTTAACTAAAGGGCTAAAGGGATTACAGATGAAAATTTGATTATTTTAATTTATAAAAATGTCTGAAAAACCAAAAAAGATCATTTCACATAAGAAAGGGAGGTTGTTAACATGTGTTTTTATTTTATGGTATTTACATTATTTATCCTCTGAAAAATAATGATTTATTCTTAAACATTTTTTAAAAAAAGAACATTTCTTGGTAGAAAGTTTATGTGAAATAAGTTTGAAACTTGCAGCGAATGAAAGTAAGAATGAGTTTAATGAATATGGTTTTATTTTAGTGTAATGGTGTATTTTCTGTTTAACTTTAAGTCCATGGTTCGTCAAAGGAACATCTGATTCAACATTATTAGGTGTATTTTTGTTTCTGATGTGCGTTGCGTTTTACTAAGTCAGCAGCAATGGGGAAGCCTCTCTACCTGCCTGTGGTTTGAGTGGGGGCCGGGTGTTTGTGGCTCTGAAGAAGAGAGGGGACATGAAAGGGAAATTTCCAAATTTCGACGAATTTTACTGCGAGTTTCATTTTCTGCCACTCCGGCTGAAGCTTTATTTAAGCCACAAGATGACAGCGACGATCATCAGAACCACAACAGCAAGCTGCCGGAGACAGAACCCGATCTTTCAGGACCAGAACCTTCAGAGCCCATCCAATCTCCAGAACCAGTAAGTTATTTTCATGCATTTTAAAATGAACTTTTCATGTAAACAATATATATAATCCAGTTGAACAGGTTTCATGCACAATGGTAAATGGACTGAACTTATACAGTCATTTTGGCCACTCAAAGCGCTTTACACTAGAGTCACATTCACCCATTCGCATTTATACACCGATACGCTTTTATACACCAAAACAGGAGGGAGCTGGAATCAAACCTGCAACCTTCCAATTGAAAGACAATTACTCTGCCCTACAGTCACCGTCGCCCACATACAATCACTCTTAGCAGGGTGAGGAGGGAGCAACGTCATCCTCACTGAAGGGTCAGTTAATTGCTTAGATGATAAACATCTTCTTGTTCAAAATAAGTGAATTTCAAGAATCAGGTTTGCTAATGGAACAATTTTGCTTAACAAGAACATTATAAGACCTTGTAGGTGCTCTGAGCTTGTGACATTTAGTAGAGGAATTTGTTAAACCTTATGGTTTATTCCATTTCACTGTAATTATTTAAACTAACTGTTCTTATGTGTTAAACACTGGTGCCTTGCTTTGGTGAAGCTTTAGTCACTCATCAGTCTGCTGTAGGGAAAGGTCAGCAGGAAACCTATGTGACTGGTCCTGCAGAGACTTTGGCCTACATACAGATTGAACAAACACTAATGTGGTTAAATGAATAAAAGAATTAAATAAAATTATTAAAAGAAACAATAACACAATTTTTACCTAACATAAACATCACATACAGTTTTATTTGGTTTTTTTTATTAAGCTATTGGATAAGATAAAATACTTTTAAAACGCAGAAACAAATGCTTGCTTCAAAGATGAGAATTTAAGAAACTTAACTTTAAAAATTAGGAAAGAATAAATTAGTGCAATAACTGACTTTAATTCCAGTCATTTCATCCGATGTTTACTACTTCTTCATTTATTTATTAACATTTTGTCCCAAATGATGACAGAATTTTTTAAGCTCTGCATCTTTGTGCTACTTGTACACAAAGAATTTAATGAAATCGTATTTTGTATAATTTATGTATTAATTCAAAGCAAAGCTCAAAGTAAATATAGAGTTTATTGTAAGTTTTTGACATCTTTACAAGTGATGTGTTAAAACCATCGGTTGCTGGTAGAGTCTATTAGCTCCATTTCCTTTTGAAATTCTCTTCACAATTATTTAAAATCTTGGCAGCTTCATCGTTCAGATTAGATCCCGACTTTTACCAATCTGCAGTTTTTAACGTTACAGTCAAAGAACCAAAACTTTAGTTTTAATAAAACTTATTTTTAGAAAATGGGGAGCTGTTTCAAACTTTTGGTTCATTTTATTGCAAGTCTGTTTGCTGGTTTGGGCCCAGTTCTAACAGAACTCATCTGCAGACCTTTACAGAGCGACCAGGTCCAGTTCAGTGAATTTCTGATTTCATAGATTCAGCTGATCTATGATCTCGAAATGCTAATTAGTAGAAACAGCTCAGCAGACTGCAGTGAAGTTTCACTATGATGTAACTGCTCTCGGAGAACAAACAAGCTCAGAAAAATACTGATGAACTCCCAGTTTACCTCCCAGTTTACGGAATGGAAAGCAGATGATGAACTGGTGACCGGAGCGTGAGTGGATCGGTTTCCACTCTGCGGAGGAAGAACGTTCCTCCATCAGTCGAGGCTCAGCAGCAGGAGCCTCTGATTTAGGTTTCATTTCATTGCGACTCGATCAGTTTGGGAATCAGTGATGATCTCAGTGACTCACTCGCACCTTCTCGCTTTCAGGCCTTCTTTATTAGTTTCCACTCGGGCCTCGCCAGCTGATGGCGGCGGCTCTGAAACCCACCGCGCGGTCATGACGAATGTTTCCAACTCGTCGCCGGCGCTTTCTGCCTGCCATTGCCGTGGAAATGCGATCATGGCAAGAGTTGCATTTTTACGCTCTACAGCAGCAGAGCGGCGTCGGCGTCGTGCCCTTCGGTCGCATAGGTCAGGGTCTGTGATGTCACTTCCTGGAGAAGTCGCGATCCTCATGTTGCAGATGTTATTGACTCTTCTTTTGTAAACAGAAAAACTCAGAAACAATTCTCCTTTACTTTTTTCAGGTATGACAAATAAAAAAAAAAAGGTCGGATCCTGAAATTCATTCAAGTCTGAAAATTTTAATTTGAACATATTTTTAATTTTATTATCATATATCGTCACCTTCCTAAAATAATGACCTAATCGTTTTTTGTTAAAATACTTAATCAAAATTTCTGAATTTATGAACCAACTTTTTATGTAGTCATTTATTTATTTTTTTTTTTTTTCCTAGATTACTTTTGCTGTACTGTCTATTATTGCAAAATCTGCTTTTAAAAGGTCCTCAAGCTTGTAATATGCGTTAAATAATCAAACTCAAGTATTTTCAGTTATTCTATGTTAAATATAGAGTGAAATAAAAAAAACACTTCCATATCAAATAAAAACAAACTGTAATTAAAGTTTTCCTTGTCAACAAAAAACCTCGTCTAGACCCTGAAGCGAACAGACCTGGTCCCGGTCCAGGTTTCTGGCGCTTCTAACCGAATGAGTCAGAACTCATTCGGTTCTGACTGGTCCTGACATCCTACCAATTAGCTGCTTTTATCTCTTCCAGGTTACCTGAACTCACCTGAGGCTCACACACAACACTACTCAGAGCTTGCCGGGACCAGAACCAGAACCATGTCGCCCACCTCAGTGCTCCTCTTCCTCCTGCAGCTCTGCTGCCTCCAGATGATGCTGGTCTCCATGCCAACCTGTAAGCTGCCAGGGAAAATCGTCAAGGACACCCATGACCTGCTTGACAACATGGTAAGTTCATAAGTGCCAACTCAGGGTTCTGGTTCTGAGTTCAGATCAGCAGAACTTCATTTTAGATTCGAGGACAGCCTACACATCTTTTCTCAACTCTATGAATTAAAAAAAGGGAATATCACTTTAAATTCTGCAGGAATGCTCTGATGAACAGCAGTACAAAAACCGCAAAAGTATTTGTTTATGTAGTTCCTAGTGCAAAAATACTAGAAGTAATTTTTTAATCCGATAAAGGCCAAAAAATATTCTTAAAATTAATTTTAAAAGTACTAGTTCCACTGGCAGATTATTTCTCTCATAACAAAACTTTTATCCAATGTTTAATTGAAATAATCTGCCAGTGGAACTATTACTTTTCCATCAATATTATGGAATTATTAACTCCAATATCTTGCTGAAAAATTACTTGTAAGTTGGCTTTGTTTTATTTCAAGTGTTCAAAAATAGCTTGGTAAGGTTTTGTACTTTTGCAGTGAAGAAAGTGTTAAAACTTTTCCCCACTGAACCAGGATGATCCGGGTGAAAGAAACAGAACTTTTCTGTACATAAAAGCGTCTTTTTTTTATTGTTATTATTATTATTAAATCCTTCTTTCTATCCTCTAGGGGCCGCGGCTACCGACTCACTGTCACCAGCTGAGCCGTCAAATCCACTTGTCAGACTCTGTCCTTTCTGGCGTCTCGAACCACCACAGCGCGGTACAACTATGACCTCACACAGCCGTCCAGCCAATCACAGAGCTGGGTATTTTTATCGCTAACCGTGATTGGTTCTCTGCAGTGCCGTTGGTCGTCGCTGGTGGTTTACGAGTGTCTGCGAGAGGCGAATGTTCTGTTCACGGAGTATGACGTACCAGAAGGGGAGGGCGGACTTCCATGGTCCCAGCAGAAACGAGAACACTACGAGAACCTGCAGGACCGTCTGGTGGAGGAACATCAGTGTGTGAGTACCAGCCAGCGCAGACTGGACCCAAGGAAACCAGATCTGGGGTTCAGTTTCACTCATAAGCAATGGGGCTTTCTCTCCTCAGCTGAACACCACGGAGGCTTCGGCGGTTTTGTCGCCATTTTTCCGAAACGTCACGGCTGTTGTTGAGCAGCAGGTAAGCAAACATCCAGTTTCTAGAGCTCCTAAGAAACAATAGAAACAGGCGATTCGGATCAGGCGATTATTTAGAGAAAAGATAGAACTAAAGCAGCTGGTTCTGAAACTGATGGAAGTGATTATTCTGGAGTTAGCATTAGCATTAGCATCAACCCAATTGGCAATGGGGCAGATGCAGAGTACCCACAAATTATACTCAAGTGAAAGCAGCAATGCTTTAACATGTTTTTACTCAAGTAAAAGTAAAAAGCCATCCAAGAAATGACTCTAGATTTAAAAAGTATTTGGTATAAAGTCAAATCAAATTCTCCACCAGTTAATATCTGAAATTTACATCATCAGACTGACCAAAATGTAAAGTTAAGAGGGAATGTTTCTATTTTAAGGATGAAAATGAAAATAATTCATATAAGTAACAAAATAAATATAAAAAATCAAGCAAAAGAAAATGTTTCCAAATCATTTTTCTTTGAATAAAAAAACTTTGGAAACTTTAACAAAAGCAGCAGGTGTGTGTCTGTCTGGTGAACTTTTGGTTAAAACATGTTTGTTTTTCAATTTTATTGAAGTAAGAGTAGAGATACTTCGAAATAAACTTGCTAAAGTAAAAGGTACAGACTAGTAAAATATTCCTAAAAGTGACTTTTTCCAAAAAGGTTATCAATGTAGCTGGTTAGTATCCAGCTCTGGGCAGATGGTTCTGAAGCTGATGGTTCTGGAGCAGGATTCTGGTTAGTTTGGGTTATTTTTCTGGAACTGTAATCTAAAAGGTTTCTGTGTCTCCTGCAGGATGGTTCTGCTTGCGGTTGGGAGATTCTGAGGAACAATCTGCTCCAGGTTCTGAAGTTGGCGCTGCACAAACACCACGGCTGCTTCAACTGGACCAGATCCCACTAGAGACCTGCAGTCCAACCTTCCTCACTCACCTCTGTTTACATATTTTTCCAAGTATTTTTCATCCATCCATCCATTTTCCGTCACCCTTCTCCCTAACGGGGTCGGGAGTTGCTGGTGCCTATCTCCAGCTGCGTTCCGGGCGAGAGGAGGGGTACACCCTGGACAGGTCGCTAGTCTGTCGCAGTTCCAAGTATTTTATGTCACATTATTTATTTAAGTTAATTAATTAATTTATTTATTTATTGTTTGCAAAAATGACATTTGTTTTACATCATTGTGCCAAAAAAGTATTTGTACGTTTTATAATTGTTCAGTTGTTTAATAAAGCATCAAAAAAGAAAAAAAAGTTTCTGTTTTACTGTAAAAACCAAACAGTTAAAAAAAATCAGGCCTGACATGGCATTTAAACTGCAGATTAATTAATAATGTGATACATTTTTGATTAGAGCTGCACTATGTACACTGTAAAACTAAAACCATCTCTCATACGGTAAAATACCAGCAGCTGTGGCTGCCAGACTTTTACCATATTTATACGGTACCAGTATCGTACATGTACAGTAAAAATTTACCATAAATAGTAAAATGTTATACAGCTTTTTTTATAGTGTAACTTTGATAGGAAAAGATGTTTTTACATATTTTATTGAAACTATTGCCATTTCATGACAGTTTCGTATGAGACAGATGATCTGAAAATATCAATCGCTGCTTTCTCCCACCAATCAGAGCCAGGAGGCGGGTCTTAGCGCTGTCAATAACCCTCCGTGTGGTGCACATTCCAATCAGCAAACAGAAGGAGAAGTTGTGAACAATGCTCTCGGTTTTTAGATTTGTAATTCCTTGTGGTTTTAGTAATGGCAGCAGAAGAAGTGAACAAACCAGTTCAGTCCTGTTGGCCACGCCTCCAGAGGTTGAATTAACATTTACAGCCACATTGTTTGGATCGGTAAACAAGCTCATACCAATCATCACACAAGAGATGTTTGGTCAGACTTTTGATTTTCAGATTCCCTATCTGCCTGAAGCTTGAGTTTAACTCAACCGCAGAAATTCCCACCAACATTTCCAACCTATTAGTCAGAATGTTCTGACCAACGGCGCTCAGAACCAGCAGAACCGCCTCTGTTTAAACCATCTGAGGTAATGTGGTTCACTGGGAAACACTGAGGTTTATTAACGTCACAGCCACCTCATTGAAGCGCAGGTGTATTTTCATTAAAGATCACGGTGCAGCAATGTGGTCGACCACTGACCAACCATAAAACTGACTGTCGTCCTAGATTAAATTTGTTGGGCACGATGAAAATTGTGCCACACCTTGAAAAGAGGAGAAATCACATAAGGATTAATCTTTTCATATATATAAACAAACCCTAATCCAGGTTTCACTAATAATAACAATAATAATAATAACAATAATAATAATGATGATGTGTCCACCATGCATTTATCATTGATGTGTTAGTGTAGGCAGGTTTGGAAAGTTATCAGAAATGTTTCATCTTTCTGATTCAGATTCAATCTTTCTAGGATTTCCATCCAGTTGTGATGCAAAATAACAGAAAAATAAAATGTGAATTGGGCGTATTTACATCCACTGGTTTGAAACAAACCAATCAGGCCACGAAAAGTGTAACTTCACCAGATGTTGATATTTTGGAAACTGTGAAAAAAAAAAAAAAAAACATGTAAGATGCAGATTCATTTCTGAGTTTCATGCCTCTGGTAAGGCATAAACCCACCAGTGGATGAGAGCTTCGCCCCCAGAGAAATTAGAATCAAAATCAAATCTTGAATCGATATAAGTTACAGAAAAATTAAATGTTACCCCCATTTCATGTGTCTAATAATGTCTTCTGTCTTTTTTGCATTAGTGAAACAACCAGAATGTTTGTTTCTGCGAGTGAGTAGACAGCGACTCACTCGCATTCCTGCTGCTTTTGGGGAAAACTTTCCTGCTGAGTCATCAAGTTCAGCCTCAAAGTGAATCATGCAGCTGATAGACGTCCTCACCTTCTGCATCTATGTTTATCAAAGAAGTAACTTGAACTCAGATGGAGGGTTCATATCTGCTGCTGACCTGCAGCAGCTCCCTCTGCTCTGATTTAAAGGTTTGGAACAGGAAGAAGAACACAATGAGGTGCAAACCTTATGCAAACCTCAGCTTGCATTATATGAATGATACATTAAGCAATAAACCTTAGCTTGGGTTGCTGAATCTCCTTCTGACCAACACCAATGCTACGTTAACATCAGATCAGATGATAATTTTTTTGTTCAAACAAATAATGAAAAGCAACTGGAATCAAACCCAACGCTGCTTCCTGCAGTCGAGTCACATCAAAGTTTACGTTTAATTCCCATGTCTTTATTTATTTCAAACAGGAAAGAAAAAGAAAAAACTGAAAAAATGTCATAACAACTGACATGCAATTTTACACAATTTTATTTCTTGCCTCTTTCATGCACGTTAACATAAAACTGTTAAAATCCTCCCACATTAAATGATGTTTTCATTTTACATCTTCATCATTGAATGTACAATTATTTACATATTATGATCAATAATAGCATTTTTGTTATTTGAGACATCCATCCTATGCAACATAATATCCAGAAAGCTCCTTTTTCTTTCCTTTTTCTTTGTACAGTTGTTAAGCTGGTTCATACTTGTACTTTCTTTGAGCTCATCATTTCATCTATACCATAAATCTCCCCCACAATATCATATAAAAAAAACTCTTTTTTGGTTGCTCTTATATAATGTTTTTTTAAAATTATTATTTCCTTCTTTTCTTAAATAATAACGCCTCTTTATGACACCAAACAATTTTTGGAAAATTGTGTGGATGTTGATGTTTTATTACTTTGAATATAAATTGCACAATTTAGAATTTCAAAAATATTGGATTTGTCTGTTCATTATAATATGCCTCTTGATAGCATTCTGTTTTCTTATGTTTGTTTTGAATGTGTTGCCCCAAACTTCCACACAATAACCCAAATACAGTACAACGAAAGTATTATATAAAGTCTTTCTCAGTTTTGGAGCCTGGAGGCTTTAACTAGGTCAATTTAAAGTCTGACTCTGAGTCACAGAATGATAAATCCATAAATAGGTGCAGATCCAGAATTCCTCTTAATCCTGCATGTCGCAGCACGTTCAGGGAACCGATGAGTAAACAATAAATCAGTTTTACTGCACCGACCGCACACTGAGCCCTTGAAAAGCTGAAACACGCAGCTCATAATTTAATAGCAGTTTATTATAACAGAATACAGCACCATAAATACAAAGAAGAAGTCACTGACCAGCAGGAGGCGCTGTGCCTCACAGCAATTCAGTTATACAAAGAAGATGCTCCAAACATTTCAACACATTATTCTTTCAAGGTTCTTCAAAGCAAAACGAAACCCTAATTTTCTAAAAGAAAACTAACATTTGGTCAGGAATGTCCATTGTTTATTGATCTCACACGGCCACATGTGGTGTAAAATACCTGCAGATTTACACTTTTATAAGAACAAACTTAAAGACCAGAACTTTAACTGTTCTGGGTTTTGATTGGCTGTGGAGACAGAAGCCACGCCTTCAAGCTGAGTGGCGTCATCAAACTAAACAGTTTATGTCTCGTTCCTAAACGCACCAGGACTACATTTCCTGACTTTCACATTAATTCCCCTCCAATGTTTAAGCCCCGCCTCTACATCGGGATGTGGGCGGGGTTTTACTCGTATGTGGGCGGAGCCTCCACCGGCTCCTGTAGCTCTGGATCAACATAGTCCTGGTTGAAGATGACGGTATCTGCTCCCTGTTTGAACTGGAGGACGGCCAGCAGAGACTGGAGTGCCTGCAGGCACACAGAACGACACAGGGTCATGTATGAACAACGCCGAGGAAACACGGGAAGAAAACATGTCAGAAAAACAGACAAATTGTTAAAAGGTCTGAACATGTTAATAGCATGACCGTAATTAGTACTGAACATTTGAGAAACAACACAAGACACAGCATGTTTTACTGTCACATGCTAACAGTTAGACATGTTAGCATGTTTTCTTGACAGTAAAACATCAACATGTTATATAGCAAGAGCATAACAGACAGTCAGTACATACATGATGTTCACATGCTAGAACACAAGAAGCATGTAGTATGCTAACATGTCTGAGCATCCAGGAGGTGAAGAATGTTAACATGTTAGGAAAAACATTTAAAAACCAGAATTATGCAGGACATTAAAGGGGCAGTTTTGTACATTTTACAACATGGTCATGTTGCCTTCAGTTGTTATAAAAATGTTCAAATCAAATATGTCTTAAAAGAAATTTGGCTGTGTAATTTAACTCCTTAAAATTGGGCCTCTGCCTCTTTAAAAAGTCCTGTTCTTTCTGAAACTCATCACAACATGGCTTTTCTGTTATCTCGTCAAAAGTTTTACCAACGTTGCTCTGAGAAGTTGCACAGTTCTACCAGGTGTTTGCTAATTGCTCCTGGCTAGTCTGAAGGAGCTGATTGGGAGTAGGCTGCTCTGTGAGATGGAATCTCTTGGAAACTGCAGCCCTGAGGAGGAGATACGCCTTGAAGGCGGGGCTAGGTCCAGCCAGGCGTTTTGCACAGCTGAATGGTTGCCATGGAGATTAAATGATTTATCAAACATACATTGCAGAATCAAGGCAACATTGCAGATATATTTTTGATGAGGGAAAAGCATTATAACATAATGTAAAG
The DNA here is from genome assembly GCA_922788865.1 of Poeciliopsis turneri. Lineage (NCBI taxonomy): Eukaryota > Metazoa > Chordata > Actinopteri > Cyprinodontiformes > Poeciliidae > Poeciliopsis > Poeciliopsis turneri. Next base: position 257,787 of record CAKLNU010000845.1, read on the forward strand.
CTAAAAAAGAGTCACATTTACATAATGCAGCCCTTTTCATGTCTCATAAAGAATTCATGAAGACCTGAAACACATCAGAAAAACATGAAGCAAATTAATACAATTAAAACAACATAGACTTTGTTAGCATGTCACAGACAACATGTTGCAGGTGTAGCTTACTCTCACAGCTGATCAGAACATGGCAGCGCTTCCTGTTGGCCCCAGGAAGAAGGTCATGAGTGAAACCAGAAGCAGGGTTTATAATTTAGGTCATGTGGTTCATGAAACACCTTCATACCAGCAACAAATACAACACAAGTGTTTTAACACTGATAATGCAATAACAACGACAGTAGTAAATGTGATAAAAAATACAAATTTAAAAAATGAGAGGAACTGCTGCCATAGAGGTAAAGAGTTTAGAGTCATCCTCTCATTTCAAAGGATGATTTGAAATGAGAGGAACATTTTAAAAAGGACCAACCACTAAAAAGTAGAGGAGAAAATTAGGGCTGAGCCATTAACGTGTTAATTTTCATCAATTAATTACATAGGTTTTAACTTGTTAATGTTTTTACTTCAATTCATCACATTTTTCTTTTTTACATAACAAAGTCCACAGACAGAAATTTTTGTGTCATGTTTCCTGTCCGCCGGTAAATCGACATCCACAAACAGAAATGGAAGATAAAACCGCTTCTCTTGGCCCACTGTGGCTTCATTTTTGCTTCAAAAAGTGAAGCTTGTGTTCAAGTTGTGCTAAAAGGTGTTAGTCTATCAATGAAGCTATTCAAGCATCTTAATGCTACACATGTAGCAGCAGCACAGACATTTCTAAAGAAGCTCCATAAATGATGAGGAGTTCCTGAAACACTGGGAACCTGAACTTTGCTCCAATCTAGTAGTTGAAGAACCTGAATAACAGATAAATATCTTTATTATTGAGCTCATATGTCTATTTATTCGATCATTTATCAGAAATAATTGATTTTGAATTGAAATTGTTGCTTTTGAATAAAATGTGATTAATTGTGATTAACTAATTAATTAAACAACCTCTAGAGGCTGAATGGATGAGGCCCTGATGGCGCAGAGCAGCAGCAGCACGAGGAAGAACAAACCAAGGTAAAATGACGGTGAGACAGTGACACCTAGCGGTGGTTGGAAAATAAAACTTTAAAATGATTAACAGGTTTCCAGGACAGCAGGAAAAAGCTTCAACTGTTCAGCGGTTTAATCATTATTTCATTACAGAACTTACAGCAACATTTTACAGATGGTGAAGGTCTGGACCTGCTTCCAACATTAGTTGCCATGGTGACAGAGACGGGTTGATGAAGCTGAGCTTACCTGTCTCTGTCACCATGAAGTTCCTGCTGCATAGTTCAAACCTTCTGGTCTAAACAACATGCATTGATTTACAGGCCAGCAGGGGGCGACAGTCTGCAATTAAAATCAGTATCCTGCTTTACATTCGGAGTCCATGCCTCATCGCTCTGTTACCGCGGCAACAGTAAGGCACTGGGAGGGACAGAAATTTAAATCAGAGTTCAGACTGGTCCATTCTGGGAATTAATGGGGGGGATGGTTGGTCCTGATTGGCTGAGGGAAGAAACGGTGAGGCTTTGTTTCAGGAGAGAGGAGGCGTGAAGAGTTTATTGTATTCTTCTTCATACGAGACTCTCTTCAGACGCTCCAGTGACATTAACGTGACGCCTCCCTGCAGGCACATGGAAGAACGACAAGAAACAACACGGAACGCAGGATACATGTAGCAACAAGAAACCGCATGGAGAAACATGAAAACAAAACATAGCAAGGAACCAAGAAATGACACGGAACAACAGGAAATAATGCAGCACAACAAGAAACGTGTAGTAACAAGAAAAACCCAAAACCAGAAACATAGAACATAAAAAAAAAAAGGAAAAAAAAAAACGAGCCGATGACAGCAAAACAACACAGAATGGAGAAAAGTAACAACGACATCATGCAACGTATCGACGGGACATCATCAAAAACATCGGACAAAAAGACCAGATGAAAGGCAACATGATAACAAACAGAAGAAAACAAGGAAAAGGGAGAAGAATCAGTTAAAATCTAAATGATCAATTCATGAAAGAAAACATGATTAAAGCTGAAGACTCAGAAAGTCTTGCAGATACGTTGATGTTGATCATCACCAGCACATTACTGAATGAACAAAACCTCAGTAATGGATCATAGTAGTTAGCTGTGCCGGCATGGTGGTTCAGATGGAACTAGTATTACCACTATCTGACCAGCAGGGGGCAGCAGACATACTGTTCTGCTACATACCCAGGTGAAGATGGAGAAGAAGCAGAAGATGATGGTCGCCCTGGCGGCGTCGGCGCCTTCATTCAAAGGGTTGTCTTCAGGATTGGAAAACTGCCACTGGTTGGCCAGGAAGCAGAAACCCACAAACCAGATGAGAGACCAGAAAGCTGTGGGAAAACAAGCATGTTGCATTTATAAATGCACACGGAGACATTTGGGCTCTAAAACCGGCCAGGTGGAGTCTCACCTGACACCCCGATGTCCAGCATGACAGCCTTCTTCCTGTCCTTCACCCCGCTTATCTGAGGGAAATAAACGTCCAGCGCCAGGAAACCGGCGCTGCAGAGGAAACCCAGCGTTCCCATGGCAATGGCGTAGTTACAGGCATTCTGGTTGCGGTTGAAGATGCAGTATTCCTCCACCTCATCGGGACGATTGACGTAACCTTCATTGGCGACACATCCCAGGATCACAATGGAAAAAAGCTGCGGGCAGGGAGGAGGCGGTTAGCTCCGGTACCAGAACCAGAACTCCCAAATTTACGTGGAGGATGTACCTCCTCAGGGTCTGCTGAGGAGGAATTGATTTGATTCAGTGCAGAGGACAAAGGCTGTTGATAGAGATCCCTAGTTTACGATATTCTGATGGCAGCGAGGATAGAGAACCTTAATGTCGATTCTTCCTTAAAGTGCTTTATGCAACTTTCTAAAACAAATAATCTGTGAAAAGATCTCCTTGAACCAATATTGCCATCTGAAGAAATGCACCACTCCAGTCAGAAACAACCAATTAGAACAAGGGGGCGGGTCTTAGTGCTGCCAATCAATGCTGGTAAACGTACAAATGGCAGAGAAACAACTTAACGTTCCAGGAAAACCATTTATCCAGAATAGTTTTCTGGAGTATTCCTCCACCTCATATAAACCTCAGAATAGTTTTCTGGATAAATGTTTGATAGCATCTGCTAGCTAACTAGCTAATGCCAGACAATCAGACCGAAGCAACACAGAAGAAGAACGTTAACGGCACACAGCAGCACATTGTTTACGGAAATAAAAGTGGATCTGCTGTGTATGGGTCCATATTAAAGTTTATTCAGCAGTGAGAGCTGACAGTAAGAAAAAGAAGCACAACTAACAGCAACTGCCTGTAATGGAGCATCAACTGCAGCTTCTGTAGAGAAGTCTGTCTGGATGTGGAGTCAGAGCTGAGACTGGTGGGATTGTGATGCGACGCAATTCACTGACACATTTATAATTTTATACAAAAAAGATTTGAATTGGGTATTATTCGTCTGCGATGTGAATGTAGCCTAAAAGACTTTTTAATACAAATATAAAGTCATAATATTACAAGAATAAAGTCTTAAATTAGCAGAGTGAGCTTCTTCTTCTCCTGTTATTTTTCCAGACTCCTGCTGTGATCATGTGACCTCAGTCATGTTATCTCTAAATGTAGCGCTCAGAGTCACATGACTCCATTTTTTCAACAAAATCAGATCATTCTTCATCAATGACCTGACTGGGAGTCTCTAACCCGAATCCTCCTCAAAGAACCAACTTATGCAAATATTCCGACATCCAATCAAAGTTCTGGTGTTTATCAGAACCGGGCTGGTCCATCGAAACGGAGAGTCTGAGACAACAAGCTTTTGTTCTAAAAGTCTTGTGCTGAGCCTCAGGAATGTTAAAGCTGGTCTCATGACTGAGTCACACTGACGCTGCAGGAAACCGACCAGCGAACAGAACCACAAAATGGACCTGCAGTCTGCTCTGCAGAACCACAACAATCATCCAATCCTGCTGGTTCTGCAGCGGTAATCACACAACCTGAACTGGTACCAAAACTAGCAAAATACAAGAGGAAACATGAAAAACATCTTATTAATGCAATATATTAATATAAAAACAATTATGTTAAAAATGACTGCAAATAAAGGTGCATTTCACCATAAATATGGATATAGAAAATATTAACTAAGAAGTAATTTTATTAAGTTAACATGTAATTTACTGGATGCTGCTGCTGCAAGAGAGATGAGAGAAATAAGTTTATTCTTCTACCTATTACTTTGAATGTGTAAATATACTTTAGTGTTATTCTCTTTTCTTGTTTGCTTTTATTTTATTTGTTTATAACTCTGTTATTTTATTACATTATATGTTCAGTAAACTCAACCATAGGAAATATGTTTTTTCAATTCATTAATGTAGGTTTTTAAATTAATTTTTCTGTAATTTATGGATTCTTAAATATTTACATTTCACAAAAAGACAATTTTTGTGAAATTGTCTTTTTGGATTCATCCATCCTGATATTTTTTCTGTTTTCATTCCAATTAGCAGTGATTTTCAAATCTGGTTGATTATTAGGTAAATCAATCAGAAATCAATCAATCAATATTACCATTCTTACCATTATATTACTTGAAAATGGTTTCAAAACAATAATATTATTGTTTCTTACAATAAATTCTGGGGCAATTCATCAAGCAACCTGCTTAGAATCATTTTATCCATCCATCCATCCATCCATCCATCCATCCATCCATCCATCCATCCATCCATCCTCCTCCGTCCGTCCTCCGTCCTTCCGTCCTCCGTCCGTCCGTCCGTCCTCCTCCATCCATCCATCCATCCATCCATGCATTGCAATTGCACAATGATTCAGTTAAACATGTCTGATGTTCTGCAGTCCACTCTTGTTTACAGATGTTCAGAAACTCTTAGCTTTAGTTTGGACGAATAGACAAACCGACCAATCAGAGCATGACCTCCCATACCTGACCAATGAAATCCCGCCAGGACAAGCTGCCCAGTGAACTTGGGAACCAAACCAAACCCTGGTGAGCCTCACCCAGCAGAGGATCCTGATGACGGTCTGAGGCTGCCTGATGAAGGTCAGGGGATCGAAGGCGCCGCCGGCCTTCCCCGCTCCGTACGCCTGGAACCCGTCCATCCACGCCGCCTGCTGACCCCAGACCAGCTCACAGCGGTTCAACCGTCCTCCAAGAGTCTGTTTGAGAGACTGGTCCCAGTTCACTGCATCAGTTTGGACCAGTGTACCCAGTTGGTCAGGATTTATCTCCTAACTGGTGTTTGTGCTTCTTCCTCTTGTCTGCTGTTATAAACTGCTCAGTAATCTGCTGTAATCCTCCTCATCCTCCCTTCAGGGCTTTACTTCCCTCAGTTCTGTCTGACAGGCTGAGGACTCCAACCAATCACACAGGTCCATGCATCATGGGTTCAGGTTGTGGGTACAATCACCCAATCAGACTGAAGGAGGCAGTACTATTGAAAAAGATACGTCAACGGTTGGGAAAATGTTTTCTAATAGTGATAGAGATAAATCCCATCTAATATAACACATCAGAAATATGTATTCATTGTACTTTTATTGTGTTTATAGCGATATCAGAAAACAAGAGTGATGCTGTCTGGTAAAACATTCGATCATAAGGCATCAGTTTGGGCTGGCAGCATATTTTAAACACTCAGAGTGGAAATTGTGAATGCCTCAATTGTGTGAAGATCAAGGCATTCTTTAACGATAGCTTAAACTAGAAGCTAAAGGATGCCAAAGAGAGGTAATAAACCAAGTATGAGAAACTTTGCAAGCACTCTATAGGAGGCTGTGTTCATATTTTTGGGGAATTTGTCTGTCAGCTTTCATTCCTCCATGTTGTTCACATTGTTGGGGTCCAGCTGCTCAGGGTGACCCCGCCTCCCACCTGAAATGTCTCACTGAAGACACCAGCAGCCCTCCTGACCCCTGACCCCACGAAGAGCAAGGGTCAGGAGGGCTGCCGACCCTTCATGTCTATCAATGTTTACATTCTAACTTCCAGTGCATCCTAAAAATGTGAAGAAATAATCATTCCCTGTAAAACTTGAAGTCATCAATACAAATAAAAACAGGTTGAGAGAATCAGTCAATTTCATGTATTTATTTATTATATTCCCTCAAAATGCAATTAAGAAATTAAGTCTTAAAAATTATAAAATGGATGCATGCAAAGTAAAATATGTTTATTATCTAATTTTTTGAGTATAAACAGTATCTGTGTGTTTAGTTTGTGACTTGAACATGTTTAATTTGGACTACTTAATATTCGATATTAGCACTAGCACACTAAAAATACATGTAAGATAGAACATTTCAGCCTTTATTTCGTGTTGTGACTGAAGAAGAAGGAAGAAATTATGATATGATGAGTGGCCATGGAAACGAAGCGTGAACCTCCAATCTGAGAGCTTCTGATTGGAGGATCTTGATTATTTAGGGCTGATCGTTTAAAGCAGCAGTAAGACGCTGCGCTTCAGGCGAAGACGCGTTACTCAGTCATGTGTTTCTCCTCAACCAGTTGTTACTCTCCATCGTCGTCACCACCATCATCATCATCAACAGTGGGGGGTCTGGTGCGTCTGAAGAAGCCCAGCTACACACACACGCACACACACACACACGCACACACACAGACACACAGATGGAGGAAGCCTTAATAAGACGGAGAACAGCTTGAAACCAATAGTGTGAGCTTCAACTCCATCAAGTTCTGCACCAAAACCAGGTTGAACAGAAGGTCAAAGGTCAGAGCAACAGCCATTACTGAGATTAAACCAAAACGTCACTGATTCAATCAGAAACTCATTAATTAAGACAAACAAACAGACAGACAGACCAACCGATTGACTGATTGATTGACTGATACCTTCCAGAAGATGAAGCAGAGCAGGCAGAGGAGGAGGAATCCACAGATGATTGACAAGATGATGTAGCCAATAGGAACGGGTTTCTCCCCATCAGGAGGACGCCACACCACACTGAGCTGAGCCTGCACACACACACACACACACACACACACACACACACACACACACACACACACACACACACACACACACACGCACACACTTCTGAGTTCTGCTGGGTCGTATTTATTGATTTAATGGTTATTGATTACCTGTGTTTGTCCACTCGTAAGCAGCAGTGGCTGGACCTTTGATGGTGCACTGATGACATCATAAGAGGCAGAAGAAATGAGGTCATAGTTCAGGTAGGAGGTCTGAAGGACAAAACATAAAATGACAACAGAACCCTCACAGGTGGGTGTGTGTGTGCGTGTGTATGTGTGTGTTCAGACATACCTGTGTGAGTGTGTGCAAATTAAGCCGAGCTGAGATTTTCACCACGGCGCTAAAGCCCCGCCCCAAATCCATGACATCACACTCAAACCGGACACACCCTGTCTCACTGTTGCTGCAGTTCTGAAACAAACGTAACTCAGCCTCAGATCAGAGAAACACACACCTGTAATATTTCTCAGTGACCTGAAGGTGTGCAGAGGAAGGAGTTATCACAGATTAGTGACTTTCATAAAGCGACCATTCAGGAATAAAACTGTTTTTACCACATAGACGGTTTGTCCAAGTGAGTTTGTCTCCTCCTGCTGGATGGGCTGAAAAACTACAGCAAGGCTGGAATTATCTACGAGCTGCAGACCGATGAGACAGGTGAGCTATAGACAGGTGAGGGTTAAGTTCCATGAATGAAAAGAAACATGATGTTGTTTTACCTCTAAAGGCATCACTTCTGATGTGTTCAGTGTCTGACAACTCAAGGACTCTTCTGACGGGGTGGATATGACGTAAAGCAGGAAGTGATGTCGCCAGGTAGAAGGGAAGTCCACGGTCAGTCGGGCGTTTACAGAACTGGGACCCTGATTCCTGATCTACAAACCGGAATCATCAATAACATCAATGTCAGATGATGAACAGCATGTTGGGCTTCACCAGCTGGTGACTGGAGGTTCAGCGCCACCAGAACCTGGAGTTCCAGTCCATAGCAGCAAACCAGCAGAGCTCCTACTGCTCTACCTCATGTTCAGGTCCAGTCTGTCCTAAAGCCTCCAAAGATAAGTCAAAGCAACATCAAGCAGTGGGTTCTCAACAAGATCTGACAGAAATGATTACCTGATGTCTACCTAACCAGGAGTGATTCTCTGAACTGAATAACCTCCCACCAAATCAGTTTTATGAGCTGGGTCTAATGCTGGTCTTGTTTTTCCCCAAGTCCTGCTCATATACCTCATTACCAGACGTTAACCTCACCTCATACACATGCTCCATCAGTGGCCCAACTTCCTCCAGACTTCCAGGGTTACCTACAGGCTGCCAGTCTGGGAGGGGCAAGAGGACGTCTGGAGGGATAGATCCTCTGCAGAGACACCACAACCTATAGTCAATCTGTATATCTGGTTTAAAACCCAGAAAATTTTAGAGTTATACCCTCTGATCTCCAGCGTGGCCTCGGCCTTCACCTGAACCTTCACTGTCACACGGTTACTGCTGGAGTTCACAGAGTTCTTACTGGTACAGAAAGGTGGACAGAAAGTGAGACAAAGGGATATGAGCTTTTGGCAGTAAACCCAGGGTACCAGGCAGAGTTTGTACCTTCGTATTCTTAGGCTGAAGGTGATGTGACTGTCCACCTCCTCCAGGTTGCCGACGCTGAAGAGGAGACCGGTCTGGACCTGCAGGTAAAGAAGCAATAACCACGAAAGGATAGTTGTACACTGACAAGTTCCTCATCTAGGGCTTGGTTTGACTCCAATCCCAATAGACTGAATATTAGACTCTGCTTAGCATCATGAGTGCTACAATGCTTTGGAGATTCACTCACTTTCTGTCTGTGTTTCATTGGGTTCCCGAGGTCACAGGTGACAACAGCCGTCTGGTTTTCTTTCCTTTGAACACACACCAGTCGGTTTTCGCCCTACAAAGGAAAAACCGACAGGACTGTTCTTATCAGCTGTTTAAGCGGTTCATTTTTATCAGCGTGTGTGAGACCATCTCACCTGACAGCTCTGGAAGTGTGTGTGTTCAGGGAGTTGGACCACCAGCTCAGTCTCATACGCACCCTCGCCATCGTTTGTAGCCGACACCAACAACAACAGGGACTGATCGTCTCCGATCAACACGCTGTCTGATGCACTAACATCACACATCATGAGACACACAATACAATATGTCAGCACTTCAGTCCACTATGCAAAAATTGGTCATTTAAATCAGGGATGCATTTATATGCTGATGATATAGTTATTTCTGTAGCTATTCCATCTTTGTGTATTTTGCAGGCTTTCTTCCAATTACTGAAATTCTTGGTGGATTTCCTCATCAATGTCATCATGTTGACTCACGGTTTAACGCTCAGCTTCAGGTCAGGAATGCAAATGTCATCATCCCCGCAGTCCAGAATCAAACGGCTCTATAAGACACACAGATTCTCTGATTATCTTTATGTTCACCCAAACTCTGGTCCTGGATTCAGTTCCTCCTCTGGCAGGAAGTAGGCTGGCTCACCTGGACTGTTGAGTGTGTTTGACCATGCAGCAGAGCATTCTGGGTAGAGATGAGGAGGCTGATCTCGGCAGTGATGAAGATCGGACTCAGTTTATCCCGAACTTCCTCTTCAGACTAAACACACAAACAGAACAGCGTAAAGCCACATTACTGTCAAACCTCAACCACGTCCCCACGATGTGACAATTCAAAGAGCTCAAGTCTCTACAACATTAATCACACCTGCAGCAGATACAGGTGTGACTGTATCAGTTTGTCCACTCACCCTCAGGTACGCTGTGTGATTGGTACAGGCCAAGCCCACCTGCCTGTCTACAACCAGCTCCATTGATGTCTGAGGCTGATTGTTTGACAGCAGCAGAGTTCTTCGTCCCATTGGCTGCTTCATCGTGTCCAGGTGTAGCTCCACCCTTAGAGCTGCCACCACCAGCCAGCAGACAGAATTAGATTACTGATATTAACGTATTCTGAAATACCCCTAAAGACACCTTTACCTGTCTGCTGAGGGATTCTGTGACCAGAGACATGGACACACATTTGGACACCAAAACTGAGGAGATACACCAACAAAAATGCAGATAGACTTATCAGGTATTTATTTCCTGCAAAAACAGAATAATATTCTGATGTTTAATGATATGCAGATGACATATGACTTTATATTGAAGCTCATTCTAACATCTTTAACACTCAAATACCAAAAAATATCTACACAAAAAGCATTTTAGATACTGATAAGATTGCCCTTGATAAGATTCTTGAGGTGGTTTATCAGTTTGAAATTTATCTACATCTGTATTGGATGGAGATCTCTGAGCTAGATAAGTCCACGCATATATATGCTGAGAGATGTTCAGCTGGCAATTCATGTTTCTTGTTCTGAACCAAAACTCTTGTATCATTAGATGAAACCAAGTCTAAACTGGGAACAGAAACTAGCTTGTACTAACCAGTGATTGTGGAGGCTTGGATTGTACTGAACAGTCATGGTTTAAAATTGACTGAGCAGAATTACACCGATCACAATTTTCCCTCAAACTTGAGCAGAAACAACTGGCTGTAGAAAGATCGACTTTAGAGTGAAGTTTGTTGTTCCTGGTTTAAAAATCCAAGTCAATGAAAACTCTTGAATTGTTGCTTAATTACCATGAAACTGGTGCATTTTTGTGATGACACAGTTTGACATCTGGATTCAGGAAGTCTGGTAGCAGTGAGACAGAAACTCTGGACCGGATCACAGCCTGAGACCTGAACACACAAACCCAAAGTAGCAACACGAAGGGGAAGGAGACGACACAAGGGCCTTATCAGCCAATCAACATTGAACTATTGATAATGGCTTTATTAAATAACCTTACTAGATGTTAACCGTTTAAAACATAGAGTTTTTTTGTAAAGAATTTAAACTGTGGAGAATCACCTGTAGAGAAAGGCTTGGTCTGCATCCCACGCTCCAACCAGCAGATCTACAAACACACAAGCAGCAACTGATTATTGATCAGTAATTATTAAACAATAAGCCGGAGCTCCTGAACATACCTGGGTATCCGTTCCCATCGAGATCCACTCCGGACCTGAGAGAAAATCCAAATGCTGACCTTCTGCTAAGCAATGGGCTGTTAATAATTTGTGAGGGCGTAGCTGACAGGCCGTTGCTGTTGCCCAGGTAAATAAACACCTGGCCACCGCCTCCATCTGACCATGGAGCCCCAACAGCAACATCTGTACACAAAGTGGTAGTACTGGATTAGCGCCATGAAGCTAGAAGGTTTACAATGTGTAAAAGATGGATACTTGGTTACCTTGGTAACCATCCATGTCCAGGTCACCCAGCACGGAGAGGGCGGAGCCAAAGCGGCCATAGATCGACTGACCGATCAGTGATTGGTCAGGCTGTGAGGAGAAGGAGGACTTTTTCTTCTGCAGGTATAAAAGGACCTGAACAGAGAAACATTCAGATTGATTGTTTATCCTGAAACTAGCAAATAAATTCACTTAAAACTCAGCAAGTCTGTTGATGAGGTCAAGAATAACAAATGGATTGTTTTGAGATTTTCCAAGCACATCCCACTGGAAAGGAACTATAGGTTAGTGTTGGAAGAATTTTTACAGTTTATTATCATTTATTTGTTTTATCTTTATCTTATATTATCATCCATTTATTTACCTTTATATTTACATTTGCTTTCAGTGTTTTGGAAGTGTTTTCAGAGAACAGAAAGCTGTGAGACGCGGCCTGCCTGCTGAGGAGTGAAAAGGAAGGTACCAGGAACGGGAAGTTCCAGTTTGATTAACTGCAAACTGATATTCTTATCTTATGAAATATGTTTTTGAAGGTTGTATAATTAAGTTCTGTGCACTTCAGTGTGTAGCTGTGCTTTGCTCCCCTCCCCTTTAGGACTGCACACTCGTCATGTAAACAGGGCGTTCCTAATTTTAATAAAAGCAGGAAGGGGGTCCAGTTGAAGCTCAGAGCAAAGGCCGAGAATCTGTAACTGAGTTTCAGCTGTTTCAGACCTGGCCTCTCTCCTGCAGCTGCCCCATCACTCTGTCCATGAAGAGAGGAGCTCCGATCAGCACGTCGTCCAGGCTGCACCAAAAACCAACACAACCAAAGTCACACCAGAAAATAGATCCAGCCTCCATCTTTTCAGAAAAACAGTAAATCTCCCAGATGTGTTTCTTCTCACCCATCACTGTTGACGTCCGCCACGGCGACGCTGTGACCAAAGTAGGACGCCACCTGCAGGAAACGGAGACATCTTAGCTCCAGTTCATTAGCATTCGAACAGAGCACAACAGTTTTCACCTGAGTCCCCGGGAAGGTGTGGTGAACTCTCAGGGAGCCGGCCATCCTGCCGTCATAGATCTTCACCTGGTAGAGCAGACCAACATTACAGCATCACCTTCATCAGAGTCAGACTCAGTTCATTACAACCCAAACAACACGGGAGAAACTTACCGTTCCTGCCGTGTTCCTGTCATTTGGAACCCCGACCACATAATCTGGTGAGCACAAAAAGGTTAGGAAAAGAAAAATCTCACGAGATTAGATTAGATTTACTCACCTGTTGTGGCGTCTCCAGTCAACAAACCACTGGCCACTGAGTAACCTGACAAACGCACATGTAGAAATACATTACATTTCATCGCTTTTATAGAACAACTACAATACGTGCTGCACAGCAGAACAGGAAAAAGTAAAAAACAAAAACACTTTTTAGCTTTTCTCATGCAACTTTACGCTTCAGCTGCAGATATTTCTTTGTGCAGTTTTAAAGATCTTCTAGAAAATCCTGTTGCAGTTTGGAAACACTGGCCTCTTTCTGCTTTTTAAAAGTAGGAGATTTGCATCATCCCTAGCCCTTCAAAATAAAAGCTGATCAGCACATGAAATGCAGTATTTCAGACTTTTAATGATATTTTGTGAACTTTTTGACAGTTCATAAAAAGTCTTACGTCCCTTTACAAAAAAGTCTATTTAAATACCAAAGCTTAACCAATGAAAGATATTTGCCTTTTCAGAATAAAAGCCCTTTTAATGTGTCACTCACCTCGGTAAAGGTCGTAACCTCCCTGCTCATTTGTCTGCTGGATTCCAGCCACAAACTGGATGGGTTCGTCTGTCTGACTACCGTTGACGATGTCACTGACACCCACTGTGATCACCTGACCTGAAATCAGCAATGAGTGTTAAACCTTATGGAAAATTATTCCACTGAAAGCCGTCAGTCTGACTGCTGCATTTCACATCCAGCTGATTAAACTAACTGGTTTTAGCTGTTAAACTGGTCTTCGTGAGGCTATGCTGCTGGTAACTGCAGATATTTAATTATTCTTCGTCACATCATTCAGCATGAACAGAAGATTTTCCCAAAAACTATTTGTAAACCGGTGTAGTTACAAGTAACAGCCAGTAGAGGTCTCCCTCACCCTGGAAGTAGAAGCTTCCTGGAGCTCCAAGCACCAAACGACCATCCTAAACGCAGAGGGCAAAGGTCAAAGGTCATCATCAGTCCTGTTTAAAGGTTTAGATTCATCCTCCATTTCTTTATGGCTTCATACTTTGGAAGCAATATTTTCTTTATAGCTTTTAAAGTTACTCCAAGACACAATTCTCTAAAATTCCTTGGGAAATTTAGAGAATTGAGGATAAAAGTGTTTCAGACTCAAAAGGTTTTTTCCAGTAGATGAATAGCAGAGAGTAGATGATAGGAAAAGCTGCTAAAATCCAAAGAAAAGCCTACAGAAATTCTGAAAAACTTATGAAACTTTAAGATCAAGAAACCAAAAGTTGTACTCAACTTGAAGCTCCACGATCTCAACATATTTTATTCAAGTAAAAGTAAAAAGTATTTAGTAAAAAGTCTACTACAGTAACTAATCAAATGAACAATCATTTAAGGCTTAAAAAAATACAAAATCAAAATATAAAGTGGAAATTTTGGTATTTTAAGGACTAAAATGACAATAATTCATATGAAAAAATAAAATCAGGCAAAGAAAATGTTTCCAAATCACTTAAAATAAAACTTAGTTTAACAAAAACTGCAGGTGTGAGTCTGTATCTGGTGAATTTTTGCTTAAATCGTGTTTGTTTTTAAGTCAGTGGGCAGAAAATCCAGAATTTGTGCTCAAGTAAAAGTAGAGATATTTCAGAATAAAATTAGGAAGGTAAAAATAAAAAGTGCAGCGTAGTAAAAACATTCCTAAAAGGTTTTTCGAAAAAGTTAAACAAGTAACTAGTAAATGTAACTAGTCACTACACAACTGATGAACGTCTGAATCCCAGACAGGAAACCAGAAGACCACGTCACCTTGGTGATGTCAGCGCTGAAGCCGACCTCGCAGTAGCGCTGATCGTTTCCTAGACAACAAAAGACAGTGTGAGGCGGTTTGAGGTTTTCCTTCCAGACATTCGTGTGTCTTACTGTTGCTCCTCTGCCTGTAGTCGTCGTCCATCAAGGCTCCTCTGCAGGGAGAGAAAGGTGTGGCCCTCCTGGTCATTTGGTCCAATAGGAGACAGTTTCCTACAGGTGTTTTCCCGGACTCTGCCTCTTTCTGGTTGACGTTCCAATGAAAGAGCGGCGCACACGCCTGGAGGTGGAGAAACACACAGGAAGTCTTTATTTCCATTAAAAACATCACAAATCACAAGTCCAGCTGAGACAAGCGCCAGTCATGTTCCAGTGAAGTGTTTTTCAAAGTGAGGCCGCCAGAGGGCGCTAGGGGTCCTTAGAAAAAAAATGCTATTTTTTTTAAAGATGTTATTTTAAAAGTTTCCAGAGGTAATCTTCAAAATCTTCTAAATAAATGCAGCACAAACAAAAAATTTTGCGAGCACAGAAATTTGACACCAATTTTGTTAAATTTGGGTGATGATGGGAGGGCTGGTTGACCTTTAAACTTTCATTAATATCTTCTTGGCGAAAGCAGCATAAAAATGCTCTGGTTGACCTTTTATGATCTCCTGATAAATCTATTAATATCTTTAAAATGGCAGCGGCACAAATAAAAATTTATGTTACACAAACATTTGACACTAATTCTGTTGGTAATTGTAAAATTTTAACTGCTAATATATTAAAATTCACATTAATAATATCAAAATTCATCATCTGACAAAAAAAATTCCACTAAAGACCTCATTTCTAACTAAAATTAGAAGCTAAATTAAAGTAGTAATTACAGAAATGTAAATAAAAGTGAGGAAAACGAATACAAAATTAAATGTTTCTCAGGGGTTAAAGCTGTTTGGGCCTCATGATATGGAAAAGTTTTTAACCCGATGTTCTCTCACCAGCAGGTGTGTGCTGCCGACTGAGCGAACAGAAGCTCCAAACCATTGGCCGCTCTTAAAGGAGTGAAACCTGAGACCTGACAGGATGTGCTCCTCATCACCTGGGAGACAGGTGACATCATAACACCAGGTGTAGAAATCGGACCGGTCATTTCTGGTCCAAGCATTCAGAATTTCCTGAAGACATTCTGGGCAGAACAAATCAGAAACTCACCTGTCAGGTCAAAATCAATGATGTCACAGGCTCCACCAGGTGACCAGGTGCACAGAAACACGGCCCCTCCCTCTGTCACACCAGGCTGGCTGGTGTTGGCTTTGGGAGCTCCAACCACAACGAAGAACCTGCAGAACCAAAACCTCTGAGCTCCTTCCAGCCGTGAATCACTGGATCTTCTCTGTTCGTCTCATTGACCCTCCAAACCCGAACACAGATCTGGTACCATCACAGTGACATCAGAGCTAATGCACTAAAAGCAGAGCTAATTCTCCTGTTAGCACTTTATCGTTTTTACTAAAGTTGAAAAAATTTTAGCGCACTTAGTTTCCACGAAGTTAATATTTCCGGACAAATTCTAAAGTGCTAATTTACTTGGTTGTTTTGTTAACATTCAGCTGAATAAAGATCAAAATCTGTGTTGAAGGTTCAAGTAGTTAGCCGTCTAAATTCATGCCCTTATTTTGAAGAAAATGGAGACTCTTTCATTTGTTCTCCTCACATTCTGATGAGGTGCAGCTAATTATGTTTTTTTTTGTACCCAGAATGCATTGCGAGACCATTTAAACTCTGCTCATGTCCTTCATGCTTTCTGACCAAAGCCCTCCTGAGGTCATTTAGGCCAAACCAGCAACAGAGGCGGTTTTGGTGAAACACACCCAGCTGTACTTTGGTTTAGTAAAAACTGGAGACTCACATACAAAAACCCTCATGGATTAAAAATGTTAAATGTGCAATATGTCGCAAAGTGGCAATGAAGCTGAATTTGACATAGTCATTTTTTCACATCAGCAGTTTCACAGCAAAGCCTCTAGATGGCGCCATAATTACCATGTTAGGCCATTGACGTGGGATACTTATTGAAGAAACGGAAGTATGGAGATAAATTGGGGACATAAAGTTTGTACAAAAGAAAAAAAACAAAACTGATTAAAAAAAACAGTTTTTTTTTAAGTTGACATTTTTTTCTTCTTTTGGACAAATATTATAGTCATTTTAGAAGTCCTGGTTGGTGTTTGCTTGTGTGTGAAACACAGCAGACATGTAGAAGAATGTGATCTGCTCAAATTAGACCAACGCGAATCTGTGTAAAAAAGCAAACTAAACACAGGACAATCCTGGAGAAAACCAGTGAGAAGCTGCAGACGACTGGGATCGAGCTCACCAACTTCAATGTGCTCCAGATCAAAATATATCAACTGTTAGAGTGGCCTAGTTAAAGTCCAAAACTAAATAAAACCGAGAATCTGTGGCAACACTAAAAAATGAGTTTTTAATTAAGTATTTTGTTGCAAGAACAGAAATGAGGAGAAGATAGCAACTGGAGACAAACCTCAGAAGATCTTAAGTGAAAATGTCTGACAACGATTTTTCCAGGTGTGACTCACCTGATGACGATTTTATTCTTCGTTTCAGGTAAACAGATCAGATGACGTGAAGAACTTACGTGTTGTTGAAGGAGTGAAAGTCGATGGAGAATCCAAACAAACTTCCTGCTGGTCCACTGAACATCATTGGTTTCTCCAGCAGGTTCAGACACACACTCACCGTGACACACAGCAGGCAACACACACACCTGAACACACACATCTCACCTGTCTGGAGACTGAAGCAGAGATGCTTCAACACGCCTTTATAACCCCAGTCTGTCTGTCTGTGTGTGTGTGTGTGTGTGTGTGTGTCCTGACAGATGACTGACAGCTGGCGGTGTGTGTTCAACGCTCTGAGCTGCTGTTTCCTGCTGATAGAAAATAAAACTAGAAGCTGGCTTATCTGCTGAGTTTAGTTTTCTGTGGGTGGTGAGTTCAGGAACATCCCGGAAAGTAAAACCTTCTCGGTTGATCTTTTACACTCCTTAATAATCCATTTTATTTCTCAGCCTCTTTTTTGTTGGCCGTTTTAGGCAACAGATTTGAACAAAACCAACAACTGTGAACATTTTAAACAAAAATTGGTGCTCAGGTTTAAATTTATTACAGATTTGATACAGGTTCAAAATTATACATCCATCCATCCATCCATTTTCCGTCACCCTTCTCCCTAACGGGGTCGGGAGTTGCTGGTGCCTATCTCCAGCTGCGTTCCGGGCGAGAGGCGGGGTCACCCTGGACAGGTCGCCAGTCTGTCGCAGGGCAACACAGAGAGACAAACAGGACAAACAACCATGCACACACACACTCACACCTAGGGAGAATTTGGGAAGGCCAATTAACCTGACAGTCATGTTTTTGGACTGTGGGAGGAAGCCGGAGAACCCGGAGAGAACCCACGCATGCACAGGGAGAACATGCAAACTCCGTGCAGAAAGACCCCGGGCCGGGAATCGAACCCAGGACCTTCTTGCTGCAAGGCAACAGCGCTACCCACTGCGCCACTGTGCAGCCCCCAAAATTATACATACAAGCTCAAATGGAAGCATACACGTCCACTAATATTTCATTAAATCTAGCACCTGCTACAACAAGCTTCTGGATATTTAACAGTTCTTTTTATCAGGTTCAGACAAACACCTGATGCAATATATTTTGTGCATAATATATGCATGTTTTGCAAAAAATGCATAGTTGTATAAAATGCTGAAAACATAATAAAATAAAACTAGAAATCATAAAGTTCTGGACTGCACGGTTGCTGGAGTTGGATTGATGCTAATATGTGAGGTAAAGAGGTTTAAAAATATCTTTCAGTATCATTAAACGAGAATGAATTTAGTCCAGCTCCTTCGAAAGCGTTTGTGATGATGGCGACGATGAAGAGGACGATCTTCTTCGTTGCTCAGGTGCGTTACGGAAGCTGTGTCAGCGCCCCCTGCTGCTGTTTGTCTGTCAGCCCATACAGCTGTTTTAGCTCCGCCCACCAATCTCCAGGGCAACGCCAGCGCGGCCGCAGCAGCAGGTCGTTGAGGAGGGCGGCCACACACGCCCCGAGAATAGGCCCCGCCCAGAACACCTGCGGTGGAAGCGACCAATCAGGGACAAGTTAGTGCGTTTGCGTTTAGGATGCAAACAATTAAACTTACAATTAACCGTTGATTAATTGTTTAGCATGTGTGAAACTCAAGGTCAGGGGCCAAATCTTTTTAATATTAATGTTAAAGAAGATGTATGTGATGGTTAGGATAAGGATAAAGTGTGTGTTGTGTGTTGTTAATGTGTGTGTGTGTGTGTGTGTGTGTGTGTATACACTGACCCAGTGGTTCCTGAAGTCGAGTGTGACGGCGGCAGGACCGAAGGAGCGCGCTGGGTTCATCCCACATCCTGTGGCGCCGACCTGCAGAGGAAACAGAAGCTGATTGGCTGATTGGCTGCTTAAAGGGCCAGCGGGCAGGTGGGCGGGACTTACAGCCACCAGGTGACCCAGACTGACAGTGAGACCGACCAACAGAGGCGTGGCCACCTCAGACATAGGGAGCTCTGTGGTCACCATGACGACCAGGACCAGCTGGAGCGTGATGAGCGTTTCCACGGTGACGGCCTGATGCAGCCGTACGCCGGCGGTCAGCTGGACGCAGACGGGGCGTGTCAGAGAGGATCATGCTTTCTGATTGGCTGGCGGACGAACACTCACCTGGTTCACGGCAGGCGCCACATCTCCCATCAGCCCCAGCAGCAGCGCCGCGGAGGCCACGCCCCCCAGCAGCTGGCCAATCACGTACAGCGCTGCTCTCCACAGGCGGAGCCTCAGGGTCAGAGCCATCGCTATGGAAACTGCAGGGTTCAGGTGAACTGCTCCACCCACGGACAGCGCTGCCATGGCAACGGATAGACCAAAGACCAACACAACCTGCAGGGGACATGCCACAAACCCAGAGGGTGGAGGAGCCTCAGGGGAACGGCTGTGATTGGTCGGACCTGTCGACCTCAGGTCAGCCTTTATCAGAACAGCTGATAGGCTGGCAGACAGGAAGAGGGCGGTGCCTACAAACTCCAGCAGGAAATGATGCAGGCAGGACTGGGAGAGGACGTCTCGCAGGACGAGACGGAGACAACGAGAGACAAACATCACAGCGGCGACTGGACCAGCTGATCACAATCATCTGTGGCGAGAAAGGAGAGCAGAAGAACCAAACAGGTGAGACCCAGGTGGGCTGGGAGTCTATTGAGAAAACATCAGGCTGCGTTCACACCAGACCTGCTTAATCCGGTTTAATCAAACACTGCTCCGTTTGACAAAGGTCGGTTCGGTTGGAGAGGCGTGACTGCGTAATAAAAACTAACTCTGGTCCGCTTACAGACCCTGGTCTCGGTCCGGTTGCAGTGAACTCTGGTGCGGTTTGAATGCACATGTGAACGCTAAGCGGACCGGAGACCGCTCCAAACAACGCAGGACGTGGACTAGAACGCATCGATGTCATTTCATAAAGAAGGAAGTTGTGTTCAGTGTCTTCTTCTGGGGATTTTTGTGTCCTTTCCTTCAGTGGTTCTTGGTGAAGCGCCACCACAGGCAAGAAGGGGAACTTTTTTTTTCTTTTTTCTTTTTTTTAGCAGATGCTGAAAATGTAACAAATGTTGTAATTTTGATCTCCAATTGAACCGAATTTACTGCACTAGGTGTGAACATTTCCACATAATTGATCCAGGTAAATAGATCAGATTTGGAGCTTCTTATTTGATCAAAATCTCAAACACCTTGAACTCCTGACGGTTCAGGACTTACCTGTCGAGAGGTGGATCCCAGGTGTGCTGCTGCAGGTTAACGACGTCTCCTACATGCAGAGTGTGAGTCTCTGTGTTTTATAAAGTTAATGTGGGTGGTGTTGGCTCAGGTGTAGGCGGAGTCATCACACAGGTAACTTGTTGTTCCTGGATGCGTCTCACCTGTCTGGAGAAAAAAAAAGATCCATTTGTTGAAACATCTTCAGAGATAAAACGGACATTTGTTTCCAGATGGATGTGACTCTAACTTCAACGCTCACCCTCAGAAACCTGAGAAGAATCCCTCTATAGAAAAAAGAAGCTGCAAAGTTTCAAAATAAAACATTTAAAAACATTTATCAAAAAAAAAAAGCCCCATTACAGACTAACAAAATAAATACCAGGATAATAGAATAAATAGCAGCAACAAAAATAAAATAAACTGAAAAAACTGAAAACTGAAAAACAAAAAAAAATAACATTAATTTTTCAATTTTAATCAGATTCATGTACAGAGGTGATTGGAACAGCTTACACTGCAAAAACAAAATATTACCAAGTATTTTTCTTTACATTTGAGTGAAAATATCTTAGTAGATTTGACATTAAGCAAAAAAATAACATAAATAATTTTTCAGCAAAATATAGGAGCCTGTTTTAAGTCAATAATTGCTTTTAATTTGGATTGAAAATAACTTAGAACATGAAAAAATGTGACAGAAACTGGTACTTTTAAAAAAATCAATGAGGAATTATTGATTTCAAACAAGTTTTTATGTCTTGCTGAAAGGTTTTTTTAAATAAAGTATTTTTTGTCTAGTTTTGAGCGCAGACGTCGAAATAAGACAAAACTAACTTAAAAGTAACTTTTCAAAAAGAGACTGAAGTTTTTTGGAAGTCAGTAATTTCTTAATATTGATAAAAAATGATTGGTTCTGGTGGCAGATTATTTCACTAGTAAAAATTCATGCTTTAAGGATGATCTGCTAGTGGAGCCAGTAATTTTTCATCAACATTAAGCAGTTGTTGACTTAAAATGAGCTCCTACATCTTAATGAAAAGTTACTTTGGTCTTATTTAAGATATTTGCACTAAAATAGACAGAAAAGACATGGTAAGATTTTGTGCTTTTGCAGTGCATTTCTATTGACCTGCTAAAAAAGAAAGGAAGAAAAACAAGTGCGTCTGTAGCAGCATGACTACAGAGACGGCTCCGGATAACCTCAGCCTGTCTGACTTTAAGGAAAGTGTAAAAGTGGACAGGATGTCAGCAAACAGGACAGAGCTGCTGAGTCTCTGAGGATTAGATCTGCGGTTCGTCCCGGATTCTTGAATGAAAACCTTTTTCTGCGTCCTCGTGTCTGGAGACGAGCCGATGAGCTGCAGGATGTTTCAGCGGAAAACCCGACTCGTGCAGACTCAGAACAGAGCAGAGGCTTGTTTCACACACACAGAGGAGCTTTAAGCTGCTCAGATACCTGAGAGGTGTGTGAGGCATCCAGCCGTGCAACTGGCTGACATTTAGCAGTGCAGGTGTCGGCAGATCGCTTCAGTCCCTCCATTAGAGACATCTGATGAGTCCTGAGGAGCCGCAGGTCGGAAACAGAATCCTGAAGGATCCCGGAGCCGAGCGTCTCCTGCATTGATCAGAGTTAAAACTCCTCCAACACAGTGAAACCAACTCAGTTAAAACTGACACTGTTTCTGTAAATCTCACACATTCTCAGTTAAAATTACATTAAAGACGTAAATACTCGACACCTTCCGTGTTTTTTTGGTTCATTTTTGTTGACACTGGTTTTAATCTCTTTTATTTATGAATTAATTTAATTATTTTTAGCCATTGTTGCTTGTTTTGTTTTTGCCCTTTGAGATTTAAAACTATAGAGGGCATTATAAATTAAATCTATTATTATTATTGTTTTATGATATGTGCATTTTTAACTTGTTTTAAACCCTTTTTACCTTTTAGGAAAATCAATAAAACCTACATTGTGTTATTTTATGACATTATAGTGTGTTTTAAACAGTGAAGTTGTATTTTCTTTAGCTAATGTGTTCAGTCAAAGTGAAGTTTATTTGTACAGCACATTTTAACAATAAAGCATCTCAAAGTGCTTTACACCATATCACAATTATGGAGCAAACAATAACTTTACATTTTGTCAAAATTTTCAACCAAATATAGATTCAATAATCAATCAATGTTTTACTTGTTACTCAGCAAAGGAAACTAAGCAGGTAAGTTTTTCCTTTAGATTTAAAGGAACTCAGTGTTTCGGCTGTTTTGCAGTTTTATGGAAGTTTGTTCCAGATTTGTTCTGGTTCTGCTCTGCATCCAGAACCAGAACCAGAACCTGAGAGATCTGGAAGGTTGCTATGGCAACAACAGCAGAGCTTTAATGTTTTCAGGCGGCAACCAGTTCAATGATTTATAAACTAACAGAAGTATTTTAAAGTGTTAACATTCATTGTCTTACTTTTTAATATTTTAAAACTGTTTTCTGTGTTTCCTACAAAATGTGATCATTGTGAAAAGAAGTCACTGGAGGTGGGCGGATTGATCATAAGTATCAGTATTGGATCAATACTAGCTTGCTAATATTAATACTTTAATTTCAGATTGCCTCTGTTTTGTATTGCATTTCTCAGCTCTACCTCTAAAAAGATACTGTGTTGGTTTTTCTTTGCAATTTAATTAAATCAATCAAGTTTATTTGTGCAGGACAAGGCAGTTCAAAGTGCTTTTACATCATAAAACACACAAATTAAGAAAAAATGCACATAAATCATGTTAATACATACTTTATAGAAAAAGGAAGAACTACCAAAACATGAGTAGAGCCTCTACCTGCCACCTTCAGACGCAGCCCTGCTCCAATCTGCCTGGACTCTCTGCAGGATAGAAGCTCCGGATCTGGCGCCCCTGATCAGATTCAATGGATGAGTCGATCAGAGAAATTGTCCTGCAATTTAAGTTCTGTCCAGCAGAGGGCAGCAGGTATTACACCGTTCATATCTGCAGCTCAGCGAACCGCCAGGTTCTGACCCGTTACTAATTGGCAGAGTTGTTTAGTGACCATATTTACCTCAGAAAGTATTTGGAAGACAATAAAATTTCTGGATACCTTCTGGATTAACTTCACTGAATGAATCACACACATCCAGAGTTTGGTTAAAGTTTCAAAAACTGAAACTGGTATATTGAAAAACAATGATTTGGAAAAATGTTTGATTTTGTTACTTTATAACTGATGATGTATTTTTTTAATGACTGATATTTTGATCAGTTAATCAGTACTTGATTAGTGTCCTTTTTCTTTTTACAAAATACTTTTTTATTCTTGCTTAAGTAATTTCTCAGCTACTTTTACTTGAGTAAAAATATGTTGGAGTAGAAATACTCTTGAGTACAATTTTTGGTAGTCTACCAACCTAAAAGAGGCGATCATATCCCCTACTCCAACATCTTTCTAACTATAAGGCCAGAAAGAGAAGTGGCAAAAGCAAAGGAGGTGGACGAGCAGAGCTTGGGAACAACTGATTGTGTAATCTAGTACATTTTACAGTGGAATATCATCTCTGCTGCTCGGATACTGAGACGCCAGCATGTCCTGATAAACATTAGACTTACAGTAACTGTCTCCAGTCAGAGGCTTCTTTAGATTTGTTGGAAGACTGATTGCTACTGGAGATGCTTCCTAATAATCATCGACTACGACTTTTTGAAAATATTTGGATGATGAGTAATGACAACTTTTAATTTTCTTTGGGATAAATGAAGTACTTTTGATTTAAGTTAATTAATTCCAAAAATATCTACAGGTTAATTTAAAAAATTGTTTTCTTAGTTCCTAAACCCAAAAATAGAAATTAAAAGGTTGTTCTAATCCAAAACAAACGTCTCTGAAGGCTATTTAGAAAAACTCAATACACTCTGTTTTTTTAGTGTGCGTGTTCCCTGCAGCAGCTGCAACAACCAGAGTGATCTTTCCACAACTGGGACACGCCGACCCGGTTCTGAATGTGTGTGTGATCAGCTTAAAGGTTCAGGCCGGGGTCAGGCAGGTGGACCCCCCAGGAGTCAGCCCGGCCCAGATGGCCCAGAGTTCACCTTACAGATGGTTCCTAATGAAAGTGACAACAAACACACACCTGGAGCGGGAACTGGGTCGGACGTGATTCATGCCCGGTTCTCCTCGGCCTGACCCATTTTCCTGAAGGTGAGACAAATGATCTGAGATGAGATTCTGGTTCTGGTGGAATCCCCAGAGAGCAGATCACTGCCCACAGGGGGAACCGCAGCCCTGCTGCCGTGAAGTGCACTGGTTCTGAACTGGTTCTGAACTGGCTCTGAACTGGCTCTGAACTGGTTCTGAACTGGCTCTGAACTGGTTCTGAACTGGACCTGCTGCCGTGAAGTGCACTGGTTCTGAACTGGCTCTGAACTGGTTCTGAACCGGACATGCTGCCGTGAACTGCACTGGTTCTGAACTGGTTTGAACTGGTTCTGAACTGGTTCTGAACTGGTTCTGAACTGGTTCTGAACTGGTTCTGAAATGATTCATATGGTGTTTGAAACCGGAATTCTCACTCGTCTCAAACGATTAATCGTAATTAATCAATTATTTAAATAATCGTAACAGTAATCGATGAACTGTTAGCTGGAATGAAAAGACTCAGAAAAAGAATCATTGCAGAAAGAACAACAAACTCAGAGCAGGAATGAAGACTGATACAAAAATATATACATTTTGCATTTAATTTGGAGAAACATAATTTTTTGTAAATATGTAAATAAAAACCTGTTAATTTCTTTTTGCTAATAATTAATCCATAAAACAAGCAACAGATTTTCACGTTAGAAATAATTTCTTCATTTCCTTTGCTACAAATTAAGTGTTCACTAAAGTAATAAAATCAGTAAAAGCAGTAAAATCTTTATTTACTTATTGAAAAAAAATAATTTAATTAGTTGTTTATTTGCATCTTTTAAAAAGCTTAAGAGGTTAAATAAAAACAATATGTTATCCGATTAATTGTCAAAGTAATCAATCAATTAACTAGTGACTAAAAGAATCGTGAGTCGCAGTAATAATTCTGACACTTCAGGCTTTCCGTAGAAACAGGTGGACAGGTGAGCGCGGTCACAGCTGCTGATCAATGCGATCAGAGTGTGTATTGATCAGAGTGTGTATTGATCAGTGTTTAGCGGTCTGCAGAGTGTTTGTGGGGGGGCGGGGCGGGGGAACCGGGCCGGTCAGTGCCCTCCCCCTCCCCCCCGTTCTCTCCTCTGATTGGCTGCCTCTCTCCTCTCGCGCAGCAGGCGCTGCTCCTCTTCAGATCCAGGTTGAACCCGCGCGCATTAAGGAGTCATATCGGACCCGGACCAGAACCTGCAAGGATCCCGACCGGAACAGACCCGAACTGGACTCTCCTCTGTCTCTCTTCCAGCTCAGTTCGGTTGAACCCTTCCTGGTTCGGTTCGGATCTTCTTCCTCCTTCTGTTCTTTTTTTTCTCGCTCTTTTGCGCATCTTGGATCTCGTTCAGTCCCGGTTCCGACGGACATGTGCGGGGAACCGAACCGGACCGGAGCGCACCGCACAGGGCTGTGAACGCAGGACCACGGCGTGCCGTTGCGCGCGCCCCCGGCCGTGCGCGTGAATGAAGAGATGGAGCTAAAAGTCCTGAGTCAGGTATGACGGGAGCGCGCAGCCGGTGGGCGCGCGTGCGTGCGTGCTGCTGTTACTGTATCGTCTGACCTTGTGAGGTCCAGAACCCGGTTCTGAAGAAACTGAATCCGGTTCTCGTCACTGCAGAAATGCTCGCGCTCGTGCTGCAGAAAAAAATCAGCTGCTGTTTACTGGATAAACTGGACCCAATCCGAGCAGAACCGGTACCCATCATCAGCTGGATCCGTGTCATTCTTTTCTACTGAACGGATCCGTTCCTTTCTGGTTCTGGTGTTGTTTGGAGTTCTTTCTGAGTTCTGCAGTTTGGCTCTGGTTCTGATAAACCCGGTCCAGGTTGATGGAGCATCATCAGAACAGAGTTCTGTTTCAGAAACCCGGACCGACCCGAACCGGAGCAATTCTGGTTCTGCAGAATATCGACAGTGATCTGATAAACCAGAATAACTAGATCCAAACGATCACCTGGTTCTGATCTGAGCTTTGACTAGGCCGTTATCACACATGCTCAGCTTTGCTGCTGCCCTCAGCATGATGCTGCCACCACTGGGTTTCTCAGCAGGGACGGTGTGTTCAGGTGCTTCGTTCACATTAAGGGCAAAAGTTCTGATTTGATTTGAACAAATCATAGGGGAACAGCATTTGTTGAGCCTCCCGCACTTTTCAGATTTCCATCTGTTAAAAGAAATCTGGATCGGTTTCTCTGTGTGTGTGTGTGTGTGTGTGTGTGTGTGTGTGTGTGTGAGCAGCTGGTCGGGTTCTGCGTCCGTCTCCAGGGAGTCGCATTGAGCAGCGACTCCAAACAGATTCAATTTGATTCACTTTTCAAAAAGAAAATAAATATGGAGAAAAAATACGGATGTTTTTACAGATTTTAATCAAATGTTCTCCCTTCCTTCCTTGCTTCCTTCCTTCCTTCCTTCCTCCATTTTTCTGCAGGTTCCATATTTAAACTTTTTCCCTTTTTGTTTTTATTTTCATGTAAAGAAGGAAGAATTATGGAAAACTTTGGACTCATGAAATATGATTCATAATCCAGAACGCGGCTACCTGCCACTGGATCTGTAAAACTTTCAGAAACTCTGAGACGGAGGCGGATCCATTTCCTCGGGGAACCGGGCCTATTTTTAGAAAACACACACACCTACACAAACACACACACCTCCTGCTGTACACACATTAACTCAGCCTCTGAAACATGAGGTGTGTGTCGGCACTAACGAGGTTGGGTGACTGGCAGCAGCTGAGGAGACGACAGGCGCTCTCATCCATCACTTCCTGCATCCTTCATCCCTCCATCCTCTTCCTCCCCTCTCTGAGATGACGATGAGGAGGAGCGATGAAGGTTTGCTTCCTGTTCAGAAGCTCAGATTTTCTGACGTCTTCGATATGTCTGTGGAAACTAAAACTGTTTGGCTTCCTCCGATCGCAGATTAAATACCGACCGCCTGATCCGTCGCAGCCCATCGGGCTCAGATTAGATGCAGCTTCCAGGAGATTCTGTTCGGTTCTGTTCGGTTCTGAAACGGTTCGGTTTGTTTCTCAGAGTTAAGCTTTCAGACTGAAAACTGGAAGCAGCCGCCACTGCAGTGGTTCAGGTTCTGTTTGTTCAGGTTCTGTTCGGTGAAATGAACGTTTTGGGCCTGGTGGCCCACAGGGCTCAGTTCTGGGCCTCTTCCTCTTTTCCTCTCTCCCATTAAAACATCTCATATTTCCATTTGAATGGAGATGACTGTCAGATTTATACCCCTCTGTGCTTTGATGACATTAAAACCTGAAAAATGCTAAAAGTTTTGAAAATTTAAAGAGAAAAAGGCAGAAATTCTCTTTTTGGAGGCCCTACTGAGACCTAGACCTACGTTAACACGTCTCATTCCTTTTAGGATTTATTTCAGGATGTTTTCCATACCTGTTTGTCCAGTATTCGGGGTTCGATTGGGCACCAAAATTGCAACATTTGATACATTTTTAGCTGGTGCGATTTGTGTCAAACAAACCTAAACAGTTGAGAAACTTGTTCCCCTGTTCGCCTCTAGAGGCGCTACATCAAGAAGGACTGAAGGAAACGACACACCAACCTCTGAAGAAGACACTGAGCACAACTTCCTCCTTCAAACAGCAAACAATGCTTCCTCCATTGGAGAGTAGCATCAATTCCTCACAGACCATTTCTCCTGCTGCACCAGCCTGTTTGTTTTGGTCATATTTACCCAGAATTCCCTGCAGTATAGTTAACTTCCTGCTTTTGGCGCCGTCTCCAGACTGTTCACTTTAATCAAGATGTAGGTTTTAGGGCGGATCAGGGTTCCCTTTTGGTTCGATTGTGTTCACACCTTCTTAAGCGAACCGGACCTTTTAGGAAACCGATTGCACCTTTAAACTAATTTCATCAGTTTTCCCTTGAAGCAAAGCCTTTATTTCTCGTTCTCAGCCTGGTTAAATAAAGACTGGTGGTGTCTTGGTGTTTAATTGTCTCTGACTGAGCAGCTGTGGGAATGTTTAAATGTTAGCGCTGGTTAAACCTTCAGCTCCAGAGGTTTTTATTTCCCCCCCGCTGAGCAGCAGCAGCGTCTGCATTCATGGATGCACTAATAGATGTCGCACTAATGTGTTCAGGATCCAGCTCTCTGCAGCAGAACCCCCGGGTCCGGGTTGGTCGTCCTTCTGCTCAGCTTGGTTTCTGTTTGCCGGGAGGAAGCTGCCTTTCTTTGGTTTCCTGTTGACAGCAGGAAGTGGCGCCAACTGGAAGGGGATGGAAACAGCTTCCTGGCGTTGGGATAAAGCTGCTGGGAAGCATCCAGCTGTGAGCTCAGCACGTCTGCAGCCTGCAGATCCATCTTTTAGGAATAAAAGATGATGAAAGCCTGAATTTTCAAAATAAAACTCAGATTATGAGCAGAAAGAAATAACTATAGCAAAATATAACACCTAAGTTTCCTTTGTTTAACATATTTTCACCATGTTTGGTTCCAAACTAAATATTTCATTGTGTTTCAAATTTAGTTAGGATGTAAAATATTTAGTTCCCAACTAAAAGTCTAATAAATATTTTCCAAAGTAAATATTCAGCTGGCTAAAGAAATATTTAGTTTGTAAGATATTTAGAGCCAAATGACTAACTTTGGCAGAAAATATTTACTTTTAAAACAAAATCTTCATCTCACAGTTAAACTCAAATTGAGATTAATCCCAGAATTGTTCTAAAAAAAAACATTTTCTGAGATCGTAAAGTTGAAAATTTTTGATTTTTTTGATCTCATAAATTTTCAGTTTTTCCTGAAAATGTTTGACTTTAATTTTTGTTCCTTTGTTTTCAGGCTCAGTGTGAATATTAGGAGAACAGTCATAATTTTGTGAGATCTTTAAGAGAAATATTAAAATGAGGACTACTGCAAATCTTATGAAGTTATAGTTTGGTATAAATTTCACATACCGCAGTGCATTCTGGGTAAATACAATCAAAACAAACATGCTAGCAGGGAAATGGCTCATGATTTTTTATCAAAGACAGAATAGAAATCCTCTGAAATCTGATGTTGCTCCACTTTAGTTTGTTTCATGAAGAAGGAAGTTGCTCTCTTCAGATGTTTTTGTGTCGTTTCCCTCAGTGGTTCTCGTTGCAGCGCCCCCACAGGTGAGGAGGGGAACAGGTTGCTCAGATGTTTTGGATTGTTTGAGTCAGTGCAGCTGAAATGTAACATTTTTTGTCCCCAGTTGAACCTTGTGTTGGACTCACCGCCCAGCGTCATTTTGAGCTGCAGCTGGCTGCAACCTTTGCAGCTCCTCCTTGCATCCGCTGCTCCAACACGTTCCCATTTCCTCTGGAAGACTTAAACTCCTTCCTGCCCTCCTCTTAGAGTCGCTCAGCAGAAACTCTGATCTGTTTCTTCTCGTCAGATCAGCTGATCTCCATGGAGGGAACATGAGGAAAACATCTGCTAGCGCCAGCTGGATGCTTCTCTCCAAGTTTTACCAACGTGTGAGTTCGTTTCTATCCTCTGAGACCGCCTCCATCCCTAACAGCTGCTATCACAGTGATGCCCAACAAAACCCCACCAGATCATCTGGTCTTCAAAGCAGTCAGCGTTGCAGATGCTCTCTGTTTCCACACTTCACTAAGTTCATCAGTAATTATCTGGGAGCAGCAGCTCATCTTATAATCATCCTCTCAGAGAGAAGCGGAGCAGTTCAAACACCGGTTCCTGCAGATGTTCGTGTTGCTTTGAAACATCCAAACTGACCAGAGTCGCAGTGAAACGGCTGCAGACTGATGGTGGACAGTGGAAATGTTAGTGGGTCAGAAGATGCTGGAAGCGGCTCTGTGGTTCTGGTCCAGTTAGCAGCTGCAGGTTCAGAACAGCAGCTGCTCTCAGGCTCCGCCCACCGGCCATTGATTACCCAGAATTCTCTGAATCGAGTAACAATCAGAAATCTAGTCAAAGTTTAATGTCAGATTCAGATGCTTTCAACTTGTGACAGTCAGACGTTTTTCAGCAGTTTTCATAAATTTGACTAATCACCTTCACAGTTTCTGCATTTTACCAGCTAAATGTTTAGTTAGAGATTTTTAGTTAGATTTGGCTGGTTGGGCCCAACATGCAGCATCAAAGGTGATCAGTTATTTTGTCACATGGTCCAAAATCCTCAGTGGACAAAAAAAAGTATTTTTAAAAATCAACAAAAACAATAAAATAGTTCATATTATATGAACAGGAATTTTCATATATGTTATATTTTAATTAAAGTAATCTGATTATATTTTGTAGGATCTGGATCATTTATCCAAAATGTAAAATATTTTTGGCACATCTTATTTTGGGAAAATTGAAAAAAAAAATCCTTTGCCTATTCTGAGCAATGAAAACAGGATGTGGGCGAGTTTTCATTTGAAAACATTTGCTGCATATATACAGCAATTTAAAGCAGATTTGTTGTATTTTAGAGAATAAGTCAGATTTGGTCTTATTTACTATGAAGTTAGAAGGAAATTAAGCTAGGAAAAGATTATCACTTTGCATTGCATAACATTTTTGTAAGTAGATTTTGATTTAAAAGTTTTTTATCTTCATTTATTAATGAATTATGGTGCTGGGACAAAACGCTGACTCAGCGCAAACACAGTTCTTCTTCAGTTCTTCCTAAAACTGTTTCACTTGATGCAGAAATGCGATGTTATGGGGTCCAGTTCCAGTCTAGTCCTCCTCCTCTTGGTGTTGATGACTGAGACAGAACCGCCCGGTCCAAATGAAGCAGCTGCAGCTCGAACCTCTGCGCTGCTGCCAACACCAAATTTACGTCCAGGAGGCGGATCGCTTCTCCGAGCTCAGAGATAATTTTAGCTGCAGAGTCACGACGGTAAATCTCCGATCACAAGGTTCGGTTCGGCTCGGTTCTGTTCGGCTCGGCTCCTGATATGTGTGTGTGTGTCCGTCCTGCTGCGTGAGCGATTTAGTCATCAGTTACTAACCAGCAGCGGCTGATTGATCATCAATCATCTGCTAATTGGTGACAGATTGATCCAATCAGGGAGCCCGTTGTTGAGCTGCTGAGTCAGAGGTTCTGCTCCTGTCACGTGACCGCTGGGCGTGACGTCACGGACACTATGCAAATTAGTAAAGAAGTGAAGTAGAGTTTCACTAATAGTGAAACATTTTTGCTGAATGTTTTTATTGTTTGGAAAAGTGCAACAGAAAAAATAAGTATTATTTACATAAAGCAAGCTCATATATCTCATGGAAAAGTTGCATTTAAGTTATATTTGTCTTATTTTAAGTATCATAGAATATTTGCACTAAACTACACAAAACTACTGGGTGAGATTTTGTGTTTTTGCAATTAAAAATACTTCAGTGATACAAAAGGGAAATTAAATAAATGCCCGTTTTCATTCACCAGGCATGAGCGATATTTTAAAAAAAGAACAAATATATCAACAAATCACACAATATTTCACATTTTTGCTTTTTTTATTGGATTTAATCCAATAAGTGTTGTTTTGCTTTCCTTTATGGTCACAAGGATAAAAAAACATCTACATGTAAAAATATACAAAAATCACACAAGTCTTTAAAAACGACATCCATTTTATATTATAACATGAAAGTTGTGCACATAATGTTTGAGTTCTTAAAAAAACATGAGGTGCATCAAACTTGTTCAGTTGAAACAAACCAGTTTGTTTTAATTAGTTTATTTTTATGAACACATTTCACAGAAATATTGAAAAAAGTTTCAGATTGATCAGGATGTTCACAATCCAAAATCTCATTATCGTCTTACTGATGGTTCGGTTCCGTCCAGTTGTCTGGACCTGGAGCTCCATGTTTTGTGTTGCTGAAGCGTCAGGATGGTTCTGTCTGGTTCTGGACCTGGTTGGCTCTCATTTTGTTGCTGTGTTTCTGTTTTCAGCTGGTCTGCGTGTGTTTCCTGCTGAGTGGACGAGTTTCCTCGCTGGAGCTGACCTGTGACACGTTGATCCTGCTGTCCACCAACCTGACAGGTATCTGGTTCTGTTAGCCATGAGAACCGAACTGGGTCAGAACTGTCCTGTTTGAGGCTGACGGCTAATTGTTGCTTCCTGTGTCTCTCAGCGAGGATGTTGGTGTTGCTCAATCAGACATTCACCATCAGCAACTCCTCAGGTTGGTAACACAAAACCACAGAACGCATCGCCTGTCTGCTGCCCCCTAGTGCATTACTGCATTACTGCAGAGTTCTGTCCACTCCGCTACATTTCCTGTTTAGCAGCTTAGCGTTGGCAGATCCTTATTTAGCGATAATGGCTGGTGAACCTAAATTTTTGGCTAGCAGTGGCTAATGGCTACTGCTGATTTCAGTGCTGATTCTCCATTACAACCCTGGCAGCCATTTTGATTCATCTCCACAGATAAATTAAACATAGATCAAGACATTATATATGATTTATGTGGTTCAAAATATGACACCAAAAACATTCATATGGGAGCATATTAGGGTCATTCTAAAAAAGAAGAATTAATTTGTAATTTGTCGAAATACTCAGAACTTTTGAGATTAATCTCAGAAATTTTCTAGATAAAATAAGACATTTGATTTGAGTTTGAAAAGTCAAAACTTGGCTAGAAAATGAATAAATAAAATTGAAAGTAATGACAAAAATTTTCTAGCAAAAGTTGGAAATTTATAAATTTCAAAAGTAAAACATTTCAAACTCTTCAAACTCAGAAATTTCCATGTTTTTTCTATAAAATTCCTAAATTATTCTGAAAATTTCTCAATTTTTTGCTAGCAAATGTTCAACTTTTCGAACTGCATTTCCTTATTTTTTTCCAGAAAGTTTCAGAAATGAATCTTTGAGTTTTTTGGTGAAAATTTACTCCCTTTTGTTTTATATTTTTATTGACAGCAGCCTAAAGACACTGTTGTACAGTCAGCTGCCAATTTTGGTAGAAAAATTTATTTTCAATGAATGAAAAATAAAAAATGTTTCAGTAAATATGGCTTGTATCAATCCAACTCAGTACAATTTCAGACCAAAGTGTTTCTGATCAGTTCAGTGTGAAAATATTTTTTCTTGACGGCCGTCTCAGACTGGATCAGAGCAGGATTTCAGCCGTCAGGGTCTGACTCTCACCTGTCTGCAGGTGTGTACTGTGACCTCTCGGTGGACGGCATCGGGACCTGCTGGCCTCGCAGCGCAGCTGGAGAGCTGATCTCCAGACCCTGTCCAGAGCAGTTCAATGGCATCCACTACAACACCACCAGTACGTACAAGGGAGGACCAGCAGAGTACTACACAGTAATACATAGTACTTTATGCACTGCAAAATTATGCAACAAAATTATGAAGTAACTTTGCAGCAAGACGTAAAATTAAATAAATAATTCCTTAATACTGACGGGAAGGTTCTGGTTATATTGACAGATTATTTTACTTATAAAAAACATGTTTGGTTATGAGTGAAATAATTTGCTAATGGAACTAGAACTTTTTCATCAACTTACTTATAAGTTAGTTTTGTCTTAATTACAGTGAAATAAGATATTTACACTAGAAAATACACAAAAGATTCTTGGTAAGATTTTGTGTTTTTGCAGCGTTTATTTCACAAAACTACAATAGAAACATGTTAAAATCTGACAGTGGAACAAGAACATTTTCATCAACATGAAGATATTTGCACTAGAAACTAGATCAGAAATGCTTGGTAAGAGTTTATGTTTTTCCAGTGAACCAGTTTTGATACAACCAACAAAAACTGTTTTGTCCTTTTTATTGTAAAACAAAAGTTGTTTTTGAAATTGGCCATTCATTTTCAAAATGTCAATAGAAACAGGAAAGTCTGAGTTCAAGACTCTGATAGTAAAAGCTATATTGAAATATTAGTCCATCTTCCCAGCTTTTGAACGCCTCCATCTGATTGTTGTTTCTCCTCCTCATTAAATCGCATTCATTTCACCGCCACCCCCATCTGCGTCGTTTCTCTTTCCCTCCATCCTCTGCCGTCCGACTCCTGATGAAGCAGCAGGAATTACTGCAGCGTTTCAGATTCTTCTTCACCCTCGGTTTTCTCTGCGGACTCGCCGTCAGTTCTGACCCGCACCAGTTGTATCCTGGTTGCCAAACTCCATCTGGAGTTCAATATATTCTGGCTGATTAAAGAAAAAACATGTGTGGTTCATAATATTACTGCAGCACATTTTATATGCACATAAATACTTTATGCTTCATTTGAAAGCTAAAACTCTTGAGATTCAAGCATTAAACCTACAGTGAGCAGCAGGTAAAGGAACTGCAGACATAAATGATGCAAACTCCAACACTGCAAAGACACAAAATCTATTTCTAGTGCAAATATCTTAGCACATAAGACTAACTGAAAAGTAACTTTTCAACCAGATGTAGGAGATTATTTGATAAACTTTGATAAAAAGTGCTAATTTCAGTGGGATAACTTTAAATCAAGTTCCTATATCTTGCTGAAAAGTTACTTGTGAGTTATCTTTGTCTTGATCCAAGTGTACTAAAATATTTGCACGAGGAACTAACAAAATTTACCTGTAGTTAAAACACACAAGCACAAAAAAGAAATGCAACAGAAAACTCTACAAACCAAAAGGGAAACAAATAAAAACAACAGCAACAATAAAATGTTGCAAAATTGCTCCACAAAATGGAAATCCTCCAGACCACAAGGGGGAGCCTCGAGGACATAATATCATCTACGTAAACATGCTGCTGTTCGATAAGATTGGAAACGGCATGAAATCAACACATTTTTGGCTGTCTTCCTCCAGTTTTCTTGTTTTTGTGACATTTTTGAAGGCGGTACAAAGGCGTCAAACAGGGGGCTCAAAACACATCCCTGTGGGACGCCGGTGTTAGGGATAATGGTGCTGTGTTGGTTCTGACCTTCCAGTGAGAAACTAGAGAACTTACATCTGACTGAGTGAGAGCAGAGGATTAAATCAGAATATAAAAACATCTCAGCAAACTCTGACCGCTTCCTCAGCAACAAGTTCTACAAATGTTAAAACTGTGAAGATTCCAGAATCAGAACCCAACAATTCAAATGAAGTGAATGAAGAAGTCTGGTATGAATGACTAACTCCAACACTCGGATCACCAGAATCCGCCCACGGAGTTCTGCGGTTTGATCCAGTGCTGCAGGCAGAGCCGCCTGCGAGTGCCGCAGGCCGACTTCTGCTCAGCCACCGGTGGAGTAAAAATAACAGCAGGAAGATCAGAACCGAACTGACTGGGAGGCTGGAAGCAGAACCGCTGCAGCACAAACGCCTTCAGCCCGACGTCGTTCCATTCTGAAACGAAACGGCTCCAGCTGAAGCGGTTAATTCAATTAATTGTGATTAATCAATTATTCAAGTAATCGTCAGCTAATTTAGTGATAGATTGATAGTTAACTGGAGGATACAGACTCTAAAAAGGTCATTTGGTGAAAGAACGACAAACACAAAGCAGATATTATTATATATAGAAAATACAGCTCTGGAAAAAATTAAGAAACCACTTAAAATGATCAGATTTTTCTTTTTATCAGTATGTTTGAATAAAATGAACATTGTTCTTTTATTCTATTAACTACATGTCTCTGAAATTCCAAGCAAAAACTGAGAAGTGGTCCAAATAACATAAAAGATGCTTTCAGACCTCAAATAATGCAAAGAAAACAAGTTCATATTCATTTAGAAACAACAGAACTAATGTTTGTCCTCAGGACGAGTTCAGAAATCAACATTTGGTGAAACAACCTCCAGGTTTTCAGTGGGGCTCAGTGCAGAGGCCTCGACTTTATTCCCACTGGACACAGTCACACAAACCAAACCCTCTGGTTGAATTTACCCAGAATGCCCTGCCCTCTCTGGACGCCTGGCATCAACATATGCATTGAAACCGAACCAGCGGTAACATCGTTTTGGTCCGGTTCACAGTTCCCCAAACGAACCGGGGTTCGATTAGAGCAAACTAACCAGAGCTGGTGTGAATGCACCGTGTTCTGGTTCTGATCAGAGTCTGAGTCGGTTTGCAGGAAGTTCTTCTTGAACTCTTCGACCTGACTGAGAAGCAGCGAAGACGAGCCGCCATGTTTCCTCAGTCAGAGGCTCAAGTTTCACTGACCAACATCTTAGTCTGAGGAGGATCCAATTCCTTATTTCCTGCCAGCCGGCTCCTTACAGATCCGCACAGCGGGGAGGTGCACCGTGAGAGCACCGTGTTGGCAGCGTGTGTGTTAATGTGTGTGTTAACGTGTGAGTTAATGTGTGTGTTAATGAGTGGGTGGCCATGAATATCCCATCTAATTAGTGGTTTATTTCTCGATCTGACTTTAAAGGATGACTCATCTGTGTGTTTCTGGATCCACGTGTGTGTGTGTGTGTGTGTGTGTGTGTGTGTGTGTGTGTGTACGAACCCAGCTGGAGTTCTCTCGCTCCATCTTCATCACCACCAGAATCCTCATCCTCCCTCTTTCAAACTCTCCGCTGTGATGTCATCGAGCCGCTGGTCTCTGACTGGTTGCTGCCTCAGGTGTCGCGTTATTGATTCAGGCAGCCGATCATTGATCGGAACAATACCCCATCCCCGACTCGCCTGACTGGGCTGGATCGGGGTGGTGCCAGTCAGGCACGGTTCTGGCGTTGCCGTGGTTACAGAAGCTGCACACAGACGGCTGTGTGCTGATTCGTCAGAGCGGAGTGTGGGAGTTTAGCACCAAACTGTGTTTCTGTGAGTGTGAGGAGCCGATGTGCGAGAACAAAAAAACTTCAAAAACACCGGACGCGGAACAGAGAACAACAAACCCGGACCGGAACCAGGAATAGAACCCAGAACCAAAAAAACCTCATTGATGCAGGACTCAGAGCAGAACCCAGGATGCAACTGCAAAAACACACATATCTCAGTTCACCTGAAATAAGACGAAGATGTAGGAGCTTGTTTTGAGTCAGTTCTTTGATATTGATGGAAATTATTATTTCAGTTATAAAAGATATTTTTCCTACGCGCAAACTCTGAAATTTTTCTAGACGTTTTTCTTGAAAAATTCTGAGTTTAACCTAAAAATTTCTGAGTTCTTTTCCAAGAAGATTTTTGACTTTTCAAATTAAGAAAAAAAATTTTTTTCAGAGTTTTTTCAAAATGTTCTTGTTTTTTATAGAAAATTTCTGATAGTGATCTCAAATTTTTTATTGTTTTTTGGATGAAATGGTTTTTTTTTCTAACTACAATGTCTGTAATTCACCATCGTAGCATCGTTGATCCTCAACCATGTCGGTTTCAGAACCGGCTGTACCACAACCGGTTCTGAAAGAGAACTAGAACTGGTTCTGTTCTGTTTGTGTTCAGACCGGGTCTACAGAGAGTGCCAATCCAACGGAACCTGGGCGCCTCGAGGAAACTACAGTCAGTGCACCGAGATCATCGTCCTGGTGAGACTCATCAATACAAGCACCAATCACAAAGTGACCAATAACACTAATCAATCGCCAAACTGACCAATCATGATTAAGCATTCAAGTTCTACACTTTCATCGGTGTAGAGCTGTCGGCTACTCATGCAAACGCAAACTTTATTTCATGACTGACCAAACTCTGTTTGGTTCTGATATTCTTCTTCTTTGTGGAAAATCTGTATTAATAAAATCACATTAGACCATTGATTATGCTGATAAAAATGACCCTGAGGCATGTTTTTGTCCCCGGTTACCACGGTGACTCACTGATTTCAATTGAAAGTCAATGAAAGGAAACAAGGACAAGCAGCTGAATTGAACTTCTGGGTAAACATGGAGAGTGTTTGGCCACAGCACAGACGGGTCCAGGTCCAATGATCCGGTTTGTTTCAAAGTCACAGTCAGGTCAGGTGGAAGAGTTCAGATGAGTTTATGAGGTTCGGTTTGCAGATCTGGTTTGTAAGGTCGACCAGAAGGTCAGAATTCAACCGGATCAGAATCCGGTCAAATGCAACGTTTCTAGAACTTTGTCAATATTTCATTAATGTCGAAAAAACACAATTTCACAATTGAACTGTTTCCATTAAATGATAAATGCAGTTAAACTCACCTGTGAGTGAGTTTGTCCACCTGATAGTTTAATAAAACCTATCAGGTGGGTTTTATCAGGTGGGTTAATAAAAAACAAGCTGCACCATCTTCCTCCAACCACTTCCTGTTGTCTTCTTTGTCATTTCCGACAGTAGTAACAGCCAGTTG
Source organism: Poeciliopsis turneri (assembly GCA_922788865.1). NCBI lineage: Eukaryota > Metazoa > Chordata > Actinopteri > Cyprinodontiformes > Poeciliidae > Poeciliopsis > Poeciliopsis turneri. The sequence goes on from CAKLNU010000845.1 coordinate 296,478, forward strand.
TTGATCACATGACTTGTGTGATGCGAAAAAAGTGTTTCCACTGCACTTTTGTGAAATACATTTACTTTGATATAGCATTAAAACAGTTTTTAGTGAAAAAGGTGAGTTTTGTCAAATTAGACTGTTTCCATTAAGGGAACGTGTTTTAGGAATTCCAAGTTTTGCAATCAGAATTGCACAAATTGTAATTACAAAAGGTCACTTGGAATTTGAGGTCAATGGAAATGCAGCTACACACTGGAATTGATTCTGCTAATTTAAGTCACTAGATACGTCAGAACCTTTTGGTTCTGTTGGGAGAAATCCTGTCAGACAGACCTGAACACACACAGACCCAGAAACCCACAGAGGAGGAAACGGCCTGAGCCAATCAGAGACGAGTGTGACAACGCAGCCGAGATCCAAATGTCAGCGGGAACGAGGAAACCATCTGGACCTTCACTCTGCGTGTCCCTCAGTGTATGTGTGTGTGTGTGTGTGCATGCGTGTGTGTGTGTGTGTGAAGACATATCCGTTCCTTACTCTCGGACCTAAATGTCTCCTTCATGGACTCCAGGTGTGGATCGACCTCTGGACCTGCAATGTGTCCTTACGGAGACATGAAGAGCAGCCGGGGTGTGTCCATTGGTCCATGTGTTGTCTCTCTGTCCCACTGAGGCAATCTGTTTCCTTTTTCCTGCTCTCCTCTGATTGGACGGCAGAGCTGGATGTCAGCCAATCACAGCTCTGTGGTCAATAAAGTGGAAAGACTTCACAGAGACATCGTTGTGTCTGAGGGCTTTGGGACCAAACACTGATCTGTGGTTAATGTCTCCTGATCTGTAGATCAGTTGATTTAATTTCTGCAGGGCGTTTGCTCTCTGGTTCTCTGGTGTAAAAATTCTTCAGTCAGTTTCTCTGTTGCCGTAAAATCAAGTGACAAAAGGGACGATGCTTCACACTGGTCCATGGTCATGTGACTCATGCAGAACTTTGGTCGGTTCTGATGAAGAGAACTGGAGCTGCATGGAGCATTGGACGGTCCACACAGCTTCCAATCTGAGCAGTTTCTCTGGCAAAATCTAACAGTTTGATGCCATTGAGTTAAAGGGATACACATAAACATATTCCAGCCAATAACTTTCAGGCTAGTATTTATTTAAGTCGCCATTTTTCCACATGCGCAATGCATGCTGGGTCGACGACCCCAATTAGCCAGTTTATTTGAAATGAGGAATGTAATAACTACATTCGGCGCTCGGTTATAATTAGCCAATAAGTTGATGAAGAAATCTGTTTCAGTCACATCCTGTCAGTCAGGTTCTTATTCAATCTCTGTTAACGAGCTCTGACAGCCACCCAGTGACAGAACTATGTGTCTTAATCAGCTTAGTTAGTTAATTAAAGCGACCAAAGTAATTGTTTAATGAAAAGACCATTTTATTCATAACCTGCCAGTCAAATTACTGATTAAACAAGAAATAAGTCAGAGACTTGAACAGCTGGTCACCAAGTCCCTGTTGCCACCTGAGTGAGTCATCGTCCGCATCATGTGACCTGAGTCATGTGATCTGACGGTTTTGAAGCTTCACACCTAAATAAAACTAAAGTATTGTTGTGCTCCCTTTACTTTATGTTCTTTAAATAGGACAGCCACCACGAGCATTCGGTCAAGAATGATAGAAACGTTGTTCGGTCTTGATTTCCTTTAATAGAGCTGAGAGTGGTTCTACAAAATACAGAGGACAAACAAATAAAGGCTATTATTTCCGATCACCACAAACGGCTATAACCAATTTGTCCATCAGATGGCAGCAAGGGACAACAAACAAACTACAAATCACATTATTACAACCTAACTCTAAATTGCCATACTGTATATGTTTATAAGACGTGTAGATAAACAAATCTTACTTAAATAAGGATTAATCTTACTTCATTAATTTACGCACTCCCAGTCTCTGGAACAGCTCTAGACATTACCTTCCAAAGAAAACTGAACATGTGCTCTTTGCTAACTGAGGTAACAAAAGAACCAATCAGAGTGAAGCTCATTCAGATGGCTCCCTGAGCTCTTAAAGTAATATACACACAATTAAATAAGACCATTTTCAACAAGTATGATCATTTATAAAACTATTATAGCGCTGTAAGTTTGACCCAGTTTTATCTGAGCTGAACCAGAAAACCCAGATGAAGTCATGGATCTGATCTCAGCAGCTCTGATGTTGAAGATGGTCTCTGTGTTTTCAGAGGAAGAGTAAAGTTCACTATCATGTGGCCGTGATCATCAACTACCTGGGTCACTGCATCTCTCTGGGGGCTCTGCTGCTCGCCTTCATGCTCTTCATGAGACTCAGGTGACTCACCTCTCTGTTTTTGCGCCTCAAGGTTAGCGTGTTGGTTTTGTTGGTAACCTGGTAGCAGCCAGGAAGTTCAGTTTGAAACCTTTAGTAACCACATATTCAGGGGAATTCAGGTGTTTTAAAGGGGCGGTGTTATGTCAAATTATACCTTTATATCATACCTTTATTCCCTCTTTTAAAGTATACCTGGAGTATTGATTTGATTCTCTCATGTTGGACAAATCCTTTAATCTCCATGACAACCATTCAGCTCCTTCAGACTAGCCAGCAACAATTAGCAAAAGCTTGGTGAAACTGGATATCTGCTGAGCTCATTATAGGAGCTTCGTCTCAGTGCAACACAAGTAAAAACGTTGTTAAAGAGTTAATAGAGGAGCCATGTTGTGATGACTTCCTGAAGGCGGAGTTTCAGGAAGAGCATGAGTTTTAAAGAGACAGGACCAATTTAAAGCTGTTAAATTAGGACCTAAAAGTATGTAGCTTTTATATGACAACTGAAGTGAACAAACTTTTGTGATTATGCTATAAAGTGACACTTGGAAAACACATAATTCTGCCTCTTCAAAGACACAGGTGCATATTTTCTGATTGGTTAATGGTCTGTTCCAGGAGCATCCGCTGTCTGAGGAACATCATTCACTGGAATCTGATCTCAGCCTTCATCCTGAGGAACGCCACTTGGTTCATCGTCCAGTTAACCATGAACCCATCAGTTACCGAGAGCAATCAGGTGACAGCCACTCTGTAAAAACCTTAAAAGTGTGGATGAAAGCATAAAAATGCATATGCTCTCCCTTCAGGTCAGATGTTCTTCATATTTCCCATTTACCACTTGAATGTCAGGATGATGGCCATTTTTCAAGATGGCTGCCGGTTTATGAAGCTTTCAAACCAAAATATTGCCTTAAAATCAGACGCTAAAACTGAAACTAAGGACTTTGTTGTTTGAAAGTCTCACACCAGCAGTCAACTGGAAGAAGATGAAGATGTTTGACACAAATAAAGAGACAGTCGTCTTAATGGTTAGCGTTAGCGTCCGCTAAGATTCTTAGCAAATTAAAGGCTAGCAAACTTAACTTTTTTGGTTGTCTGTGGTTAATAGCTGCTGCCAACTTCAGTGTGAACCCTCCCTTACAAGCAGGGTAATTTTGGGCCATTTTGATGATGGAAACCAACCTTCCTTCTCTTCCTCATCCTTGTCTTCCTCCTCAGGTGTGGTGCAGGTTGGTGACTGCAGCCTACAACTACTTCCATGTGACCAACTTCTTCTGGATGTTTGGGGAAGGATGCTACCTGCACACTGCCGTGGTGCTCACCTACTCCACCGACAAACTCAGAAAGTGGATGTTCATCTGCATCGGCTGGGGTCGGTTTACCTGTCCACCTGTTTACCTGTCTGTGTGAAGGAGGTGTAGCTCTTCATATTCTCTACACCTGTCAGACTTCAGACCTACCGTATTTATCTACCTGTCTGCCCTCTCAGCTCACCTGTCCACCTGTGCTCCTGCTTCCAGGCATTCCGTTTCCCATCATTGTGGCGTGGGCTTTTGGGAAGCTGTACTACGACAACGAGAAGTAAGTCGCTCAACTGTTTTGATCTTCTCCTCAGGTGGATTTAACACACCTGTACCTGTCTGAAGTCACATGACAGCAGCTTGATAGTTTGTGATCTCAACAAACATTTTTCAGTCAAGCAGCTAAGAGCAGTTTTTGATGTGATGCAGCCAACATAAAGAAAAATCAACGGGTTATGATGTCACTTTCTTAAAGACCGCACCTTCTTCCTCTGATTGGCTCCTGATTGAATTCCAGGTGCTGGTTTGGCAAAAAGACAGGTGTTTATACGGATTACATCTACCAAGGTCCTATGATCCTGGTCCTGCTGGTAAGAACAAATCCAGTCCACCTTAAACCCAACCAACATTCACTTTTAATCTGTACTGTCTACCTTAAACTCAGCCAACCCACGCAGAAAGTCTTCTTCTAATGGTACCAGTGCATTTTCAAACCTTCCAGTCTACCTTAAACCCAGAAAGTTTCTGAACCTTCACCTTTCCCTCACCTCCAGGCCTAGCTCAAGAAAAAACACAGAAATATTAAATCAGATTCATATTTATATCAGTTTCTATAAAGTCCAAACATCTTGGTTTCTCCTCAGATTAACTTCGTCTTCCTGTTTAACATCGTTCGGATTCTGATGACCAAACTGAGGGCGTCGACCACCTCAGAGACCATCCAATACAGGTACAAACAAACCCTCCCACAGGTGAGGCTCATCAGTGGCTCACCAGTGGAACATACTGAAGGACTGAATCTTTCCAATGAAACCAGTAGAAAGTATCCACTTAATCCATTTAAATATTTACAGTGAAACTAGCAGAGAATTTCCAGCAAATGCAAATAAATATTTGCAATTAGATCACAATATTTCCAGTGACTGCAGTTGAACATTTCCAGTGACTGCAGTTGAACATTTCCAGTGACTGCAGTTGTTTTCTCTTGTGCCCTGCAGGAAGGCGGTGAAGGCCACTCTGGTGCTGCTGCCTCTGCTGGGAATCACCTACATGCTTTTCTTTGTGAATCCAGGAGGAGAAGACGAAGTGGCTCAGATCGTCTTCATCTACTTTAACTCCATCCTGGAGTCTTTCCAGGTTCGTTGAGTTTCCTCTAAAATCCGAGGCTGCAGCCAAACATCCTCCAGGAAGCAGCCACTTCTGTGTTGGTCCGTATTCCTGGTTCTGGTCAGGATGAACTGCTGCAGCAACATCTGGAAATTCTTCAGAGCCATTCAAACAGATTGGCTCTCAAGCCAATCTGAAGCCAATCTGGCTCTGAAGCCAACCCTAACCCTAACCCTCCACCTACACCACATTTAAGAGGGAATGTGGTGTAGGTGGAGCTGGGTAGTTCCTTAGTTCAGAGAAATAAAGTTCAACAGTTTCCTGTCAGATCATGACTGGGTTCTGTTGATCAAACTGTATGAACAGTTTACCTGTTTACCTGAGCTAACGTCCCGCTGTCTGTCTCTGCAGGGCTTCTTCGTCTCCGTCTTCTACTGTTTCCTCAACAGTGAGGTAATTCAAGATAACTTTCCACCTGCAGAAGTTTCCCCAACTCAAATGAAAACAAACTCATTCCAGAGAGCAAGGCAGAACAACAAACTGGGAAAAAAACAAGTTTATATGAGGGCTGCAGCAATTAATCAGATTAATTGTGATGAATCAATTAATTAACTCAAAAATGTAATTTGCTCAAGAAACAACATATTGAAAGCAGTAATTAATACAAAACTATAAGAAAAACATATATAGGCAGCAAAATGTTAATTCTATTATCTAAAAAGGAATGTAATAATTATTTATTAATCTTTTAATGTAATGTATTATTTTTGAATGTAGTCTTTACTTAACCATGTAAGTTCATTAAGAACAATTTCAGAAAACATTAAAACATTTTACCACAGGATATCATATAGCATAAAACAGAATATTTTGTCAGATTAATCAATTAATTATCTGAATAATTGGATTAATCATAAAACAGAACTGCAAGATGTTGAGAAGATCATCAGTCCTAATGACACTAAAGCTGGTTAACGTCAGTTTAATTTAAACCAACCAGAGCTGGTTAGAGAATCCAGTAATTATAAAAAAAGTAAAAGGTAGCCGTCGAGACTGCAGGTGTGTCTCTGTATTTTCACTCAACTAAGAGTAAAAATACTTCATAACAAAATTACTGTCATAATTAATATTTTTTTCCAAAAAAAGTTACCCAATAGATGTAATTGAGTAAATGTAACTAGTTACTACCAAACTCTGAAACTAACCCAGACGTTATGTGGTGAGCATCACTTGGTTCTGAGTGTGATCATGTGATCTACTGTCCACCTGTCCGTCTGTTTCCAGGTGCGCTCCACAGTGAAGAAGCGTTGGATACGTTGGCACGACCGTCACTCCATCCGCAGCCGGACGGTCCGCGCCACGTCGCTGCCCACGTCGCCCAGCAGGGTATCCTTCCACAGCATCAAACAGTCCTCCAACCTCTGACACGCCGCCCTGTCCAATCACAGCCTCTGATGTGAACCATCACCTGGATTGGACCAATCACAGAGCAGGACAAGCGTCTGTGAGGCCAATCAGAAGGAAAACTGTCAGTCTGGACTCTGATTGGCTCACAAGCTGACCAATCATTGGACTCGATGACTCAGCTGCTTTTAACGGGTCACATGACGCACCAGGCAGCTACATGTATTTATTGATCAGGTGTGTGTATAATAGTAATCACCAACTTTTTCTCTTGCGGGCCAGCAGGGGGCGCTGCTGAACATGTGAAGCCTGGTTCTTTGGTTTGTGTTGCTGTTGAGGATCATGCTGAGCTTGGTTCTGTTCTGCCACATCAAAGCACAAACTTATAGAGGTTCTGTTAGGTTCTGAGAGTCGGGAATCATAAACAAGGAGATGTTCCTCATTTGAATCTAACCCCAAACCACTAGCTAAAGCTAACTCAACATCTAGAACAGGGGTGTCCAAACTTTTTGTCTCATGGGCCAAAATCCTCAATTCAAAAGTACTCAGATATTATTTTTAAAAACTTTTTTAGCTACTCGACCGTAACTTACCACCTACTATTTTAATTTAACAATACATTTTTTGTTTTTGTAATGGAAATGGGATTGTAGGTCCAAAGCTTATTATTCTGGACTTGAATGAAAAAAGCTTGAAAAATAATTAATCTTTTGTCAGCAATAAAAACAGGTGAATTTATAATACATTTGTGTTTTTAGCCAAGTTTAATACAACAATTAAAACCAGGCTTGCTGTACTTTAGAGTACAGGTCAATGAGTCTTAGTTACCATGACAACAAAGCATGGAAAAAAATGTCTTGCTTCTAGCATTTATTTTGTAAGTAGATTTTAATTCAAAAGTCTAATTTATTTAATTTATTCTTTCTATTATTATATATTTGTAATTCATTCACTTTACCGTTTAAAATAGACACATTTTAACACAGAAAAGTTTTGAATGGAAAGGAGTAGTTTGAAGAAAAAATAAAAATTGTGATCAGGCGGGCCGCAAAAATTCAGTTCAGGGGACACAAACGGCCCCCGGACCCTACTTTGAACACCTTTGACCTAGAATCAGGTCTTCTCCTCCTCCTCGCCGCTCTGTTTCCTGCTGATAAAATCCAGCTCTTCACTGTTTCCTGTCGCCGTCCAGGCGCTGAGGAGCTCTGGGGAGAAGGTCAGCAGCAGTCGGACCTGTGAACCCGGTGGGCCGGCTAACACGGGCGTTCTGCTTGATTTATCTCCATGAACCTGAACGATCCGCTGGAACCAGGAAACAGGAGGCTCAGCACCGCACCTCCAAGCTGGAGGCTCAAGGTCAAAAGTTTGGTCCAGAACCAGAACCGACCCGACAGTCGGAATAGGGTTTTACGAATTCAGATTCCCTCTCAGGTTTTGTATCTACTTTTCTAATTTGTCCTGCAGGATGTGATGTCACTGCACTTCCTGTGTCCCCAAATCTTCACCCAGAGATGAATATTCTGGTACCAGTAATCCTTCATCGCACTGTGGAATGCACTATTATTATTATTATTATTGCAGTGTTATTACACACATAACAGTAATAGTACAGTATTACTACTGTAACGTTGCAGCATTACTTCAGTGTCCGCAGTTATTACAGTCATTTTCAGTTTTACAGTGTAACCATGAGTTGAATTTTTTCATCGTTTTTGCACTTTATTCAACTTGTCAGATTTGTTTTCCTAACGGTAATATTTATATTACAGTGATACTCCTGAGGTATTACAGAGGTATGAATGTTATTGCATTAATAATGTGTAATACAGTGTTTTTAGTATCACAGTGATATTACTTTGGTATTACAGTGATATTGCTGTGATATTCTGTGTTTTGATGTAACCACCCAGCTCTTTACCTGATGACGTGGCCATTGTAGTTTTTGCACTTCATCGACTCTGTTTACATCCCGTTTTGTTCTGATAAACTGTATATTTTTGCACGTTTGGGCTCAGCTGAGTCCATTAGTCGATAAACTAATCCGACCCAATTCTGGTCGGTCCTGAGAAAACTGGTAGTAACCATAGTAACCTTAGTCAGTAGGTGTCTAGAAAGAAACTCAGGATGAAAATTGCTTCTCTTCCTCCTTTTTTCTGAACTGTGTTCCTGTGCCTAACAACGTGAGTGATTAACAAGCTAATGATTGATTGATTGATTGATTGATTAAAAGCTGCTGCATTCAATGTATAAACTTTGTGTTGTTCATGTCAGATTAAACTCCTTCTAATGACGTTTGAGCAGTGTTTGATTCATTCACAGCAACAATCAGCTCAGGTGGAGCTTATCAAGCAAACTTTGAAACAACAGGGTCATTAATCTGAGATTATCTCATTACGCCGATGAATAACACTGTAAAAACATTAAATCTTACCAAGAATTTTTAGTCTAGTTTCTAGTGCAAATATCTACAGTTTAAATAATACAAAACTAACTTACTCTTCATCTTATTTTAAGTCAATACGGATTAAAAGAGTTTTAGTTTTACTGGCAGATTTTTTTTCTCTTATAAAATGGAAAAAATTATCTTGTTTAAAGTGAAATAATCTGTCAGTGGAACTAGTAATTTTTTTAACCCATATTATGAATTTACTAAAAACAAGATTCTACACCTTGCTAAAAGTTACATGTAAGTTCGTTTCTCTCAACTAACCAATTACAAGACCTTAATTCAGTTTAAATTTCCAAAAGAACATTTTAATAAAAAACACTTTATTTATCCTAAAATGTTGTAACTCATATTAATTCGAATTCTGGAAAGAATTATTATTATGCCACGTTACTATAGATACAATCAATCTAATTAAAAACTGGAGGCTAATTTATAAAGCAAATTAGTCAAAAACTACGTCTTGTCAGCAATGTTCCCTCTAAACTGCGCGCCTGCGCAATCGCGCACTGCTCGCATATTCTCAGCGCACAAGAAAATCTATTTAGCGCATAAAATAAAGTTCAACATAAACTGGACATTGAGCTGAGACATCAGTTTTGACTATGGACCAATGATATTTTTTTCTGTGCTACTTTGCATCGAACTCTGTGAGTGAGAGGAATCCATCCAATGATACGATACGGTTCACTTTCGCTACACAGCCAATCATCGCATGCTTTTTTGTGTACGTGTCTTGGTCATGTGCGCTGGCACCATGCAGGTAAGAATAGTGCACCGGAGTTATGAGACGTGAACGCTAACACCTTATCATGTCTAAGTGGGACATCCACTCACCAAGCCAAAGTAAAAACAAGAAATGCACTTCTTCTAAGATCAAATAGCTGTCAGAGTTTGTGCAACTAGAAGAACAGTACAGTGTACAGTGGAGTGACCGTGTCACGGAGGCAACGGGGCCATCATTCTTTGTATTAGGAAGCTCTGTGATCACATTGAAGCGTTGAGTTCACACTTTTGACTATGGGTGAGCAGACATTGGTGCATGAGGCCATTCTCCTCCACCCACAGATTATAGAGGTCATTAACAGTCAATATGCTGAATTCAAGTACATAAAGCAAGAAGCAGACTGACCCATCAACCTGGGCAAATTGTACAACCACTGGAAGAAATGAGAAGGACAGATGTGAAAAAACTGTGTAATTAAATATTTTACAAGAATTTATACTGTATCACAAGCTACAGAAAACATTTCATTGTGCAAAATGTGAATATTTTAATATGAACAAAAAGTTATGTCTGAAAGGTGTAATGCCTCATTTCTCACCCTGGCTAAAGCAGGGCTCTTATAACATAGTATGCATCTCATGAACAGCAATGTTTTCTTTTCTTTTTTTTTTTCATTTTAATTGGGCAAATCACTGAAATTAAAAGCAAACAAATGAAAATTGCTGATGTAATTTGATTCTTTTAATAAGCCATGCACCTTTCTATGATCCCAGATTTATAATACTTGTGCGTGGCCACGCCGTGTGCACTGATGATGCTCACAGTGGTTCTCAGTGTGCTCAGGAAGCTTGTGTGTATGCCCAGACACATGAACAATTAGAGGGAACATTGTGTATATGGATATACATATGATATCCATATGTACATCCATATACATATATATATCCATATGTATGTTGACATACATATGGATATACATACGTTTATGTTTAAGCTGTGAAGGTAATGCCATTGGAGGTAAACACAAACTTTTTAAGTCTTTAATTATCCTGGTTCTCAGCAGGTCATTTTCTGTCTCTTTCAGTCAAATCCTTTGATTTTTTTTTTTTTTTTTGTTAAATTAATTTCTGTCCTTTTTCTGCTGACTCAGGTTTATTGTTTTGCCTGCTGACGTCAGAACGTCCTGATGTTTATTTTCTGGTTTAACCACCAGAGGGAGACAGAGAGCTGCGTTTTTAATAGACTGAGTTACAAACTTTAATCCAGAAGTTTAATTATATCTGCGCTAATTTCAGACACAAAGGGATTGTTTGTATTTTAAAAAATAACATAAGATTTGTTTGTTTTACCAGACGTCCATATTGCACAGAGTTAAATGTTTTTAGATCTATTTGAAGCATTTAAACTCAAAGTTTGCAGAAACTCACAGATGCTGCAGCAGCCGCTCCAGCTCCTCCATGGCAGCAGAAAGTTGAATCAGGTTGTGAATGTAAACATCAGTCATGGCTGCTTTTTCACCAGGAAACACAAGAAAACAAACAGAATATATATTTACATCAGGTCAGTAAATATCTAAATAATTAACAAAAACCTTGAAGTATAATCAGCTCTGGGTGAATTAATGTTCTTAACATTCAGCAGAAATAAAGGTGAAAATTTTAGTCTGAATGTTGATATTAATGTTTCAATATGAGGAAAAACGTATCAATAAAAATAGACTGATTTAAAAAATGGGTGAAGAAAACTAAAGTTGTTTTAAAGCTGCATCCTGACTGTTTCTTACCTGTCAGGTGAGCTTGAGGAGGAAACCAGGATCTGCTCATCTCTCCAGATAAAATGTCAATGAAAGCAAAACGTTTCAGACAAGCTGGTGTTTACCCACTCAGGAAAACACCTGGGTGGGTGTTTCCCTGACTTCATTCAAGCCTTTGAAGAAGGAAAACAGTTTCACCTTTCTTACTGTTAACATTTTGATGAAAATTGGAAGTAAAATTATGTTTTCAATGTTTTTCAGTTAAACTCAGAATAAATTGATTTCTATGTTTATTCTAAGATAATCCTATATTATATAATTGCAACAAAAATTTATTTATTGTTTAGACAGTGAGATAAAGGCTGAAAATTACGCTTTTCATTTTTTATTTTCATATTTTACATGTAATATAAATAGTCTCTTTGTCCAAATGCATAAATATGTATTTAAATTATGTACTTCTTTAATCCTAACTAGTAGCACATTCCTTAGATCTGGGTATTCTATTTCTGATCATTTCTGATAATGTAGTTATCTAAAATAATAACTTTGTCCTTACTGTACATGTTTGTTTGTTTGTTTTGTTCTAATATATTTTTAAATCTGATCTTGCACCTGAATTTCCTGCTGGAGGCTGAAATCCTGCTGAACAGGTTTAGAAATAAACACCGACTGGATGATGATGTTTGCCCAAAAATATTCCAGAATTAAGCTTCCCATAAACCCGATGATTTACTGTAACTCAGCATGTTTTTCCTCTCAGTGGTTTGGATCATTTGGTTTTGTGATTTTTAAAAAAATTATTTTAGTTTTGTGGCCTTAAAATCCTGGAGTTTTTCTTCACACCTTTGCACCGTTCCAGATTCATTCATGCTTTAATGTTTTTCTTGCCCTGAACAGCTCAATAAGGTCCAGTTTAAGTTTTTTTTTAAAAATCTCTGGGATAAAAGTTAAATTAATTAAATTCACCTCAACTGAACCTGCTTAGTTTTAAGACCGAACTTGAGCTCACTTATAATTGTTTTAAAAGGTATTTTCTTCAGTTATGATTTAATTATATTAACTACATTTTTTCATTTTGTTAATGTTTATGTATTTAATAAAATCTAATTCAATTTAATTGTTTGTTTAAAATGTTTTCTTAACAAATTCCTTCAAAGTGTTTGATGTTGTTTTATTCTGTTGGATATTAATTCACTTTTTTCTTTTATTTTTTGTGTATTTCATATTTCTTATGAAATAAACACTATAGATTTTTATGACTTTGTTCTGATGAAATATTTCCATTAAAACTCTTTGCTCTGCAGTCTGTTTCTGATTTTAGTCTTTATGAATATTTTCCTTTTCATCCTTTAATTTTAGTTGAGTACTTCTCAGCCTCAGAGCCTCTAAAACAGGGGTCCCCAACGTTGATCCTCCAGGGCCGGCGTCCTGCATGTTTTAGTTCTCTCCCTGATTTAACGCACCTGGATCAAATGATGGCTCGTTAGAGGCCTAAGTAGAACATTGACATGCTGAAAAGGTTGTCACTACCACCAAGGAGAGAACTAAAACATGCAGGATGCCGGCCCTCGAGGACCGACGTTGAGTATCCCTGCTCTAAAACAAGGAAACTTTCACTTTTTCTTCACTTTTAAATTGTTCCTTAAAATTCGACATTATTTCTCTGAGCTGCACCCAGCTGGTGACTCACCTAGCAACGGTTGCTAAGCTGACGCATGGACAGAATCTGGTCCTTGATGACATCACAGAGCTTTCTGGGGCTTATATGCAACAAGTTTGTCACATTCGTTGAGAGAGAGCTGGAGTTTGGTGAGAGAGTTTGGTGAGAGATTGAGATAGTTTGCGGTTTTAGCTAAATAGTTCTTCAAGTATCAGAGAGTTTGCTTTAGTATCCATTGCAAATCCAAGAAGCCATGAGCAACTTTGAGAATCCAAAGCCTTGTGCGCTCCCAGTTTTTTCTGGGGAGATGATTGCGCCGTTGATTGAAGACTTTTTTAGGTCCATTTCATTGGATCAAACCCTGGCTTTAGCCATGGGGAATCCTGATTGCAACACCAAGTCCTCCTTGAAGGAGCTGCTTTTAAACTTATTGAATGAATGTGGCACCTTCATTCTCTGCAATATCCCTGAGAAGGGCATCAGATTCCAAGATGTGGACGCGATCTTGGGAAATGTGCTGCTAACAACATTTGCAGACAGCCTTCAGATTACAGGGAAGGTTCATCCCAAGAGTTTTGACTATTTCAATGAGTTATTCATTGAATATGTCAAAGAATTGTTGAAATCTGTCTGCTCCACGCAAGATCCAGCAACTTCTGTGGTCGGCCACAAGTCTTGGTCGGATGCAGTGGATTCAATCCTTCCACATGCTCTCCAGCTGATAAAGGAATTGCTCGTGTGTTGCTGCAAAGAACATCGTCAGAGAGAACAAAAAGCTGCAAAAGAACAGCAACAGAGAAAAGACCACCCAGGTGCCAGCTCTGATATTGGTCATTTCCAAGCTGTGGAGGACGACACCACCAAAACTCCACAGAATAGAGGAAACCTGGAACCAGACATCCACAAGAAATTGGATTCTGAAGTGGCAACAAATCTTGTTTCTGAAGATCAGGAGTCAGACTTGAAGATGGTGGATGAATTCATTTTGGAGGAATTTTCAAAGACCACGCATGAAAATGATTTGATCTCTAAGGAGAGGGAATCAGATATAAAGATGGTGGATGAATTTATTTCTGAGGAGTTTTCAGGTCTGACAACAGCCACCAAACTTATGATTAAGGAAAAGGAGTCATATCTGAAAATGATGGAAGACTTCATCTTTGAGGTGCTGCCAAAGATCAGGGAAGTGAAACAGTCAATCTCTGACCAACACCGTTTAGAGAACCCAGGAGATTCACTGGATGACCTTCCACCAACTGAAAACCAAGAGTCTAGAGATGGAGATGCCCCTCTTCCCATTGCACAACTGAGGAACAAAGCAGCTGGAATCAAAATGGAGGACTTTGAAAATGACAACAAAGAACAATGCAGCACAGTTTCACTGGCTCCAGAGGATGAAGAAGCCACAGTTCCAACAGTGGAAAACTTAAGTTCAGAGGAATCGACGCAGCCAAAAGGCAGAGAGTCAGTTGATGCAGAGCAGGAAGCGGTGGTTACCACAAAGGTTGCTGAACCACTGCCAGTCGCAGAGAAGAAGGAGCAGCAGTCATCTCAGGCTCCAATGAGAAGAGGAGAAGCTGGAGATGGAACTTCTCCTCTTTCCATTGCACAACAGACGAACAAAGCAGCTGGAGTCAAAATGGAGGACCCTGAAAATGACAACAAAGAACAATGCAGTGGAGTTTCACTGGCTTCAGAGGATGAAGAAGCCACAGTTCCAACAGTGGAAAACTTAATTGCAGAGGAATCGACCCACTCAAAAGACAGAGAGTTAGTTGATGAAGAGCAGGAGTCAGTGGTCACCTCAAAGGTTGCTGAACCGCTGCCAGTCATAGAGAAGGAGGAGCAGAAGTCATCTGAGGCTCCAATGGGAGCAGCTCTCCCAGCAGAGAGCCCAGTAAAGAGCCCAGTAAAGAGCCCAGTAGAGAGCCCAGTAGAGAGCTGCTCCTCTTCAATGGGAAGAGGAGCAGCCGGAGATCCAGCTGCACAACAGAAGAACAAAGTTGATGCAAAGCAGAAATCAGTGGCTACCACAATGGTCGCTAAACTGCTGCCAGACGCAAAGAGAAAGGAGCAGAAGTCATCCATCAAGCTGCTTGTTAATGCAGTTCTGATCAAAGTCATCCCAAAATCAAGGTTACCATGCAAGTACGAAGACCTCCAAGCCCTGGTAGAGAGGTTCTCTGAGATGATCTGTGCCGAGGTAGAGGGGCAAGATCTGAAGGACATTCAAAGAAATCTGAACAATCTCACCAAGGACATTCTGAAAGCAGCCTCCAAAAAAATGGGCTGCTCAAAAAAAGATCTTCTCTTAATGTTGAGTTTCAACAGTTCAGTGGTCATGGAGGCATTCATTTCCGTCTGCAAAGAGAAAATAGTAAAACCAGCCAAAAAATCCAGCCGCATTAGATCTTTCTGGGACTCTACATTAAAGATTTTTTTCAAGTCCCAATAAATAATTTAATCTGGTGATTTATATTAGTCACACAGAGAAAAACAGCAGCAAGAAAGTTTTATTGACCTGAAGTTCTTTGGCACTCGGACACTGACAGAAGACGTACATGCTGAGAATCACCGTGAGCTTGGATGAGGGACCAGACAGCACAGAACAAAGACCCTAATAATGAATGACAAAATTTGGATTTGGCATTCCTTCGCCCGGACACGGGTCATTGATAAAGTGGGAGAAAATGGATGAATGGACGGACGGACGGACGGACGGACGGATGGATCACCAGTGCCCGGGCTCGGGCACTGGTATTGAGTGGAGCCTGGGGAGGAAGGAGACTGGAGGGAGTCTGGAAGATGACCGGGAGGATGAGGGTGGAGACGGGGAAGAGGAGGATCACAGTGCAGCTGAAGCAGATGGATGATGATTGATGATGCCGGCAGGCTGAAGAGAGTCTCCCAGCTTGAATTTTTGCCAAGGCTACATGGCAAGACTCACAGCAGAGAGAATCACACGGAGAAAAAGCAGCAGTTAGCAAGTTTTATTGACCCGAAGTTCTTTGGCACACGGACACTGGCAGAAGACGTACGTGCTGAGAATCACCGTGAGCTTGGATGAGGGACCAGACATGGCACAGAACAAAGACCGTAATGATGAATGGCAACTTTGGACTTGGCATTCCTTCGCCCGGACACGGGTCACTGATAAAGTGGAATAAAATGGATGGATAGATGGATGGATGGATGGATGGACGGACGGACGGACGGACCACCAGTGCCCGGGCTCGGGCACTGGTATTGAGTGGAGCCTGGGGAGGAAGGAGACTGGAGGGAGTCTGGAAGATGCCCGGAAGGATGAGGGTGGAGACGGGGAAGAGGAGGATCACAGTGCAGCTGAAGCAGATGGATGATGATTGATGATGCCGGCAGGCTGCAGAGAGTCTCCCAGCTTGAATTTTTGCCAAGGCTACATGGCAAGACTCACAGCAGAGAGAATCACACTGAGAAAAAGCAGCAATTAGAAAGTTTTATTTACCCGAAGCTCGGACACCAGCAGAAGACCTTCATGCTGAGAATTGCCGTGAGCTTGGATGAGGGACCAGACATGGCACAGAACAAAGACCGTAATGATGAATGACAACTTTGGATTGGCATTCCTTCGCCCAGACACGGGTTGCTGATAAAGCGGAAGAAAATGGATGGATGGATGGATGGATGGATGGATGGATGGATGGATGGGGGAGGCGGAGGAGGAACAGGGGGCCGGGGGGGGGAGGAGAGGGTGGAGACGGAGAAGAGGAGGGTCGCAGTGCAGCTGAAGCAGATGGATGATGATTGATGATGCCGGCAGGCCGAAGAGAGTCTCCCAGCTTGAATTTTTGCCAAGGCTACATGGCAAGACTCACAGTAGAGAGAATCACACGGAGAAAAAGAAGCAGTTAGAAAGGTTCATTGACCCGAAGTTCTTTGGTGATTGGACACCGGCAGAAGACCTGCATGCTGAGAATCGCTGTGAGGTTGGATGATCAGCTCAGAGCGAAGCTCAGGGTAATTTTCCCCCCAAGATAGGGTACAGTCTGATGGAGCCTTGGGCGTGCAGGCTGATGGCCGGCCAGCCGGCCGGCCAAAGGAGCCAACGCAGCTGTCCATCTTGACAAAAAGGAGTTAGAATTGCTGAAACACTCCACCACAAGTCATTCATGTTATTACCCATTGCCTGAGAGCGGTGAAAATAGGGCCTTTGGATCTGAGAAAAGAGAATACCAGAGGAGAATGCTGCTGATAACCAATGGCTGGGTTGATAAGAGGGAGTTATGACTGAACACTGAGGGGCAGTCCCCTCGTGATGAGGCCTCATATCTCAATATGAGGCCTGGAAATGGCCAAGGGGAATGTACATAAAGCTTGGATTTCTAAAAAATTTAAGGACCAGGCAGAGCTGAGGGAACTTCAGGAGAGAGGAACGTAGGCATTGAGAGCCAAACTCGCTGATTTAAAAGTATGGTGTGAGAGTCATAGATGCAGGACCTGCAATGTCTCTGAGCATTCTGAAACTAATTTACTAGAATGGTATGGCGAACGAACACCTGCTGAGATAAGCTACATTAGGTGATGGATTTAAATTACGTTTTTACCCATTGTTCATCAAGAAAAGAACATTTTTGTTTATAAAGCACATTTCTGGCAACTATGGAGTTCAAAGAGCTGTAGAAGGAAGTACATAACCTAAACAAAGGCAAAAGTAAAGTCCTAATCTAAATATTGATTCCCCAAAAGAACTCCATAGTTCTTACTAATAGGGGATAGAAAATGTCACCATTGAAGTGCCAGGGAGCTGACACTTCAATGGTGAGATGATTGAACAAATAGTGAAGGTTAGGACCCTGTCAAAAGGTTTCAGAGCTGCGCAGAATTTTGTTAAGGTGCGCCATGCCAAGTTGAGGGACCTGATGTTCGAATAGCCCGCAGGAATAGCTGAGTTAATGGCGACTGCTTATTGATGCGACGAGGAAGGTTTGGCACGAGGGTGAACAATGGCTTTAAAATCACGTTGCCCTTGTGGCGTTTCAAAGGTAGTGATTAAATCAAGGTTTCATTTGTAGCCTGTAGTACATTTCAGCAGCGGGGTAGCTGGAAGTGCCCCATATCACGACAGAAAGGTTAAGTCTTTCTGGGTAATGTCTTTACCCTTTTACTGCCATAGAACGGAACCAGAGGACCGAATGAACCAGGAGGATGATACGACAGCAGATGTTCCATGCGTCGAGGTGCTGGACCGATCAGAGATTTACGAACCAACAGTGTTTCAGGTTCGTAAGCTGTGCTGCCAGACGGAATGACTTTAGAACTGGGGTGATGTGCTCCATCTCCCTGGTTTTAATTAAGACACTGTTGAATAAGTCAGGATTCCTGCTGAAGCAGGAAACTCGAGCAGGTATGCAAGACCATGAGTCACATCAGGGGATCATATTCTGTTGGGACGCCGAATGACTGACAAACAGATGGTTATAATTGATAGAACGGGTGTGGAATCTTATTGTTGATGTTCTTGTTGACTTCCTGTTGTGGGTGGAGATTTACACAGGTGGGCACAATCTGCTAATAAAAGGCCACAGGTTGCTCTGGTGAGCACTGCGCTCAGGCCAAACAAAGCTGAAGGGTATGCTGTTTTTTCTTCACTATCACCCGGCATTGCCAGCCCTTTAAAGGGGGCGGCGTCAACAAAGGGATTACCAAGAACACTTTTAGGTAATCAGCCACATAACAGAGAAGTTAGATCTTTGTAAGCCTTATTGCCAGCGATGGTCAGACTGGTAAGCAGTCGGACTATCAGGAAACAGAAGGCTTGCAGATGACTGCAACTGCCTCCAGTAGTAATTATGCATAGAAACTGCGACAAGCATGAGTGACCGGTCATGTGTCAGGATAAGAGTTGGCTGGTTTTATCTTGTCGCGTGTGCTGAACTGACAGCTTGTGTAGATGACGTGGACCTCCTTAATGTGCATGTCTGTGAACTCTTGTATGCCTCCTTAATGGGAGCTGGAACCACCAGATGATGAGAAAAGGAAGTTGTCACGGCAAGTGGCATTGCGAACTATGACTGACCTGAAAAGAGGATGCTCGTGAAGTTTGGATCGCTGGGTGGGATGAGGCTGTGGAATTAGAGTGAGCCAGCGAGAAAGCTATGAGAAGAACATCTTCAGATATTAACAATGCATCCAACATATTTAAGAATGGCTTGGCCCTTGTAGGCAAGGCTTTGCAAAATCACTTAAAAAGTTCTATTGGGCCAAGTCATAAAAAAACAATCAATAAATTCAACTTATTTAAGATTTTTGTTTTGTATTCAAGGCAATCCACAAGCCCTTATAAAGTTACACAGGAAACCGGTTCTAAAACCAACCTCTGAATTCAACACATTAAAAAGTTTATTGCACATGGTTGTCACAGTGGCCCATTGTTACCCCACATGCCAGTCAGGGAACTTAGGAGGGTAATTGGTGCCGTTGTCTGGCAAGTCGGGTATATGGATATACAAATATGCCCATATACTTTTATATGGATATACATAGGGATATAGCTATGTATATACATATACATAGCTATATGTATATACATATACATTGGGATATACATATGTATATAGATATACATAGGATATACATATGTATATCCATATGTATATGCAATGTTCCCTCTAAACTGGGCGCCTGCGCAATCGCGCACTGCTCGCATATTCTCAGCGCACAAGAAAATCTATTTAGCGCATAAAATAAAGTTCAACATAAACTGGACATTGAGCTGAGACATCAGTTTTGACTATGGACCAATGATATTTTTTTCTGTGCTACTTTGCATCGAACTCTGTGAGTGAGAGGAATCCATCCAATGATACGATACGGTTCACTTTCGCTACACAGCCAATCATCGCATGCTTTTTTGTGTACGTGTCTTGGTCATGTGCGCTGGCACCATGCAGGTAAGAATAGTGCACCGGAGTTATGAGACGTGAACGCTAACACCTTATCATGTCTAAGTGGGACATCCACTCACCAAGCCAAAGTAAAAACAAGAAATGCACTTCTTCTAAGATCAAATAGCTGTCAGAGTTTGTGCAACTAGAAGAACAGTACAGTGTACAGTGGAGTGACCGTGTCACGGAGGCAACGGGGCCATCATTCTTTGTATTAGGAAGCTCTGTGATCACATTGATGCTCGTTTTTCAGAGCATGAATTAAAGGAAAGGTCTGCATTTGATATTGAAGCGTTGAGTTCACACTTTTGACTATGGGTGAGCAGACATTGGTGCATGAGGCCATTCTCCTCCACCCACAGATTATAGAGGTCATTAACAGTCAATATGCTGAATTCAAGTACATAAAGCAAGAAGCAGACTGACCCATCAACCTGGGCAAATTGTACAACCACTGGAAGAAGTGAGAAGGGCAGATGTGAAAAAACTGTGTAATTAAATATTTTACAAGAATTTATACTGTATCACAAGCTACAGAAAACATTTCATTGTGCAAAATGTGAATATTTTAATATGAACAAAAAGTTATGTCTGAAAGGTGTAATGCCTCATTTCTCACCCTGGCTAAAGCAGGGCTCTTATAACATAGTATGCATCTCATGAACAGCAATGTTTTCTTTTCTTCTTTTTTTTCATTTTAATTGGGCAAATCACTGAAATTAAAAGCAAACAAATGAAAATTGCTGATGTAATTTGATTCTTTTAATAAGCCATGCACCTTTCTATGATCCCAGATTTATAATACTTGTGCGTGGCCACGCCGTGTGCACTGATGATGCTCACAGTGGTTCTCAGTGTGCTCAGGAAGCTTGTGTGTATGCCCAGACACATGAACAATTAGAGGGAACATTGCTTGTCAGTGTAAGAAACAATTACAGCTCAGGTATGTCCAAATCTTATACAGCAGCTCTGTTGCTCAGGGTAACACTGACACCTGGTGGACACAATCAGAATGCAGCTCGGCCTTCTGTTTTTACTGGGTCTCTGAAGAACAACGGACAGATGATGGGGTTACCATGACGACCGGTTGAACCTCAAAGTCTAAAATTATTCAGCAGGGAGAAACAATAAATAATCAGGAAATATATTCCAATATGTATATTTAAAAAAGTTATTTCAAGGTTCTCCACTCAGATGAATGTTGACTGAATGTTCTCAGGTTGGTTAACAATTCTCCAGTCAGCTGAAGGTTCTCCAGTCAGCTGAAAGTTCTCCAGTCAGCTGAAGGTTCTCCAGTCAGCTGAAGGTTCTCCAGTCAGCTGATGGTTCTCCAGTCAGCTGATGGTTCTCCAGTCTCTTGGATTCCTGCTCCAAACTCTTCTGCAGTTGTTCAGGACAGAAACGTGTCAGAGGAAATGGAATCGGTCCTCTGATTACATCACTTCCTCAGAAACATGTGCCTGAGTGATGCTGCGTGGTTGCCATGGCAACAGCGACCCCTCCCTTTTTTCTCGGAGCGGCAGCAGGGTGGAGCAGCAGACGGAACCTCAGCAGCCGCAGCAGCAGCAGGAGGTAAGGCCCGCACCTTTCTCCTCCGTCTTTCCTCCATCGCTCCTCCATCTTCCTCCTGCTCCGCTCCTCCTCTTCCTCCTCCTCCTGGAGGTTCGGCGCTCAGCAGGCCGCAGCAGAGGAGCGGTGCTCGGCTCCGCAGCTGCTGCAGCCTTGCGGCTCTGCGCGCCGCAGGGAAGAGGTCGGTCAGGCGCAGACAGGAGGAGCCGCTGAAGAGATACCGAGGAGGTGAAACGAACCGAACCGGGTCGGACTTTATGTTTGACTGCTGCATCATAATGGAAACGGTTGTGAGCATGCTCAGTGAGGCCTCCTCCGCCCATCAACTCCTCCACATGTTCTCCTGGTCCTCGGCCCGGGCTGGTTCGGTTCGGTCCGGATTCATTCTTATGAGTCTGAGTCCGTCTAGTTCTGGACCCGGTACTTCATTGTAACTGATTCAGGCAATAATCCGATCGGATCACGTGACTGGTGCCGACTGGGCCAGGTACCGAGTTCAGAAAACCGGAGACAGAACCATGACCCTGTTTCTTTAGACCGAATTAAATGAGGGTTCTGTTGGAGCGGGGAGGGTATCAAACAGGGTCGGACCAGTAGGAAAATATTTCTGTGAAGTTCTGAAAATTAAATTCAAATTGAAATCAATGGATAAATGGATGGACAGATTCTGACTAGACCCTGATCTGAACCGGGTCAGAGACACAGCAGTAAAAGTGGTTCAGAGGTTCGGTTTTATGGTGAAAGTTACACAGTAAGAAATTTAGACCGACATTTTTTATTTAGCATGTCAGAGAAATAAACTATTTCATCATGTTATTCATACATTGATAAACATCAAAGTTCCAAACTAAACATCTAATTCTCTAATTAATTAATTAAATGGTGAAATAATTAGTGACCTAAATGATTATTACATCAATATGCAGCTTGAGGAGAAGGGGAGACGAAAATCACAATAAAAGCTTGGTCTTGAGGAATCGTTTCTTTAATCATCGATTCTTTTCCTCCCGATATGTCC
This sequence comes from Poeciliopsis turneri, assembly GCA_922788865.1. Classification (NCBI taxonomy): domain Eukaryota; kingdom Metazoa; phylum Chordata; class Actinopteri; order Cyprinodontiformes; family Poeciliidae; genus Poeciliopsis; species Poeciliopsis turneri. The sequence goes on from CAKLNU010000845.1 coordinate 318,947, forward strand.
ACCGTGTTTTAACAGATGTTTATGCCTTAACAACAGTTTCTGTATCAACATTCAATACTTGCAGTTTACAGCGTCTGTCGAATTTTAACATTTTTTATTTATTCATTCCTAAAACAAAATTATTAATAAGAAATTGAATCAATACATTGATTGTGTTTAAACGTTCTTAGCGGCTCTAAACGTGACCAACAGGAACCGGAAGTGTTCTGGCTCCCGCTATGCCGTATGTTGAAGAAACTGTTGCTATAGAGACATGAATAAACATTTTGATAGAACCTAAAACTGCACGTCCTATTTTTCAAGTTGGACATGTCAAGAACAAAAGAATCAATTATATATATAAGAAAACCCGTAAATGGAGCGAAGAATGAAGAGATTCAGTTCGGCCTGCAGCGGGATTTATATAGAGGTCCGTTTAGCTTTTATTTTGATATTCCACCTTATCGGCAGGCTAATTTGCATAACAGCTAAATATTTTGCTAGCAACCTAAATATTTAGTTAGGAAGTTAAATATTTAGTTTGAAAATTAAATGCTTAGATAAGAAATTAAATGTTCAATTTGGAACAAAATATTAATTATTTTGAAAACTATATATTTAATTTACCTTGTTAATATATGGGCCTTACGTGAAGTCACACGCCCGTAACTGACAGCTATCTTGGCAGGCAGTTACTAGGGCAACAATAAACATGCCCACGCCTGGAACTAGTTCTCTCCTAGTTCCTAACTTAAAACACGATAGGTACATTAAAAATATTACTCGGTTGTCATTTTTAAGTGTTCTACCCACCTCTGTGTGATGCTACGATAAACATAAGTGATATTTACTGAGGTATTTACTCCCAAACTAGCAAAATAAGCTCAGTTAATGTAGCTTTTGTCTGCTAGCTAAGACGGACATGTAGCCAACTGTTTGTTACGTCATGTACTTACGCTGCCAGTCACCAGGGCTGCGACTCATACAAAGGTCCGTCCGTCCTGTAGAAATCCGTTTCACTATTGATTGTATGAGTCCATGGATTTCAGGTTGGGAAGCCCCTCCATGCTGGGCTCTTCATGTTCACTAACTGTATCGCGGTCAGATCGAGGCAGCTTGTCCGCACCGTTTGACATAATTTCGTTCTCCGTCTCATACGGATCGATTTCTACAGAAATGAATGTATGTTTGTCTCCAACTCCGCTAAGGCCCACATATTTTTTGCTGATCTCTAAGCCATGAGTCCGATATGCAATGCGCATGCGCTTGCCCACTGAAATGGTGCGGATCACTTCCGGTTTAGACTTGAGGGAACTATGTATTAAGTATTTAGTTTATATAGTATATAGTCATAAATGTATGAACAACATTATGACTGAAAAATAAATAAAATTTTTTCTATGATAGGCTAAATAAGTCATAAATATTGCTGTTAATTTTTTTTACTGGTGCACCTCATATGGTTTGTCGATGTCTGCGGGTCCCTCATGGTTTTCCACCTGTTCTCTGCAGGAGCGAAGATGGATGGAGACTCCGCCCCCGTCAATGATGGCCCCGCCCAGGAGCAGCGAAGCACGATGGGAGGTTTGTGAACAATAATCAATCAGGTGAACAAGAAGGTTTTAGTTCAAACTGAGCTCAATGTTTCGTGAACATGAACAGATTTCTGTAGTTCTGTCCAACCATCTGAAGTTAGACAGAACTTGGATCAGAACCACCTGTAAGAGAACCATAACAGCAGCAACTCCTTTAACGCCTGACTCCTGTGAGACAGACTGAATAAAAAGTTAGACTGCAAAAGCTTCCACATGAAGGTTTTCCTAATTCTTGAAGTTCCTAGGGTTCCACATCTCAGAATGTCCTACACCTGTGGTGAAAAAAGTGAGTATTCACTATTTCGGTGCTGTACTAGAAGGGGCACCAAAACAATAAAAAAATGTTTTTCCCATTTGAATTGTGTTGTCATCTGATGATAGGAAGATTAACATAAAGAGAGAGAGAATAAAATTCTTGGCGACAGAAAACAAAAATGGAAGATGCTATGGGGATGAAAAAAGCTTTGCAATGTAACTAACAGACAGTAATAATCTAATTTTTATCCAGCTGCAGGTTGCAGGTAAATCTTGAAAGTTTCCAGAGGGAGAGAAGCGCCCCCTACAGACATAGATAAACACAGAATGACTCGATTCATCTGTCATGTTGTTGGTTGTCTTTCACCTCCTGTTGTCTCCCCCTCTCGTCTCCTCCTCCTCTGTCAGACCTGGAATCCGTCGGGTTTCTGGAGAAACTCCCAAATGGAAGCGCAGAGCTGCAGAAAGAGGGAGGAGGAGAGAGGATAGAGAGAAAACAGGAAGTGCTTCCCTCTGGAGACCCACGAGGAGCTGGTCAGGAGGAAAATGCAAAAACATGCAACCAGGTAGAGAAGAAAAAAGAGGGAGACATTATCCACACTGAGGATGAGGAGATCAAGAAGCAGCTTCCTTCCTCCTCCAGCATTTCTCCTCCACCACAGGAGGAGGAAGTTAGAGGAAAGGAGGAAAACAATGTAGAAGAACAGGATAAGATGACAGGAGAGGAGGGTCCATGTTCCTCCCCTTCATCTCCTCCAGAAGAAGCAGGACTTGATGATGATGATGATGATGATGATGATAAAGAGGAGGAGCAAGTGGAAGGTGAGGTGGTGCTGTCAAAAGTGAAGGTGCAGGTGGAGTCCAAAGAGCTTTCAAATCTTGAAACAAGCACCTCTTTCGAACCAGAACCTCTAGCAAAGGAGAACCAACCAGAACCTCTAGCAAAGGAGAACCAACCAGAACCTCCATCAAAGGAGAGTCAGCCAGAACCTCCTGCAGAGGAGAACCAACCAGAAGCTCCTGCAGAGGAGAACCAACCAGAACCTCCTGCAGAGAAGAACCAACCAGAACCTCCTACAGAGGAGAGAAAAACAGAACTTCCTGAAGTAAAGAATCAATCAGAACTTCCTGCACCTCCTTCCACAGCTGACGAGGAGCTCCCTGGCAACAAAACAAATCCTTCTCCTGTGGATCTTTCCTCTAATACCACAGCGCCTCCTGCAGGTGCTCTTCCAAAACGTAACGCAAAGGCCTCCTCTTCTCCTCTCAGAAGATCAGGCATTCCTCCTCCCCTCAACAAAGGTCTGTCCTGCAGCACCCCCTGCTGCACCTCTTGCTGTTGCAACCTTTCTTTTTGCTACAGCACCCCCTGCTTCTTCTTCTTTTTTCCAAATTCCTGCTCTCTTTTTACCTGCCTTGCTTGCACCTCCTTATCACCCATTCCCCTCATCACCTCCCTCCTCTGTGTCAGATTTCTGGACAGGCTCTCCCCCCGAAGGTGACACAGACTGATCACTTCCTCCCGGTTGTCATGGAAACAGCCTCATCAATCAGAATCAGTGGCAGATATTTAACCGATGGATCATTGATGATGATGTTTTGTTCTTTTCAGGTAAAGCAGCTGTGAAGGCGACAGCTGATGAAGCTGGGAAGGTAAATGATCAAAACAGTAAATCTCGAGTCTGGGAGTAAAATTTATCGCCGTTAATATCTTCCTGGTGTCTTCAGGTCTCCAGGACAGCAGGGGGCAGCAGAGCTGCAAAGATGATCTCAGCCAAGAGTACAGGTAAACCACATTAACTGAACCAGTGTAATTAATGAAACCAGCAAAACCAGTGGCCACAAATCCACCTATGTACCACCTGTGTGTCAGAGTCCATGGACGGCGTCAACAGTCCAGGAAGTCGCTCACCCGCCAGCAGATCATCCACCCCCAACCGAGATGTGAAAAAGGTCAGGGCATCTGAACATATGACTCATCCAAACTGGTTTAGAGCAATTTTGCTTTAATGAGCCAAAGCTTTGGGAAAAGACCATTCATGAGTTCAGAACAGGTTGACACAGACCTTCTATTGAGGTGGCGGCTGTAACATCGCTGAGGCGTTTATTGGCCCTGTGATCCTGGGGACATATGTTGTTTGCGTCTTCAGCCCATGGTAGATTCTCCCATGGCAAATTGAGAGGCAGAGCTATGAACTGAACACCATCTGGTGGTGATCTCGTCTCATTGGTTCTCAGATAGATTGAAACCATCTATCTGAGGCTAACGGTGGCTCAGGAGGTAGGAGTTGGTCCAGTAATTGGTGGGTTGATGGTTTGAACTCCCCCCATGTCTGCCTCAATAGTTGTGTCCCCGGGCAAGACACTTCATATGCCTTACCTTGTCAGAAACAAGAGGCAGACTTGCCTCTGTCAGGGGAGTGAATGTGTTGTATAGCACCATGTGCTCCTCTGGACTTAATAAAGTGCTACACAAGTACAGGTCACTTACCATATTTATTATGCTGAACTGGTTTATGTTGTTTCTACTAGTTGGTTGAACTAGTTGTATTGGCGCTGTCCTGCAGGTGGCTGTTGTCCGGACTCCTCCCAGGTCTCCTGGTTCTGCCCGTGGCCGAACACCTCCCACCTCCCATCCTATGCCTGACCTGAGCAGTGTGAAGTCCAAAGTGGGATCCACAGAGAACCTGAAGCACTCACCGGGAGGGGGAAAGGTAACTCCTCTTTCTGTGTGTATCTCTGAAAGCCTGGTAAGGACTGACACCAACAACTGTCCACCTGCAGGTTCAAATTCTCCACAAGAAGCTGGATTTAAGTAACGTGACATCAAAGTGCGGCTCTAAGGATAACCTCCACCACAAACCAGGTAAGAACATGTAAACACTCTGACTGTAGATTACTTTCTTACAGGGATTATTAACAATAAACTCACCTATTCATCCTGTTTTTCAACTTTATATGTATTATGTTACATCTCCGCATGTGCTGTGTGAAGCTCCACAACTTTTCTGCTCCTCAGGTGGAGGGAAGGTGGAGATCAAGACTGAGAAGGTGGATTTCAAAACTGTTCAGTCCAAAGTTGGTTCTCTGGAAAATGTCACCCACACTCCAGGAGGAGGGAAGAAGAAGGTGCTTTCTAGCATCATGCTAATAAGACACTCATGAAAATCAGTGATCTCCTTGTTTTAAAATACCGCTTATCGTTTTATTAAATGTTTTTGAAGTGAGAGGCAAAACTGGAGACTTGGTTAGTGGAAGTTCAAAAGATCCATTAGGCAACAGGATGTCTTTTAAGACCAGCAGGCAAGATGTAGCAAAACCTCTGGACATATAGAGCAGGTTATGAAGGTCAAGGGTTATCCCTCCAATTAGCCTGTTCATCAAATTCACATGACACCAAATACAAAACAAATGTCAACTTTGTCACAGCAGTCTGATCTACCCAATTCCCATTTTTTCACTTTTACGTCTCCAGGTTCAGAGTTTCAACCAATGATTCATAAAAGACAATTGCTATAATTTCCTAATGTCCTAAACTTTGCCATGACTTTATAACAATACAGTCAACTCCAATTTCTCAAGAAGTTAAAACATTGAACCATAGATGGCAGCATCCACTATTACTTCTGTAAATGCTGACTTTACCAGTGTCATTGTAGTTGCACTTAATTAGTACCATCTTCATTGGCACAGCACTCTACCTGGCTTTAGCTTCAGCAAGTCCACTTGACCTTGTCATCAGTAGGTCTAGTCTAAGAGTTTGATGAGTTTCCAGACCAATCAGGCGAGTTTCCAAGGCCACAGAACCCAGGCTGATCTGTTCCCAACTATATTATCATAAGATCAAGTAAAGCAAGTTTCTCATTGAGATCCAAAGATGTGCTCCAAACTGCGAAAACTACTCTGTTCCAGTGAACGGTTCTGATTTTACTCGACTGATCATAATTTATTCTGGTGGGTTATGTCACAGATTGAGAGTCACAAGCTGATGTTCAGAGAGAATGCCAAAGCTCGGACTGACCATGGTGCTGAAATCGTCATTCAGGAGGACTCCTCCCCCCGTCGCCTTAGCAACACTTCCTCCCGTGGAAGCGTCAATGGTGATGAAGCTCCTCCCCTCGATACCCTGGCCGACCAGGTGAGGCTCACCTCTTCAGTAATCTTTTAAAAGTCTGGTAACGTGTTAATAACCAGCCTCCTCCTGTCAGGTATCTGCATCCCTCGCCAAACAAGGCCTGTGATTGGACCAGCTCTGTGCCTGCAACTCCCCCACCTTCTTTGTTACCAAGGAAACCAACAGACTGCAGAAACAAAATATTTCTAACTTCATCTTATAAAGACACGCTGTGATTGGGGAGGCTTTATGAATCAGAGTGAACAGCAGCCAGTCAGAGTTCAGCCAGCCAGGTGACTCGTCTCTGTTCCCTCCATCTTCACCTGGTTTTACCTGTTCCTGCCACCTGGGGTGTTCGTTTGAAGCTCCGAGACGCAGACCCCAGGTGACCAATAGAGGCAATATGGAGACCAAATGTTAGATTCAGATGATCAAGGAGACCTTGAGCAGAGTCAGAGAGGAATTATCCCAGATTTTAGAATGAATTCATGGAATCTGGGACATATTTGCCATTTAAATCAGATTGACCTCAGAGCCGACCATTTTATAAAGAAAGATCATGAAGGTAACATCCATGAATAGAAAGAAAACCAGAGATTAGGACCTGAAAAGAACCACTGCTGGTGACCAGAGCAAATTAACTGCTCCTCCCAATCAGGTGACTCTGATAAAATCTCTCCAATCACAGACGACCTCTCACTGATGTCATCTCTCTTAGCCAATTACCATCCTTTCAGTTTTGAATGTGATTGTGCAGTTGGCCCCGCCCCCTCATAATTACCCAGAATGCCGTTTGATACCTGGTGCCAAACCGCTGCTCTGTCTGTGCCTGTCAGCTGTCCAAGTGCTTTGGAACAATAAAGTTTCTCTTAGCTCCAAATGTCTGTGGTTGATTTGTCGAGTGGAGCGCCACCAGGTGGTGGAACAGGGACTACTTTGGACTAATTGCTTGGGAGGGGTCCCAAGCAATTAGGAATGAACCTTGGTATGAACCTTGGGTCCTAAGGTTCATACCTGGGACCCCAGGTATGACAAGCAGTATGAAATATTAGATGTTTAATATCTAATATTTAGATATTAAATAGGACCCCTCCTATTTAATATCTACGTGTTCCTGCAGGATTAGCATAGCGACATAGATGATACACAGCTCTACATTATGATGTCAACAGGTGATTCCAAATCAACACCATAACGTTCTAAAGCTGAACAGAAAGGAATGGTTTTGGACCAAAGGAGTCACTTAGTCAGCTTCAGTTATTTCAGCTAGAAACCAGATCGGGCCTGAAATCTGGGTGAGACTCTGACCTGAACCTTCAGACACATAAAGATGGTTTCAAAGTTGGCCTTCTATCATGTGGAAAACATTTCCAGGATTAAAAAGCTAATATCCCAGCAAACTCCTCACAAACTAATCCATATCTGTCTTTTGCTGCATTGATTACTGCAAGAGTCCTCACAGATCTGCCTAAAAATAATAAAAAGTCAACTGCTGCTAGCGTTTTCACTAAAACTGTAAAAACAGAGCACGTCGCCAGTCTTAACGTCTTCAAATGGCAGGAGAAAAGACTTTGAAATCTTTATAAATGACCAAAATACGTTAAGGACCTGTTGTTGTATCAACATTAAAGACAATTCAGGTTTTCTGTTTCTAGTCTCCTCTGCATCTCCAGAACCAGAACCAAACGTGGAGAAGCAGCATTCAGTCTTTCCTCTGAAATCCAAAATAACTTTGGGAAAAGTGCAAAACAGCAGAAACAGAGTTAAATCAAGACTAAAAACCTAATTTATTTGAGTTGCCTTTGCGTAATAAAAACTTGAACATTGATCAGTATTTTCTTGAAGAGGGCATTGGTTCTGTATCATGTTAAAGCACTTGGAAGCGTCTCGTTGCTGAAATGTGCTAAACAAATAAACAACGCTGTTACAACTGCCACAGGAGCTACTCTACCCCGCAAATGGAAAAAAGACAGAAAAGCCTTGTGCAGTGTTTACTTGTTTTATTGATTTATTTCCGTCAAGACGATAAAAATAAAATAAAAAAAAAAAAAAACAGCTGTGATGTCACAAGGTTAATGGGAGGGGCTTCAGGTCAGCAGCAGTCTTTGTCAGCCAGTCAGAGGACGGGGAGGGGAGAAATGGGTGGAGCTAAACGTAAATCCTGTCTGTCAGCACGTTGCCTAGCAACGCCTCTCCTCCTGACATTTAGGAGGCGGGCACAAGCAGGAGGCGGGGCAATCTTGGGAGGCAGGGCTAAAGAACATCATCGCTGTCTGGCGTGTGGAGCTGCGTGTCGTCGGCGTCCGTCATGAAGCTGCTGTCCTGACTGTCATCCACCTCAGCCACTGCAGAAACAGGGAGGGGAGGGGCGGGTGAGTCAGAGGGACGGATGAGTGAGAAAGATAGGTGGAGCAAACCGTACCTTCGTCCTCAGGCAGGTATCGCTTATCAATGGCTTCTTTTATTTGATTATTGGCTCCTTTAGGGTCCAGGTCCATGGCCCAGCTGAAGTTCATCAGAGCCAGGTGGGTCTGACCCAACTTTTTATACACCTGTTGAAGAGAAGAAAGTCATTCAGGTAGAAAAACAAAACAAAGAAACGCAACCTGAGATCAGAAGAAGCAGCTGATTGGCAGGACCGACTCCTACCTTTCCTATGAGGAAGTAAACCAGAGACTCTTTGGGAACAATCTGCTTCAACTCCTCCAGCTCCTGAAGGGCTGCCTGCAGGGAGACACTTCTGATTACACTGATCCAGGTAGGTTCTGCTTTACTAAACCGGTCCGCTCCAATGGCTCCATGTCAGCTGATCGGGTCTGGTCAGAAATCAGTGTCGACTCTGACGTCTCTGCATCAACTGATCAGGTCTGATTGCTCATTTCTGTGTCGACTGATCAGGTCTGATCGCTTGATCAGGTCTGGCTTACCTTGTACTTATCGTTGGCAAACAAGATGGAGGCTCTGTGGAACTTGCAGAGAGGGTTTTTGGGGTCGATGCCAATGGCTCTGTTTAGAGTCTCTAACGCAGCGTCAGACTTCTTCAGAGCATGCTGCACCTGAACACACACACACACACACACACACACACACACACACACACACACACACACACACACACACACACACACACACAGAGTTACAGCCAGGTTGCACACGGCTGCGCAGGTGGAGGGAACATACGTACCACTCCGATGTGGCAGAGCAGCACGGAGCTCTGAGGGTTGATGCTCAGAGCTTTCTTGAAGTGGATTTCTGCCAAGTTGAACTTCTCCTGTTTATAGTAAATCATGCCGAGTCCATACCTGAACACACACATACACTTTATATCTCACATCTTGATTGCAGCCCTTGTCGTGCGTTTCCATGGTTACCATACCAGGCGTTGTAGTGTCGGTTGTTCACTCTGATGGCGTTTCTGAAGCAGGCCAGAGCTCGGTCCAACTCCTCAGTCAGAACAAACTCGTGACCCAGCAGGGTGTAGGCGTACGCGAAACCTGGGTCCACCTGAGACAGGTGAGAAAGGCAGGCAGGTGAGGGAAACACCTGGCAGCTCGGGAACATCTGCATGGGGCTTCTGCAGGCTTCACCAACTCAGATTTCAAAATTCATTAATGAATTTCTCCACAGAAATGTACAAAGTTCATCCAAGAAAAATTAACTTATGCAAAAAAAGCCAACAAGTAACCGAGCAAGTCACGGAAATACAACGTCACAAGACACTCAACATTCTTAATTTTTGTTTTTTTGTTGCCGTTAGGCCTGTCAAAATAAACAATAAATTAATCACACAATAAATTACAACAATCTTAATAATTTACATCGGCATTATTTATAATTTTTCTTTTTCTCGCTGCCAAATTTGGTCTTCAGTCACAATTTTGTTTACAGAATCTTCATAATTCTTTTTATTTATTGTTTCGTTCATTTATTTTAGATATTTAAAATACAGAGGCTTGTCAAACAAGATGGCCGCCACGGAAAACCCTAAAAATTTCCTAAAAATTAAATCTTCAAAAACTAAAACTTCAATTAACCGTTTTAAAGCTGCTCACCTGAATGGCCCTCTGGAAGAACTTGATGGCGATGTCGTGCTCCCTCTGCAGGCTGAAACAGTTTCCTGCGACGCACCAGGCCTGCAGAGAGACACACAGCATTTACCTGAGCGGCCAGCTCACCTGAGCTCACCTCAGGGTCCAGCTGAGCGTTCAGGTGTGCTCTTCACCTCAGGACAATTCTTGTCCATGTCCGTCAGGTCCTTGGCCAGCGCCGACAGCGCCACGTCCTTCTGCAGGTGCCACAGCGTGGTGGAGTAGATCTCCATGCCTTCCACGTGGTACGACTCGATCCGGCGCACCTCGCTGAAGAGCCGCTCCGCCTGCAGCACAGGTCGCCATGGCAACCAGGTGACAAACCAGCACAGGTGGAGCAAAATCCAGGATTCGTACCCACTCCCCCCCCCCCCCCACAGTAAAATTCAAGCACTTTTCAAGCATTTTCAAGGCAAGTTTCCAAACTTTGGAGATAATTCACTTTAATGTGACATAATTTATTACTGTTATAAAACAGGTCTTGTGATGGTATTCTACATTTTATAGCAGGGACAAAATAAACTCAAATATAAAAATTTATGTTTTGAAATGTGTCTTATTCACCCTAAAAACCTGACCAAACCGAAAAATTTCAATAATGTTGCTTAATGTATGAAAGATATGGCAACTTTTATTTTAATTAAACAGATTAATAAGTTTGGGCCGGACGGACTCACCTGCATGTACTCGGCCAGCTCGAAGTAGGCGCGGCCGACGTGCGTCAGGACCCAGCCCGTGTTGTAGTGCTGAGGAGGCAGAGACGTCAGGATGTTGATGGCCTCTCTGCAGCTGTAGGAGCACAGCGCCTGGTAGCCCCGACCCAGTTCCCGTAGCAACGCCATCACGCTGTCTGAACACAAACACAAACCACGTGTGGTACCATCAGACCTGGGCTTCAGGTTTAGGTTAATGACAGGTAAAAAAAACACATTCAAATTCAAAGTACTTTCTTGAACCCAAAGGGAAATAAAATCCTAACATATAAATATTAAGTTATTCAGGTGCAGATAGATCAGCCGACCTTGGGGTTCGTTAATTTTTCCCACCGTAAAATTCAAAAGCTTTTGAAGGGACGTTTCCAAACTTTGCAGATAAAAGCAAACATGAACTAAAGACGACAGTTATAATTCACTGTAATGTATTTTATTTATGAAATGGGAAAATAATGTTTTGTTCTAAGTGAAATAATCCGCCAAAAGAAGTAAAACATTTTCATCATAGCAAGGAGTTATTGTCTTAAAAAAAACAAAACAATAAAACTTGTAAGTTAGTTTAATACAGATAAAAAGAACTTTTTCCACTTGCAGATTACTTTATTAATACCAAAACATTTTTCCCATTTTATAAATAAAATAATCTGCCAGTAGAACTACAACCTTTTTATCAATATTAAGGAATTATCAATTTTATTTTAAAGTTATTTATGAGTTAGTTTTGACTGATTTGAGATGTACCAAGATAAGATAATTGCAAAGAGAAACTAGTTAAAAATAAAAAAATACTTGGTAAGATGTTGCTTTTTTCCAGTGTTTACATCTGATTGGTCCCCCACTAATTTAATAAATAAAATTCCCAATTTCAGTAATTTACAAATCATTTTGTGTTGAGGCAACTTATCTTTGTGTTCAAATTAAATGCTGAAACGTATAACAAACATTTTGTAGGATTTCCAGGACCGTGTGAACCCTCAGCCCAGAGGAAGCCGTTTGTTCTGGCAGTACCTGCAGCGGCCCTCTGGTACTGGGGGATCCTGGCGTCTGGCAGGTTCAAACTGGGATCCAGCCTCAGGATGTCCAGACTCTCGTTCAGGTTGCTGCTGTTTGCCGTCTTTGCAGATTTACATTTGGTTTTCCGGTTGGGAATCTTCGTAGGAAACTTCATCTTTAGCTTCTTGCTGTTCTCCTGCGGAAACAGAATCGGCGTTACTTCACCGGGTCTCTGCAGCCCTGGACTGGGAACACTGGGAATCGGACGGTGGGCGGGAGGCGGGTACCTTGGCAGTGGAGCTGGCGCTGGTAAACAGTCTGGAGCTTCTTCTGGGCTGAACGTTAGGAGGACCAGACATACTGGGACTGAGAACCTGAGGAGAACCACTGTGGGACAGACAGGCAACTATAAGCTACAAACCAGTTAATCACATGATAAATTCCAATTAGTTCATAATTTCCAGTTACATGATTGCTTGTTTTTATAGTGTCTCCATCTTACTGATTGTTTACAATCAATGGGATGCTTAAAGAGGCAGTTTTATGCATTTTCCAGGTACAAAGAGCGATTTTATAGCACAATCATGAAACTATATTTCCTCCAGTCGTGCTAAAAATGTTGCATAGATCAAATATGACTTAAAAAAACAATAAGACTTCATAATTTAACGCCTTGAAATTGGACCTCTGTCTCTTTAAAATTCCTGATCTTTCTGAAATTTTGCCTCCAGGAAGTCATCATAACATGGCTCCTTTATTGTTTTTACCAGTGTTGCTGTGAGCAGAGCTCCTATAATGAGCTTAGTAGTTCCACCAGGTGTTTGCTAATTGCTGGTAGCTAGTCTGAAGGAACAAAGTGTGAAGCTTGGAAGCTGCAGCTCTGCGGAGGAGCTGTGCCACAAAGGCGGGGCTAGGGCCACCCAGGTGTTTTGCATAGCTTAATGGTTGCCATGCAGAATAAAGGATTTCCTCAAACATGTTGTATTATCATTTATCGTAATAACTTCTGGCACAAAACTGAAGGCGCTGGGCACCAGGGCGATGCGAGTGGCTGCTGCAGTTACCTGGTGTGAGGTGCTGAGGTCTGCGATTGGTTGAAAGGGATGGGAAGAACGTCTCTGCTGTTCCCACTCTGACTGAAGACAGACTTGGACTGACTGATCCTGGAGACGGCCTGGCGGGGAGGCAGACAGGTGAGGTCAAACACTTCCTGCTGAATCACAACCTGGTCTCAGCTGAGTTCTCACCTTCTTGCTTGGAGCTGTCGTTTGTGTTTCCATTGTAGCCGAATAGTTCTGCAGGTACGTGGGGTCTCCGGGGCTGGGCTCCAGGGGCAGGATGCCGAAACTGTGCAGAAAACAGAAATCAAAGCAAAGGGGAGGAGCTGAAACCTGAGCAGGTGTGTATCCTGTTCCGGCACACTCACCTGGGCGTCAGGGGGCTGAGGGCGGCAGGACCCCCCAATAAGCTACGCCCACTCTTGGGCTTGTTCTGTTTAGCCAGCAGAGTGCCAGCTGATGCCATGGAAACCGTGTTGCCCAATAGCGAGCCGGTTTCCGGGGAGATGAGGGAGGAGTCGATGTATGAAATCGACAAATCAGACGTCAGCTTCCCGTTTGACGACTCCAGATTCAGACGATTCAACTCCTGGAGGACAGGAACAGATTTAGGGACAAATGTAATCTGATTACTGGAACATGATAAGATTACAGCCGATTTTATTGATTAGTCTAATTTTTTTCGTTGTCACCAATGCACTGCTTGGGTTTCATAGCGCAGAGTGATGTCACCACATGCAGGGCAACCATCTTGTTTGACAAGCGTGTTTTACAGCTTCTATTTATTTGGATGTAACATCAACAGAATAAGATAGTAATTTAATGAGAACTCTAATATGAAATATAAAAAGTGTAAATCAGGAATGTTGACCATCTTGTGAAGTTATACTTTCATAAAGGTTTTACAGATTTTTAGGATATTTCTTTTGGTAAAATTACGTCCTCCTTCTGCTAATATATTCTCGTAATTAAATAAAAATTCTGGTAGTGTGGCCCAAAAACCTCACAAGAGGGATGCCCTTATCATCGTTTCTTTTTTTGGAAAAGAAATCAAGAAAAAAGGATTCAAATCAGATTTAGTATGAAAAAGAATTTCTGACCATAATGAAATCTGAGTATTGAATCAGATAATTAATGTGCATTTCTTGTACCAGTGTGTCCTGCGGCGTTTCCATCAGTGCAGTGTCAAGGCGATGAGATGGGTTCTGGGCGGGGCTTATGTGAGGAGGAGGCGGGGCTAAAGAGGAGTTCTGCAAAGCCGACAACCTGAAAACCTGATCTGGATCCGGCTTTTCTCCTGGAATAAAATCCACAAAGTTTTCTGAAGTCACAGTCACATGACGTGTAGCAAGAGTGAGTGTGTGTGTGTGTGTGTGTGTGTGTGTGTGTGTGTGTGTGTGTGTGTGCGTGTGCGTGTTACCTAGGTGACAAAGGTTCTGGAATGGCGACCAGAGGAACGGGTTGAGGGTTAAACTCCTCTGGAAGCACTCGGCACCCTTAGCAGCTCGGTCCGTCTTGCTGCTCAGAAACAGGACAGGAGTCAGCAGCTGGAAGGCCTCGCACACCAGTAAGACACTGGGAGCACCGGCTGCTTACCAGTAAATGTGGCCCAGTAACGACAGCGTGAATGAGGCGGAGTCTCCAAACTCAGTGATGATGTCATCCTGGCTCTTCTGTTTGTTCAGGACACCACCAATCAGAACCTGCTCTCCCTCGGCGAGCCTGGGAGGTCAGACGGGTTGAGAGGCAGTCACACGTGCGTGAAAGTGTGTGTGCGCGAAGGTGTGTGTGCGTGAAGGTGTGTGTGTGTGTTCTTACTTGCTGAGTTCTACGCAGCACTTGGCCAGCAGGAATCGAACCTGCGGCGTGGAGCAGCTGTGAGCCTTCAGTAGTCGGTAAGCTTTGTACGGTTTCCCAGAGCGGTAATAACAGGTAGCCAACAGGTAGAGGGCCTCCTCTGAACGCACTGGGAGGACAAACAGGTAACCATGGAGACAGGTAAACAGATGGGAAAACCAATTTCCAATATCAGGATCGGATCGGAATACCTCTAGAAAACTAACTGGACAGACAGAAAGTCGGGTTTTACCTTCTGCGTAGAGTCTCTCTGCAAGGAAAACAGCATCTAGGTAGGCATAGTGGTTGAGAGCCTGCCACACCGCAGCCTGAACACAGACAGAACCAGAACCATCAGATAGAACAGAATAAGTTCTACTGCCCACAGCGAGTGGAAAGCTGACTCTGGCTCAGCAACATAGAAGACAAAGAGGCAAAAATTTTCTAAAAAGGACCAACAGTACGTTGAACAAACGTTTGAGGGACACATGACACGTTTTTGGAGGTTTTTAACCCAATTTTTCAACGTCTTATAAAAAATATATATAAATAAAATTAATCAATTAATTTAAGATCACCAAAATGGACACAGCAACAGCTGGTGGACAACATTTTTAATTGTTTTGAAAAAGTTTGATTTGTTACAAGTTGCAGCATACAGGAAAAACATTGATGAGGACCCGGTAGTAATATTGGGCATGAACTTTATTGATCTTTCATCTCATTCGGTAAATAAAACGGAAAGATTTATCAGCAACCGAGACAGGAAGAACCGACTGATAGAGAGATCTGCCCTGAGTTTATGTGAGTGGAAATGTGCTGGAATGTCATGGACAGAAAATCCCTGATATAAGCAATCAACTACCTGATAATAAAACACAGAGAAAATGGAAGAGAACTCAAACTAAATTCGGTAGAGCCTCCTGGATTATCAATAAAAAGCCTTTTTAATGTGTAAATGTTTTGTTCATGTTATTGACCATTGCTGGCAAGGGAAAAGATGCTGACGAGACAGACATTGAATGCTGTGACCCTGCTAGTCAGACAAAGTTGAGTGGAAGGACAAAGTCCACCAGGAACAAGGACAACCTTAGAAAATCAAGATCCACTGAATTCAGACAAATCCCACACCTGGGCTACGAAAGTTACATTCCTCATATCAAACCATTCCAGAACCAGAACTCCTGAAACTGGACTGTCACTCAGTGTTTACTTTTCATTTTTAGACCAACGTTCTCGTATCTGTAGTGTTTAGAACCGCTCCACTCTTCCTAGAGTCTGGAGAAAAAGTGGAGAGGACCAGAATCCATGTTCCTGGAAGTTTTCTCAGTCAGCAATCATCTGGGTCGCCATGGCAGCAGCAGGTTCTGGTCCACTGGGTTTTCTGAAGTCCACAGTCAAATCAACGTTGACCAGAACATTTTAGACTAACCCTGTCACAGTAACATAATTTACTGAACAATAATTGTCCCAGTAATTATTGTTTTGAGAATAAATCCAGACCAATCACTGAGAGCATACACATGAAAAAAGTATTTAATATATATATTTTTTTCAATTTGATGTGATATTCTAATTTACTGAGATGAAGCTAAGATGAAAGTTATGAGAAATAAAATCTTGAAATATTTCACACAGTATGCGGTCGTAAACGCAGCGATACGAGCCACCAGACTCTTTTACATTTTTTTGGCCCACAAGTAATTTTGAATTGTCGATTTTGACCAGTGTCACAAATGTCAGGACACCCCTGATCCAGGCGGATTCGCTGACAGGAAAATTGACTGTAGTTTGATCACAGAGGGAGCAAACTGGGTCTGGATCGTTGTTCCTGGGTTCTAGAGCCAAAACCGGATTTGACCATTTTAACAGGTTCTGGTTGACCAAGAAAGTCTCCCCTCCTGGGGGGTTCAGTCCAAACAGAGGTGATTCTGTGCTCATCAATCCTAGTCAGCCCAGTGATCCCACTGCTTTACTCCAGACCCACTGGGAGCTGGGACACCCACACACTGCAGAGAACAACCAGAACATGGTTCTGTTTGTGTTTACCACAACCCGCCCTCCCTCAGGGGTTCTCCAGACCTTGACCCTGCTCTAGGTAAACACAAGAAATTGACTGGTTCACCGATTTCTTGTCATTTCTTCCGAATAAACGTGTTTGTTTGTTGTTTATCATACACAATCTGTCCAGCAGCAAACCTCACGCACGTGAATGACTGCTCTGTCACCAGCACACCTGTCCAGGTAAGCGTGAACAGTTTCAGCTAGCTGATGTTAGCCGCTGCAGCTAACCAGCTGCGGGCTAATTCGGTTCCGTGCGGAGGATATGGGCTTAGAATAGACCCAAGGAACAGGAGGGACTGCCCCAGAAGAACAGAACCGGGCCTCTGACAGCGTTACCGACTCAATCCTGCAACCTGACGCCGGCTGGAGAAGGCTAACACCCGGCTGTAGTAAGCTAACAGTTAGCTCTGCAGGGCTAGCTAGGCTGATGTTCAGAACTCTGTTTAAAATATAGTAGACTATGTAAATTATGCCCATAAATCGAACAATAATAATGTTACATCTCAGTATATAAAAGACACCGGGTCTGCTGCACGGTTCGGCTAACACACAGTGAACCAAACAATCTGAGATTGGTCTAAATCTGGACTTTAAAACAGGTTTCTGAGTGTGAGGCTTCCAGGATAAAACCTCAACCAGCCTGATTCTTCACAACACCAATATGTTTCAGAACATTTCCTGACATTAAAAATAGAGCACTCAAACCTGAAAAAAGGCCTCAATAAAGATATTAAACCATCCATGTCAGGAAAGGTCAGGAGATCCTCTCCAGTACATGGATTCTTTTCCTGGCCGCGAAGAACATCCTAAATTAGACATTTTTTAAAGAAGTCTGGCTCTGCCCTCTGGGTCAGTTAACACAGAGCAGATAGTAGCAGGATCAGTTCGGGGTTAACCCCAGACTGACCGTTGAGGAAGCCGAAGTATGTGGACATGAATAGGTGAAACAACCAGGAAAGCTCCGGGCCGAGCTGCGGCCTGGTGCGGGGAGAAGCTCACAGAGCGCGGACTAAAGCAGCCGCTCAGGCCGGCTCCAGAACTCTGCCCTCCCGGGTCATGACAGCACTAGAACACGGTGTTCCTACCTGGACAGGTTCCTGCAGCACCGTCATTCCGCTTCCTCACGCCGTCTATCGGCTCCGTTCGTCCGTTTCTTTCTTCACTTCACTCTCTGGAGGAGCTCCGGCCGAACATTTGAATGTACCGACCGTTACCTGCCGAACACAGCCGAAGAATACCGAAGAGACCCGAAGCAGTTGATTGCGCCGTCTGCTGGACAAATTAGGTAAAGTGATAATAAATCTGTGTTGTCGCCCCCTGGTGTCTGTTTGTCTTATTAGAGTAAAATAGTCTTATAAGTAAAGTTGGAAATATAGTACATTTTAAAAAACTGCATTACAGGGCAAAATTGTGTTCCCACACACAATTTTTACGTAGATTTCCAAAGCTCACCGCACACCAACATAAAGTACACATAAATAAATTTTAAAGAATACAATAAAGAATTTTTATTTTACAAATATAAACATCTCATATAAGAAAATGTATCTGTCAATTTTATTGCAAGAATGCTGTCTTTGTTTTTAAAGCCCTGTTGAGCTTGACCCTGTTGAGTGAGGCTCAACAGGGTCTTCTTTCCCTGCTGATTCTGCCAAGCCCGTTCCCTTGGCTGTGGTTTCACTAGATGGGATTTAGGGACATTGGGAATCTCATTCATCCATTCATGTGCGAATAAATAAATAAATAATAATTTTTTTAGTTGATATTTATCAAAAACTTGCAAGCAATATTTTTTTCAAAAAGTTATCAAACATTTTTAGCATCTCAATCTGGACTAAACTTGTCTTGTGTGCTGCTCCAGACGCCAGTCCCACTTGGACATCCTGTCCCAGGTAGACGTTTGGTGGTGGAATATTTCCTTAAATCAGCAGCAGACCAACACGAAGCTCTAATATTCCAGAAGATAGAAAGTTCTGGACCAACAGCAGAGATATTATTTTATCCCTCCTTTCATCTGTACAGGAACAGGGGAAGTTTAGCTGCGTGTTGAAATCTTGAATTACAGCGTTGAATCCTGATGCTCTGAGGACGTTAAACCAGAGTTAGCTGCTTTGAGGTTTATGACTCTTCAGAACAGAATGGTCCTGGATCGAATGACGGCTTGTACGGAGGGAGTTCGTGTCATGATTTGTATTTCCTGTCATACTGATATTCAGAGTTGGGTGGTAAGTAGGTACATTTACTCAGTTGCATTTACTTGAGTAACTTTTTTAGAAGTATGTTTATACGCTGCACGTCTTACTTTTACTTGAGTAACGTTATGATGAAGTATTTCTACTCTTACTTCAATAACATTTCTGGATTTTCTATCTTCTGAATGAAAAACAAACGTGTTTTAGACAAAAATTCACACACCTGCGGTTTTTGTTCAAGTTTCATAAGTTTTTATTGACAGAAACTGATTTGGATTTTTTTTTTTGTTGCTTATATGAATACCTTTTATTTTCATCCTTAAAATACCAAAATTTCCACTTGACTGTATATATTGTTCCATCTGATAATGTAATTTTTAAATACTAAAAAATAAATTTGATACTTTTTTACTCTGACTTGAGTAATTTCTTGGATAAAAATATGTTGAATTAGTGCTACTATATACCACTGAGTGCTATTGCACTGTCCAACCTAATAACTCTTATAGACACACTTGTTATTTAAAGACAGAAAAATTCTGATGACTTTATTTCACATATTTTTATGCATTGTTATAAGGGGTATGTAGCTGAATTAAGGGCAGAAATGGCTCTTTCAACTGAATTTTGCAGGTAATAAACCAGATGATAATAATTAATCAGGACTTGAATAGTAAGTTCTGTTAAAACCAGCTGATCTGTGTTTTACATCTGAATCAACCTTTAACACAGAAAACAACAGGAGATAAATGCAACACAGACAACACTTTATTTTACATATTGCGACTGCTGTGACATCACTTCCTGTTGGTAGCTTCCATCACAGCGATGTCAGAATTTCAGCTGGAACAACACACCACCAAGCAGAATCTATGCTACTACAAGGGGCGGGGCATAATCCGGGAGGGCGTGGCTACAGAGTGCAGTTGGCCTCTGGCGAGAGTCGACACTTTGCCACGGTCAGGTAAGTCTCCACCTGAAAGAGCAATAATTTCCTTGTTGCCGTCATCGTTGTGTCATTGTTGAATCACGGCAACCTCCTTTGACCTTTAGTTTACCTTGTGCATGTCCTTTTTGAAGCAGGCCAGCAGTTCGTAGGTTCTCCGCAGCGACTCGTCAGCTTCCAGACTTTGGTAATAATTTCCGTAAGGCGCCAACTGGAGGGCCGAGGTGTCAGTAAAGATCTCTGGTACGTCCTGATTGGCCTGCAAGCTCAGGAGGTCAGTTTCTCAGGTGACAGATTCACAGAGAGACAGAAATGATTGATGCAAGATTTTTACTGAAGATGCAATTTTAACTTTTATTTTGAAAATGTCTGTCATGACAGAATGCTATGAACCAGGTAATAATAAAAAAAATCGTGCTCCTCAACCTCTTCACTGAGCTATTTTAGCGATTTGCACAAATGCAATGATCCCGGTCAAAAACAACCAGTCAGAACCAGGAGGACGGTCTTAACGCTAGCAACCAAGCTCATGTACGCGCTGCTAATGGTGCTAATGGCAGAGAAACAACTTACAGTTTCAGAAAAACTATTTATCTGTCATCATTATAACTAGCCTTAGCATTCATGACAGGCTATGCTAGCTGTATTGTAGTAGAGAGACGAGGAGGGTTTGAGGAGCGTGTACATAAGCTTGATTAACTACATTAAGACCCTCCTCCTGTACGAGTGGCATATTTCTGCAGTTAGCACTGAGAGAAGGCAGAGGAAATCATTTTTTTTTCACAGATTATCTGTCAGAATGTCATGATAGTTTTAACAAATATGTAAAAAATATATTTTTTTGTACAAGTTGTTGCAGTTTTAAGAGCTCCTGATTATTGGAAGAGTAAACAAGATTTCCCAAAAAGAAGCTTTGAACTTAAAAAATGACTAACTTTTTGCAACTAATCTTATCAATTTCGCTCAAACTATAAATTTGATTTGAATAATTCTGAAATCAGAATTATAGTTTGAGCAAAACTAATTAAAATTCAATTAAAAAATTACTTTATTTATCCTAAATGTTGCTGGAACATATTAATTCAAATTTCTCAAATCGTCAATAGATAGTGGTGACTGTTGGCACAATAGATCTTATAGTTAGTAATAAGGTATTTTTACTAGAAGCCAGACCAAAGTACTTGTTGATATTTTTGCAGGGATCGTTCTCACCTTGATCAGCAGCATGATTCCCTCCTTCAGATCCGTCAGTTTGGCTGAGATCTGGGTCCTCGGACCGGAACCAGACAGAGATCGGCTGGGAAACTCCCAGGACTCCACCAGGCGGTAGGAGATCGACAACAACTTCAGCACCTGCAGTCAAAGCAAAGCAGATCCACAGCGGATTCGGAAGCTCGATCCAACTACCACCAGGTTCAGAACCTCTAGTAATGGACCCAAGCTGTGCTTCTATATTGTGTAGTACTCTATAATTATCTGTAGTACTTTGTAATACTCTTTTGTATGGTGAGGTTTAGTGTAGTACAGCAAAGTATTTTGTAGTTCTATCAGGTTTGATACTGTGCAGTTCTGTTTAATGCTCTATAGTTTTGTGTAGTACCGTGTAGTACTGTGTAGTACTGTGTAGTATTGTGTAGTATTGTGTCATCCTATGCAAACGTAGAACTGTATATTGCCGTGTCGTAGTTTACTTTTCCTTTTGGAGCTGTGTAGAACTGTGATTCCCTGCAGTGAAGTGTAGTACTGTGTTGTACTGTGTAGTACTGTGCTGTACTGTGTAGTACTGTGCTGTACTGTGTAGTACTGCGATGTGTACTGACGGAGCTGCGCTGTGTCTCATGCTTGTCGATGGGGCTGTTGATGTAGTCCGAGTTGCAGAAATCCTGCAGGAAGATCTTGTTGAGTTGCCGCTGCTCCTCCGTCTGCAGGGAACTCTCCTGATACACAGAAGTACACACAGGTACACAGAGGTACACAGAGGTACACATCAGTCATAGCCATAGACACTGTGTACTGCAAAAACACAAAGTCTTAGCAAGTATTTTTGGTTCGGCTGCAGTAACACTTCATTTGCAGTGATGTGATAAGACTGAGACTGTTGAGATAAGACTGAGACTGTTGATGCAAAAATGCACTAAAAGTTCCATTAAAGTTTATTAAAAGTGTAAATTTGGTATTATTCAATAAATAATGACACTTTTAATAGACTTTTAGTGTATGCTTGAATGAAATTTTACCTTAAAAGAGTAATTTTTTACAGAATAATGCAAAGTTAACGTTTTTAATGGACTTTAGTGCAACTTTGCACCAAAAACTCAATTATTTACCGATTGACAAAAGTCATTGACATTCATTAAGACGCCTTCATGTTCATAACAGGTGTTATGTCATATTTATGACAGCGTCATATGAGTGTTATGTGCTGCCCTGCAAATAAAGTGTTACCCGGGTTTCTACTGCAAGTATCTCAGAACACTTGAAGGAGGAAAAACTTAACTTACAAGAGACTTTTCAGCAAGATTTAGGAGCTTGTTTTAAGGAAATAATGCTTTAAAATTGATGAAAAAGTTTGCGATAAATTCACTTATAACACGGGAAACTGTCTTGTTATAAGTAAAATAATCTACCAATGGATCTAAAACTTTTTCATCAATGTCAAAAAATTGACTGAAAAAAAAATCTCCTAATTGTGATTTTAAGTCAGTTTTACTAATAGAAGCCAAATTTGTTGATAAGATTTTGTGTTTTTGCAGCGTAACTGCATGGATGGTGGCAGTTTTTGTCCTTCAGAGCTTCCGTAGACTTACGAATTCAGAGAAGAACCTCTGAGCGAGCAGGTGGAGGTGCTGGACTCTGCTGACGGCGATGGAGAACAGCCGCTGGCTGTCTGCGATTGGCTGAGAGGAGACGCCCAGACACATGACTGACAGCAGGAGGATGGCTGGGAGACACAGGTGAGACAGGTGAGACAGGTGAGTGGCGGCAGCATCACCAGCGTTCCCACGGCAGCCTGACACGTTTGACGTTTAAAATGTCCTGGTCTTACCTCGGTCCATGGCTGATGTGGGATCAGTTGTGGTTCTGCTTGTTCTGATCTCAGTTGGGCTGCTGGGCGTTCTGATGTTCCAGCTCAGAGTTTTCAGGTTTTATAGCTGAAAGTTTGATGCTTAAATTCAGGAGCAGAAACATGAAACGAGCAAACAGGCCTGTGTTGGTCTCATTAACATGGACACCTTCCAGTGATCCTCATGCAGCATTAAAGGCAGGTCGGCGCTGGAAACCCCGCTCCAGACACGATGTTCTCCAAGCTGCACCGGCTCCATCCAAACCCTCCAACATTCCAACTGCTACATTGTATAAAACTAAAGAACAAACCACACTGACGAAATAATAAAAACATTTTGTTCTTTTTCATGTATTCATTTATATTTCTTGACCATATCACATGTCCAACCTGCAGTGGAAATACTCTCCTGAACACATCAGGCCATAAAGCACCGCACCGACCCGCGCTGCACTGCTGCAAACGGGGCTGTGGAGTTTCAGGTGCCTGCTTTAGCGTCAAGTTTAACTAAGCTAAATAGACACAAATGTGAAATCTCTTTATTTAGCAGAACAAGTTTTCATGTCGAGTTTCATCAATGGAAATGATCCAGACAGGTAAAATGCTAACAGGTGATGTTGAACTGGCTTTTATAGGGTCTTAAGAACTTGTTTTTATGCAGTGAATCTTATCCATTTTTAGGACGCATTTACATTTTTTTCTTGCATTTCCAGGACAGAAATGTTTGTCTCTTGTAACTTTTTGTGTTAATTTACATCCAAAATTTATTGCTACAAAGTAAAAAAAACAAAACAGAAAATGTTCTGGGAATTTTCTGCCAGTACATTCTCAGTTTTTTTTTCACAGACTTTCTGGCAGAAATTTTCCATAATTTAACAGTTTTCTATGTTAATATGAACTGAAATGTTCCATATTTTTACAGTACGTCTCCTAGTATATTCACAAACACTTCCACATTGCTACTTGTACATTTCCAAATATTTTTGTCATCCAAACCATTTAAGTCGTAAACGGTCGTTTTTAATTAGGTTTTCATACCAATTAATTATTTGAGCAATTATCTATCTCTTCTGTCTTCCAGAAAGACGACAAAAAAAATCAGTCAGTCATGTTTATTAGTTTAGCACATTTCAGCAACAAGACAGTTTAAAGTGCATCATGAAAACAGTACATTAACCAATTATGAAACAAGTAATAAGCTTTACATTTGCTCAAAGGCCTTCATCAAAATTATCAAGCAAATAAATCCATGTTCCAGAACTCCGGGTTTCAGCATCTTTGCAGTTTTCTGGAAGTTTGTTCCAGATCTGTGGTGCATAAAAGTGGATTCACCTCCAAACTTTAGACTTCAGACTCGAAGGTCAACATGGTGACGTCCAGTGAACTGAAAGGCGTGATTCCTTTCTGGAGCGAGGAATCACGCCTCGGTCTGATTCTGTTTCAGGTTGTGAAGTCTGGGGGTCAGAGGTCGCTCCAAAAGCAGGAAGCGAACTGCAGCGCAGAGCATTCTGGGTAAACAGAGCCAAAATAAATGTAGGAATCGAGCGTGAGCGAGAAAAATAAATGACTCACCGTCTTTTACCAAAGACAAAAAAGAAATTCTACAACCGCTAAAATCTGACGCTTCTCAACTTTTGTTCACATTTCGTGAAGAAGGAAGTTGAGCTTAGAGTTTTCTTGGAAACGTTTTCTTTTGCCTGATGTTATGTTTTGTTACTTTTTGAATTACTGTCATTCTGGTCGTTAAAATACCAAAATTTCCACTTAGCTTAATATTTTGCTCCGTCTGATGATGTAATTTTTACATATTAAATGACTGATAATTTGGTGAGTTTGACTTTTTACCAAATACTTTTTTGCTCTTTTTGCTTTCTCTTGAGTAAAAACATGTTGATACTTTTACTCGGGTTCTTTACTCACCTCTGATTAAAACCAAATATCGTCAAAGTAAAACCAAGGAAACAATAAAAGTCTCGCCTGCTGTTGCTTGTGAAATGAAATCAGGAAAACATGAGGTCCAAATGTCGGAATTAATCTCGGATGTTTGATGTTTTCGTCCTCAGATGCGTGAATTTATTCACAGATGTTCAGTTGATCAGACTTGCATCACACATGGTTCTGAATTTATTCAGTGCAACAGGAAATGGAGAGAATCACACACTGAAACCGGCTTACTGGACCGACCCAAACACTTCCCAATTAGGCCCTGGTGGGAACACAGGGATGTTGTGTCACGTCAGGCACTAAATTCATGATTTCATTTTCCAGTTGCTCAAAGAACCAGATTCTACAGATTTAGGCCAGAAATGCTCATTTGGTTTTATTCTATCAGCTACTGAACGATGAAAACTGGTTTATTGTTGTCTTCAGGTTTATTCTGGATGTTAGTGGGAGTACTGGTGTGTCACTGGAATCATTAGTGTGTTACTTCATTGTTCTGGTTCTGGTTCTGGTCTGATCTGCTTCCCCAGAAGCAGAACCAAACATGGAGAAGCAGCATTCAGCTTCTATGCCTCACAAATCTGGAACAAACTTCCAGAAAACTGCAAAGCAGCCGAAACACTGACTTCATTTAAATCTAGGCGAAATCCCACCTGTGTTGAGCTGCTTTTGAACCGTGATAAATGGAACATTTTCAAATATATTCGAAATGTATCGATGATTTTTGATTATGGTCAAAATGTGATGTTTGTCACTGGTTTCTCAATTGTCGACTGTTTTTTTTTTTTTTTTCACTACTTTATTTTATTTATTTTTTATTTTACATCTTTACAATGTAAAGCACTTTGAACTGATTGTTCCTGAAATATGCTACACAAATAAACCTGATTGGTTGATGTGTGTGTTGCAGTGTGTTAGTGTGTATATTAGTGTGTTGCAATGATGTGTTGTTGCATGCAGTAACAACAGACAAAAAATATGTATTTCTCTTTGCATTACAGTGTGTTTACTGGTGTGTATTTCTGTGTGTTTAACTGTGTCAGTTTGCGTGCTCCAGTGTGTAGTTGAGTTGTGCGTTCTTTGTTGTCGGGTCGACGTCACGGTTTTATAACCGCCTGTTTGTCAGAGTAAAATCATTGCTTTGCTCTTGTTTATGAACATAATGTCTTCGATGCCACTCGGTTTATTAATGATATGTGAATCACAGAGACATTGTGGCCTTGATCTGTTTAAATATTCACATTGTTCTTGTCTCCATGGCGATGCTGTCACACTGACCAGCTCACCTGTGCATGTGGATCTGTGTCCTGCAGCAGGTTCCCTGCTTAACTTCACTGATATTGTTTGAATTAAAACATGTGAAGGAGAAAAAGGTTCAACTTTTTAGATGTAAAGTCCAAGGCTGAAACTGGATCTGAGCTTTTCTCTGCAGATATTCATGAATCTGATGCACCTTTAGACAAAACTTACAACTTATTGTTTTTATTTTTGGAACCTGATCCTTGATACTTCAGTACTTCACTACAAGCAGATATTTCTACTTTTGTTCTTAAGTATTTATTTTTCTGAAGACCTTCTACTTTCCCTGCAATTTCAAGAGAAATAAATATATTTTCTATTCTTTTTTTGCAAATGGCACTAAATTCCATTATGAAAAATAATAATAATAACAATAACAATGCAATACTACTTGCAAAACTGCAGTGGTGTATTAGGACCATTGTACAAACATTTTTAAAATTTCATCCAAAAAGTCCTACGTTTTTAATTTTCAATTTTCAAGAAAAAGCTTGGAAATTTCTGAGTTTCAAAAGTTGAATATTTCCTAGAAAAAAAATACTTGAGATTAATCTTAAAAATTTATTTCCTTTTCTTTTTGAAAAAAAAATATTTGTGAGTTTCAAAAGTCAAAATTTTGCTAAAAAAAAAAAAAATCTAAAATTTTGAGCTTAATAAATTTTGTAGAAAATTTTTGTAATTTTCGACTTTCAAAGTTGAACATTTTTGACTTTTGAAACTCGGCAAATAAAGTTTGAAATGTACATGTTTTTCCAGAAATGCTCTTAGATTAATCTCAACATTTATGACTTTTTGTTGAGTATTTGCTCCTCTGTTTTTTCCATCTGACCTCATAAAAAACGTTAATTTGTTTGGATTCCATCAACTAAACGATGAGGTTCTGGACTTCAATAATTTTGCTCAAACTAAACAAAACACTCACACAGATCGGCTTGTAACTGCTGCTCAGTTTATAACGTTGATAACGGTTTTGAAACATCATTCGTTTGGATTACACTCAATTCTTTATTCTGATAGTTCTGATATTTACTGGGGAAAATCTTGTTCTAAAATTTTATCAGACTAACATTTTACAGAACTTCTGTTCACTGAACTGCTGTTACTTTGTTTGTATGTCGCACATCAGAAAACACAGAAGGAGACATTACAGTTTTCTGCAGTGCACTAAAAATTACAGTGTAAGTTCAATAAGTTTTAATTTTCATAACTTCGTGACTTCATTGTTGCAATGATATTAATAAATACACATTCCAGTCTGTGCTAATAATATCCAAACTCTGGGTAAGGTTTAAACAAAACGTTTAATGCTTACTGAAAATAATGGTAGATAAAAATATGCATGAAATATTGGATAACTACAGTAACAAGTGAAAACAACATGCATCTCTGCAAACAACAACTGATACTGGATTTATGACAATATAATTGTCCCGTTATAATTAGATGGTATATAGTTAAATGCAACAAAATCCCATTAACGAACAACTTAATGGAATGATTAGTTCACATGATTAGTTCACAATTAGCTGATTATGAATGAAAGGTATAAAACCAGCTTCTTCATATAAGTTATAAACTGAAAGAATAGGTAAAAACAACCACTAATTAAGGCATTACAAAGGTGGTTCATCTGGTGAGAAATCATGCAATTCTTTGGGTTTTTAGTCGTATGTCTTGCATTCAACAGAAAACATCTGCAAAAACAATGCACAGTTACAAAGCAACACAATTGTCTATAAAAAAATAAAATAAAAACAGATGTGAAGTTTATATGTTAATTAAAATGCTTCAACTTCTTGCTAAAATGGAAAAGTGGTTTAAATCAATACAACTTCTGTTAAATTCAGGTTTGATGAGTATCAAATTTTTCAAAAAGTATTCTGCGTATGGGTGACCGCTGTACATTTCAATTTGGTTTGAAGAAAAACCAGACTCTATCAATAATTTTAAAAATTTAACAAGTTCTGAGCAAAAAATAAAAGCTAATGTACTTTATATGATTACAACTTTTTTTTTGTTTTCTAGACCTCTGAAGTCCTTTGGAGGTGAAAATATTTTTAAAAATATTTGTAAAAGCTTTTTTACTTTAACAATCTGTACTTTCACTTTTATTCTTTCTTGATATGTATGACAATTAGGGCATACATCGATATCCAATATAATATCGCCAATGTGAAAATGTGCTATAAAATTACCTTTACCTTTACTCAAAAAATGCGACTTCAATTAAACTTCCTATAATCCTTTGCTGCATCACTATCATTGTCGCCTGACCTCCTCCACTTCACTTCCAGAAACAAATTACTTTTCACATTTGGTAAAACCTTCTGTCAAAGAGTTGAACACTGTCTCCGTACTGCTGAGCCACAGAGGAATCCCTCCGTCTCTGGTGGAGACAGATTGTCCCCCTGGCCGCCTGTCCCTCTGGCTTTTCCATTTACTGCTTGTTCTCTCGCTCCTGCACGTGTCTCCTGTAGGCTCTCTGGATCGCAGTCGCTGCCATCTCCTCGTGTTTCTTTCGAAAGGTGCTGACGATTGGTCTTAAACTCTCCTGAAAAAGGAAATAATTAGTTGGATAAATTACCTTTTTAACATTATGTGATCTCTATGAAAAATAACCTAGATAAGTCAAGACCGAAACAGAAATAAGATTTTGATAAAACCTCTGAAGCAATGTTGGCCATGAACTTCCACTCCATGGTAGACTTTAGTTCCTCCGTTGCCTGGGATTCACCAAAAACCTGAAATTTTTACAAAAATAATGTTAATCTGTCAAACGTTTTCGCTTCCAATTTGCACAGAAGTTTAATTTTATTGTCACAAGATTTTTCACCACAAATTCAGACCAACTGTTGATCAATATCAAGTTAAAACTGAGTCCATATTGATCAAAGAGAGTACCCAGAATTGTATTGATTTTGTCTGGGAATCAATCAAATTACAGATCAATCTTAATCAATCAATTAGTCAATCAATGAAAGATATTCCTGACTTCATGTGTCCAAAGTTTTATCTGTCGGTTCCCCTTGCCAGTATAAAAGTGGGGGCTTTGAAGGATTGCTACTTTACATTGCATTGCACTATG
Source organism: Poeciliopsis turneri (assembly GCA_922788865.1). Taxonomy (NCBI): domain Eukaryota; kingdom Metazoa; phylum Chordata; class Actinopteri; order Cyprinodontiformes; family Poeciliidae; genus Poeciliopsis; species Poeciliopsis turneri. The sequence continues at coordinate 348,169 of CAKLNU010000845.1, forward strand.
CTATATTACGCTACGCTACGCTATGCTACATCATGCGTCGCTATGTTACGCTACATTATACTACGCCCCACAACACCACAGTCACTAAGACACCCACCTCTACCTGCTGCAAATATGTCTTCAAATCCCAGCTACAGAAGCACATGCATGTTATATCCTTACATTTTCTGCAAAAGGTTAGCATGGGTGTTTCAAGCTCCGATCAGTCTTAAGGTAGCAGTAGTATGAGTTTCCCAGGCACTTAGTGCCATTTTGTAGCATAATCAAGGAACTCGATTCCCACCTCTAGTGTTTACCTCACACCTGATTGTCCGATAGACCCGGTTCATTTGCAACATTAGTTACATTTTCAACCACCGCGGTTCTTTTTCACACTGCAATGTCAACCAAACTAATCCCTTTGGGCAACCTGTTCACGGTCTGCAGCAATCTGCCTGCCAGAGAAAAGATTATATGATCATGTTACCTCTTCAGTGAGAGCTAGCAGGATGTCCAGACAGTGGACCCTGTCTCCTTGAACCAAAGGCAGGTCCATTTCTAACAGGTTGACGGTGTTGGGCTTGGGGATCCTGAGAGGATCCGGTAGAGCGTCACAGAGATCTGACAGCTCACTGTGAAACACATCAGGTTACAATCAGGTTCGCCAAGTCTCACAGGAGGTCATTCACCTGCTGGGACTCACCGGTAGTGAATAAATTGCGAAGCTTGTGGGTCAAACCTCTCCCAGGTTTTATAGAACATATCAATGCTGTACTCAGATAGTGTGTTGGTGCTCTCCTCTGCAGCGACGTTAAATACCTCCAGGATGATGGTGATGCTTATGTTGACCACCACCAGAAAGGACACAATGACATACAAATTCAAGAAGACGATGCCTGCTGCAGGGCTGCCGCAGTTGCCCCTGACAGACGTGCCTGGGTTTTCAAAGTCTGGATCACAGTCTGGAGGTGTGTTCATGATGGGATTCAGCAGACCGTCCCATCCAGCTAATGTGGTGATCGTAAACATGGAGATCATACTGTTCCCAAAGGTCTCAAAGTTAACGATGTCATCCATCATGGCCCCCTTCTTCACGTAAGCAAAGTTCGACATCCCAAAGATGGAGAAGACAAACATGATGATGAAGAGGAGGACGCATAGGTTGAATACAGCAGGAAGGGACTTTCTTAATGCAAACAGCAGCTTTCTAATTCTCCTAGCTCTGCGAATGAGACGAAGGATCAGGCCAATGCGAGCCACCCGCATCACATTGAAGAGAGTGGGAGAAACAAAGTACTTCTCGATGATATCAGCAACAACAAAACCTGAGAAAGAGAAAGGACAGAGGGAAGGAAGGTAGAAATATATTGTTCTTTCTCTAATTGAAGCAAGATAGTTTAACAAAACCTTGAAATGTGCTTCCTCCTTACCAACAATGGAGAGTATTATCACCACAAGGTCAAATATGTTCCACCCATCATAAAAGTAGTGCTTTCGTAGGGCGAACATTTTGAGACAGCACTCTGTGCTGAAGATCATGATGAAGACAAGGTTGCCCCAGTACTGGATTTTATCCATCTCAGGACTCTGGTCGTATGTTTCCACCATCATCATCAACGTGTAAAGGCAGATCAACACCATGATGAGGATGTCAAAAAACGGATTGGTCACAAGGTCGAAGACTAGACCCTGGAACTTGTTCTAGACAGAAACAGAAGTTGTTCAAAATTTGACCAACGTTAACAGTTTGGTTCTATTCAAGGTCTACAGAATGTCCGTAAACATACCATCGGTCGGGAAGGAGGCTCTCTGGGGATCCATTTTATCGGGGGTTCTATTTCTACAGGGTAAACACACAGACATAGATATTGAACAACTGACAGAGGGAAACAGAGGAAATTACTCATTATTGGGTCATTAGCTGTTTTTCCACTGCTAAGTCTCGGTCTAACTGCTGACTATCTGGGTTGGTTCTCGCCGAGTCTTCATGAGGCTCAGGTGCCTCACTGTTTTGGGCAGGTAGCAGATAAGCACCAGTTGTTGTTGGCTCTCCAATGATGATGTTTGTTAAAACACTCAGCAATGCAGAACCTCCAGCTTGTGGTTTGTTGAACTCTCAAATAATCCTACATATTTCATTTTGTCTCATAGAAACAAAATGCAATGAAAATAATTCAACTCAACTGATTATTTATCCTACGTGTACAAATCAATCTATATAGCGTGGCATTTAATTTTCTTTAGATGTAATACTAATATTTGGTAGTTTGAGATTTTCACACCGATCGGCACAAAACTGTAACTCTGACAGATTGCTGATCAGAGCTGTATCGTTTCTTGCTTCTTCATTCCTGACGTTCGTTTGAGAGCCGTGCTACTTAGATTATTGGCTCCAAAAGATTAAACTCTTCTGGACCGCTGTTCCTCAACTTGGACCAATCAATGAATGCCATCTGTGTCAATTAACCCGCTTCTGCGTGGCTTGTACTACCCTTTAAGTGGGTGTGGGTTCTGCTAATGGAGATGAATCTGGTCAAGGCTGGGCAGAACCAGTTCGAGCTGCTCTAATGGAGAAGCGCTCATAGAGAAGAAACTTATCTTTGGTTTACGCTGGTTGAAGTTGATGAGTGAAGTGATGAAGAGGCAGAAAGGAAAGAAGGAGCCAAAGATGATGAAGCAGACAAAGTACAAGTACATGTACAGGTTGTCCTCATACGCTGGCTGGGACTCCACCTAAATCCCGGTAACCAGGGACAACATAGAAGTTAATACACCGTCAACAGTTTTACCATCTTCAACACCAATAATAATAATAATCATAATAATAATTATAATAATAATAATAAAGCTATAGCATGAAACTACGACAGTCCAACATGGCCAACTGTGTGTTTTTGTTGAAAACTGTTAAAAGTTGACCAGAAATTTGAGAATATGTCTAGATAACTATGTTACTGGAAAATATTACCAATTATTTTCACCAACAGAGTCAAACAGGAAAACATAAAGAAAAATACACTTAATCATCCACTTAAGTCAAATCTTAATGACGTAATCAGCCAGTGGATCGTAAAACAAACAACGTAATGCTGGGGATATTTCAAAGTAAAAGAAATTAGATAAAATATTACCTAAAATGAACAGTGATAAGTATTTTGATGCTTGACTAAACATTCTTATGGTCCAAAATTTAAGTGTATTTTCAAAATTCCTGCCTTTTTGTTTAGATATGTCTGCCTTGTTGCAGCATTTTAATTTGCTTATTGTGATTGGTTGTCTTTTGTTTAAGCCAATACGGTAGTTGCAACAAATACACTGATTGGATGAAAAACAGTTATTTGTGATTGGCTGATGGCGTGGCTCAGAGACATAAAATAACGGTGCCTTCAGTAATTCAGACTGCTACAGGAGATCCTGTAACACAACCATTAGCCTCTACTACAACTTCTTGAAAACCCTTGAATGATGAGTCACAACAACATTTAAGATCAATTGGGATCAATAGAGTAATTGATTAATTCATTAAATAAGCTTGATCAGGTTCCAAGCACAGACATGGAGCCAGTCGTGTGCCAGAACATGTACTGAGTGAGCGTGAGATATGCCTATGCGCTCCCGTTAGTCTGACTGCGCTCTCAAGAAGAACCTCTAAGTGTGACCACTTGCGCCGAACCAGTCAGGATTTTATACTTGATGTGTATATTGGTGCAGTATTCATGCAAACCTGCTCAACAAAAGCACCTTCCAAACACGATTTTGAATGAAAAGTGGCGTGATATACTGGGGGAAACGCTAAGCAAGACCAGGAACTGTACCAGTAACAGTTCTGACCTCTCTGGAGTCCACCGCTGCATACATGATGTCCAGCCAGCCTTTAAATGTGGCCTAAAGAAAAAAACATACAATTTATTTTACAAATCTAAAGCTATCTGAATGAGTATAAATCTGTTAATGTTGGCTTTCTGACTGACCACTTGCAACAGAGACAGGTATCCCATCCCAACGTTGTCAAAGTTGATCTTTGTGTTCTTCCAGCGAACCTCGGAGAAACCCTTCTCAATCAAATCCAGACACTGGGTTTTATTGTTGACTTCCTTAGGAAGGAAATACTCCTCTGATGTTTCATTGAAGCAGTAATAAAACTTCCCTGCAAACAGGTTCACACCCATGATGCTAAAGATGAGCCAGAAGATCAGACAGACCAGCAGCACGTTGAAGATGGAGGGGATGGCACCAACCAATGCATTAACCACCACCTACAGGCCAGCAGATACGACAGCAGTGAGTGAAATGCTAAACCATCCAGACAGTAATCTATCACGATTTAAACTGCCAGTCTTACCCTCAAACCCTCAAAGCAAGACAAGACTCTAAGGGGCCTTAATGCTCTCAGAGTCCTCAGAGTTTTGATAGCTCCGAGCTCAGAGTATCCCAGGATGCTTGCTGACAGTAACACCAGAGACACCTGAAAAACAACATGTAGATTAGCTAAACCTTTACAGGAAGGCTCTTGGTGAAGATATGAAGGACTGCATATGCCTTCACAGAAAGATTAATCACAGTTCTTACATCTGCAATGAGGAAGTCCAGCCAGCACCAGGCGTTGGAGAAGAAGGTTTTACATCCGTAGGCGCTCAGCTTGAGAATTATCTCCACCACAAACACAAAGTTGAAAACCTGATCTGCATATTCCAGAACTGTCTTGATGTCCCGGCGCTGCTCAATGTAGATGTCCTCAAAGGCCTGTTAACAATATTTGGTGTCACCAGCTGGACAATTAGTGCATTAGCAGGTTGTTAGTGGATAAATCTCATTCATTTAATCTGTTACGGTTTGATATTCACAACCGTCATCTAGTCATGTCAGAGATAGATGCTAAATGGAAGACGCATTGGACTGAGGATGTTCTGAGAATTGGTACCAAGTCCGTTTGAAAATCAATCATGAACCTTCAAGACTAAGAAATAAACAATATCCTGAACATTTGTTGATACAGTCAAGCCCAAAGTTATTCATATCCCTGGCATTTTTAGGTCTACAATTCGGTACCCTTTAGGTTCTCATTGGTTACGAATCACACATTTCCATAACTAGCTAAAATCTGTGACTTCAATAATGACCCCTCTCTAAAATCTCTTATGACTGCCTGTTATATTTGTTCGAACACAAAATATACCTTAATATGTATGAATTTTTTAAAAGCCTGCAATTCCAATTTCTATTTTGGTCAATACTCTTTTTTTTTTTTTTTTTGTCTGAAATATTGCTAAATATAGCAAGAAAGTCACTGCAACAGTGGGGTGACAAAAGAGGACAGTGGTAGATTTTTAGATCTTTGCTGAGGGAGATAATGAGTAAATTGGCTGACCGGTAAATCGGTGCACCCCAGGTGGGAACCCTCTTAGCAATTCTGCAGAAGGTAAGATCTGCAGTCTTCCCTATACTGCTGTAATGCTGCTCCTGGGTTGGCTGCTTGGCAAACTCCAGCCAATAAAAAGTCAAGTAGCATTTAAAAAATAGAGGGATCAAATGGGTCTCAGTCCACTGCAATTTGTTTTCATAATATTCTCTTTTTTAGAAGGAGTTAATAGAGTCAAATCATCTCACCTGTGTCTGTTTAGCAGCCATGTTAGTAGTCACACTGTCAGCCATGCTTGTAGTCCACAGCTAGCCATGCCAACCATCAGATTAGTTTGCTAAAACCTGCTCAGCCTCATTGAACCAGCCCAAAAACAAGCCTCAGAGTTAAACCCTGAGATGTTAAAGACACAACACATCAACCACGAGGGATTAGATCAGCTAACATGATGTTAAACATTGTGTGATGGAGTTTACCAGGGCTGCACTGCTCAGCAGGATCACGATGATGATGAATGACTTAAAGTACTTGGACTCTACGATGGCGATGCAAGTTTTCCTGATATGTAACCAGGTCCTTCCTGTGCTCTGGGACGTGTCTATATCCAGGCATGGACAGCAACTGTAACACTCTGAAAAACATGCAGTTTAAAAATATTATTGTTTATGGATAGTTTTCACAAAATACCAGCTGAACTTAATGTTCTTATTCTTTTGATAATGCACTGGGCACAGTTAATTTTAAATTCAATGATCACATTCGAAGGTAGGAGACATTTTTCTGTCAGTGCACTTACTTTCTGTGAAACAATCGTCAGGAGTGTCTTCTACCTCTTTTACAGGAAATCTTTTCCTGTAAAAGATTTCCTCTTTTACAGGAAATCTCTCGATGTCGCTGCAGTCCAAAGACTTTTCACCCTAAGCAAAGACAGACCTTAGCATGAACAAATTACAGCATTTATTAAGAGGTTCTTCCTGAATTTAAAAGGCTCCGCAGGCATTTATTCTCTATGAATATAAAGGGAAACCACTGCAGCACAATCAAGTCTGTAACAGAACCAAAATCCTCAAATTTTACTTGTGCAAGTTGTTCATCTTGGTCTTCCTCCTCATTATCTTCATCATCTTTACTTTTAGATATCTCAGCGTCAGGTTTGGCTTCGGAGCAGGTTTTGGTTTCTTTGGGGTCTTGGACTTTTACCACCGATTGCTCTGAAGTCACGATTGTCAGAGGTAAAACCTCCTTTGATTTGTCGCCTTCTTCACAAGTTACATCTAAAAACATAAAATACAAAGAAAAAATTAACTATGAAGACCAAAAGATAAACCTTAAACTAATGTTTATGCTTCAGCAAGTATTTGTTCCCACCATTTACATCTGAGTTTACGTTTGCTTTCTTTCCCACCAAAGTCCAGAACCGGGCCTTAGTCCTTGCTGTGCCCCTGCTGATCCGGTTTATCACAATCTGGAGATTATTTTCTCCTTCATCTTCAGTAACTGCAAGATCATCCCTACTGAATGAGCTTAGCAGCAAGGCGAGGAACAGATTCAGAACCTGGAACGATGTCAGAAACATATTCATACCTTGAAAGTGTTTAACAACTGACCAAACTCAGATTAGAAAGAGATTTGGACCTACCACTAGTTTTCCGATCACCAGTACCATCATGTAGACAATCAGACATATAGGCTTCCCTGCAACTTCCATACAGTCCCACATTGTCTCAATCCACTCGCCAACCAGAATCCTGAAGATGACGAGGAAGGCGTGAAAGAAGTTGCTCATGTGCCAGTGAGGAAGCTGACAATCCAGGGCAATGCGACAGACAAGATCTTTGTAGCTCTTTTCAAGCAACTGCATCCCAAATACAGTGAAGATGAAGACAATGATGGCGAGAACCAGCGTCAAGTTCCCCAGCGCTCTCAGAGAGTTGCGGATGATCTTTATCAACATGTTGAAAGCCGGCCACGACTTGGCTAGCTTAAACACTCTCATCTGGACAGATAAGGAGGCAAACAGCGACATTAGGACAGATTAATGCAGAAGCAAGGTCACCTTTTAATCATACTGACAAAATGATGAACGGACCAATCTGCAGGGCCGCCACACAGCGAGACTATGAACACCAGCCAGTCCGAGATCCGCCAGACTCATCATGACGATGATGCTATCAAAGATATTCCAGCCTTCCTGTAACCAAGACAACAAGACTGTAACCATGGGAGTTTCCGCACACCATCACAACTATGCCATTAGTTTTGAAACAAAATCCTGACCTGAAAGTAATGATATGGATCCATCGCCAGAATTTTGAGAACCATCTCAGCTGTTAAGATGCCTGTAAGCACCTGGGGGTCAAATGTCACACATCAGATAATTTCTCTACCTCATAAACACTGACATTACAATCTTGTTAGCCTGATGTGTTTCCCCATTTCCTTCCCTAATCCTAATGCCAGAACCTGCTGCCCTGTTACCCTGAGCCTAACCCTGAACCTACAGTGTTAGTGTTTGGTTCTAAGTCACACACAAGACTAAATAACTTCATTAAATATGACACCGAAACAAAACATCAGTCCTTGTTTGGTCTTGGCATCACTACATGCACTCTGTTCTCCTCTCTGTTACTGACCAGGTTTCCAATGCCGATTAGCTCCTCAACCTCCATAGTCACTGGATAGTGCTCAATGGCCATCAGGATAGTGTAGAGGACAATGCACATGGTGATGGCGACGTCCACAAATGGATCCATGACAATAGTATGCAGAAGCTTTTTCAACCATCTCCAACAGCCACAACAATCCCACTTCAGGAAGGTGCCAGCAAAGATGCACCAGCGTGAAGAACGTGGCCTCTGGTCGTCCTCCGGGTCTGAAACACAAAGCTGCCGAGTCACTTCACATTTACATCCCGCGCTCAGAATAATTACCACCAGCTACTGCTTTGTTTTTCTCAATCTGCTTATTGTTGCTCTTCAGTTTACTTAATCTTTGGGATTGTTCCAGAAAATTGAAGATAAATCTAACTGAATGGCTAAGAAGTTTTAGAGAACTTGTAATTGAGATGAAGCTCAGATATCTACGACTCAGTCAACAATAACCGAGACTGAACTATTTGGCTAATATTTTTTTCTGATGTTGAGGTCTTGCCCTGTCCCAGTAGTTTAAATGTAAATTACTCGTTTATAAATAATTGCCTTTAGCAATTATTATTGTTATTTATATCCAAAACTAGACGCCTATTGCTGCACAACACCAAAATAATCAGTGTGTCTGTGTACCATCCCTGGTGGTATCGTCCTCATGTGATGCAGAGCCGTTTTTCTCCAAGGGCGCCGCCCTCTTGACCATCTGATGTAAAGAAAACAAACATTCAGCTTTGTACTGAAACGTGATGGAAGCTTTCTCTCCATCGCATTGCACCTTCTCTTCTCTTTTCTTTAACTCCTTAAGGATGCGGGCATACTCCCTTTCTCTCTGTTTGGCCTTGGCGATGTTGGCCCTGTTTTGCTCGGCGTACGCCAAGACAACCACCGCAACGATGAGGTTCATGAGGTAGAAGGAACCAAGGAAGATGACGACCACGAAGAAGACGGTGTAGCTTTTACCTGCCGCCCGCAGCGTCTACGCAGACAAACAGAGGTGAGATGATGCTGGGTCTGGGTCAGCATCAGGGAGCGGGAGGCTACTGACCAGGTGGAAGAGATTTTCCCAGAAGTCCTGAGTCATGAGTCTGAACAGAGACAGAAACGCCCAGCTGAAACTGTCGTAGCTGGTATACCCATAGTTTGGGTTTCTCCCTGCCTTCAGACACATGTATCCTTCTGGACAGGTCCTGGATACACCATCATCATCATCATTATCACCATAATCAATACTGTTAATAATAATAGTGATGTTTACTGAAAGCTACCCTGCATCAGAGCTGTTTCCACACAGCAGGGCATCAAGTTGACCAGGTAGGTAGTAGTGACTTCCTGTGAGACACAAGGACAGGCTGAAGTTTGCATCTTCTCAGGTGGATGTTTGTGGTTTCTGAGGTAAAATACTCAACATGCTACCTGGGTTGTTAATGTGCATGTAGAAATCAAAGTCACTGCTGTTGTTTTCGTGGGAACTGAAGTTGAAAGCTGATGTGTTGCTATTGTGTGACAGCATAAAAACGCATTTTTGTCTGAGGTTTCCCATGAACAGCTGACGACCAATCAGAGCAAAGATGCTGAGAAAAAAGAAGATCAGAATCATGACATCACGCAGCTTCTTCACTGACTGGATGACGGCGCCGAAGATTGTCCTTAAACCTGCAGAGAAACAGAACAATTAGTTAGAAATAGTTCATCATGTCGGGTTTAGTCTATGAATGATCTGTTTTTTCTAGGTGCAGTTGTATATAAAAAACAATCTAAAATGATCTGTACTTAGCAGTGATGATATGCTTAACCACATTATATAATTTATCCACAGGTTGTTTATATGGCTTCTGGAAAACATGCTGCCTTGCATTGATAATTGGTGAACATTTTGTGAAACGCCTGTTCTGATCTTGGCTTTATTTACAGAAAGCAAGAGAATATTGTCGTTGCGCTCCTGTGCAGCATATTTGAATTCACCGGACAATTCAGGTGAGTTTGGCGAGTTTCACGCTGCACACTAATGCTTTTAGCTTTTAGTGCTAATGATGATCTGGTGAACTGTGTCACTGTGTGCATCTGCCACTCCACATAGTGGAGTCTCTCTGATTGGTTGAAGCTCCAAATCCAGCTGCAAAAGTTCCGATTTTCCAGCGTCGGCCATCTTGTAGCTGTGCTCAAAGTGCTTCCAGTCTGCAATGCCAGAGCTTGAAACGCTCAGCGAGACGAGCCGTAGATCTGCGTCCACATAGACTTTGCATGCAAGATCATGACTCCGACAACCAGGCATGTTTCTGCAATGAAACAGACATACTGACCAGAGAATACGGTGATGACTTTCAGGACTCGAAGAACTCTGAATGGCCTCAGTGCTGATACATTTCCAAAGTGGACAAACTCTGCAAGGTATCTGTAAAACAGAGACATTCCTCATTATCCCCTCATTCATCTTCAGCATCGTAACGAAGTAAAACAAATCTGAGCGGGATGCAGTCTGTCCAGGAATGTTTTAATCCTTACATCATGTTGATGACCATGAACTCCAGCCAGTTCCAGGGGTTTCTGAGGTAAGTGAAGTCTCCCACACAGAACCCTCTGGATAAAACTTTGACGATTACCTCAAACGTGTAGATCACCATGACCACATATCTGTCCAACAACAGGAAGACATGATCTGAGACAAGACCCCAACATACTGAGCATCTGTTTACATGTTCTGCATCGGTCATGCTTACTCCACCGTCTTGCTCCATGCTGGAGGGTCACTCATGGTCAAGAACACACAGTCAGTCAGGATAGTCGCCATGATGAAAAAACTGAATAAAGTTTTAGTTTTAAGGAAAAGAATATGCTTGAAATAAGATAAAACTAGCTTCTAAGTGACGTTTCAGCAATATTTAGGAGGTTATTTAAAGTCAGTCATTTTTAATATTGATGAAAATGTTTCTGTTTCATTGGCAGATTATTTCTCGTATAACAAATCTCCTAAATGTAAGTTAGTTTTGTCTTATTTCAAGTGTATTAAGATATTTGCTTTAGAAACTTGACAATGTTTACTCAGCAATATTTTGTGTTTTTCAGTGTGCAAATCCTCTCTTTTAAAATGTAACTATTGGCTTGTTAAGAAACGTGTTCTCAAAAGAGCCATAGTTCCATGAAGGATATGAATGAATGAGGATCCTGATGGAGAAAAGCCTCAGAGAGTTGAAGGGACTCAGCAGGTAACAAGCTGGTTCGGCGTTGAACCTGTAGATGATTTTTCCTGGACTGAGAACGATGAAGGTCTGCAAAGATGTAGAGCAAAAACAGATTACATCCTAATTCAACTCAAATCATTTATTTGCATAAACCAAAACCAGAGTTATGTTCATCTGTGAAAGTCAACCTTATTCTATTTTTGAGATTTTGGAATTGCTCCACATTTGGCTCTGATTTTTTTTTTTTTTTAAAGAAAACTATTTCCGAATTCTCTGAAAACTTCAATGGAGAATGACACCTTGTGTGATTGGTAGAAGGGGTCCATGTCCTCCAATGGGATGTTGAGAAAGTCCCGGGCGCGGTCTCCATAAAGCAAGGGGAGGGGCTGCCCATCCTCTAGATCGCCTGCTGGTTTAGGAAGATACTTCCTTGCTATCTGTGAGAGAGAAACCAGTCAGATCAGGATTAGGGTTTGTTATCGTCACTCATAATCTCTGATTGATTATCCAGACCTTGATGTTCTTATCCTTCCTGATTTGCTGCTGCTTCGCTTCAGCTTCATGCTTTCGCTGAATTTCCTCCAGTGAGGCTGGTGTGAAGCGTCTAAACACCTCCGTACCAACAGGGGGCAGCAGAGGGGCCATATTGACATTTTCAAGTTCCACCCCAACTTCTGTGCTGCCTAGCAACCGCCTCCTGACAAAAGGAAAGAAAAGGGTTTAAAATATCCCATAATATACATGTTGGTGCTGTTTTTCACACAACTGACCAGAAGGAAAACGTCTAAGAACGTCAACAAAAACATAAACGTGAAGGCTTATGTTTTTGGAGCAGCTAATTTTATTGATGCTGTTGCAGCCAGTAGAAGAGGATGCTTTCGTCCTTCCTGAATCACCTGATTCATCTGATCACATGACTCTCATTTACTCGTGTAATTTAAGACACGCAGTTCTTGTCGACCGGCTCGTTCAGTTTTGGTGTGTTTGGTTCATTTGCGTCTCATGACAGTGCAGCACCCACTCGAATAAAAACACTTGGTGACACAGAGAACATTGTTAGATTTCATATTATTGGGGAACATAAGAGCTGTCTTTGTCTCTAACAGAAGTCCCAGTGAGGAAAATAGGAATTGAGTTTTTCTGGCCAGATGTGGATTGTGAAATCACTGCAGATCCCTTCTGTTTTAGAATAACAGGAAATGATAAGGGAGTTAGACGTTCAAGAAGACAAAGTTTCATTTGTTCTGATCGACAGCAGATGTTCGCCAGTGATGAGCCTCCCTGCTGTGTTTTCTCCCATGAGCAGCTTTCTAACCAGAAACAGCTACAGGACCTTTGATGCAACTGGATTTCAATTCATGGTGTAAAAGTATGGAAAAAGTTAAATGAGGAGTTAAAACAAAGTCATAATTTAATACAATATAAGAGGGCATTTTCATAAAATATAGAAATATGGGTGAATAATGTGTAAATTGAGGCAAATGCATATGAATGAGTGTGGATGTATGGATGAATGCATTTAGACATGTAAACCCAGATAAAATGGAGAATTAATTAACCTATGTTTGTTTATTTTTTATGTAAATATGAGGGTTTATGGGGTCAGAGTTCATAAGTTTTACTTCTTCCTGCTTTTTTTCGCGCTTGTTAAGATTATTGTAGTAGAAAAATGTGTCTTTTGCATTCCTTGTTCATGTGTGTGATTTTATACTTCTATCATGTTCGAAATAAATAAAATTAATTCAAATAAATTCATTCATTCATCCATTCATTCAAAGCAGAATTAGTAGTTTATGAAAGAAAGCTAAGGTAACTTCACAAAATCCTACTGCAAGTTAGACGTTTCCAAAATTAGGGTAACTAGTCTTGCTCAGAGATTAAGATTTTTCCTGATATGCTACATCAGACACCTGCATCATTTCATGCAGTTTTCATCCCAGAGCTCCTCGTCTGCCCCCCCGTCGTCTCAGTTTACATTTTAGACACTTTTCTTTTGTCCTGCACTGATTCCAGTAGGAGTTTAAGATAAATCACTTCAGAATCGCTGCTCTTTAATAACGACTCAGTCAGGAACCAGAAACTTTAACTGTAGCGAAGAGGACACTCACCAAACAAAACTCACCAAACAAAACTCCCAGATGCAAGAAAAATAAAATAAAATTGATCAAAAGCAAAAAACGGTTACAATTCCAGGAACGTCCTTAAAAACCACCTCCTTAAAAAGTGTCAACAAGGCTAGAAGTCTGTCGAATATTTGTTTTCTAAGCTTTTATATGAGTAAATATGCATGATTAACATAAAGGAGGGATTACAGTGAAATATGAGAATTGAAGGCAGAGTCTCTGAGCTGATGGACAATGTGCTGATTTCTCAATCCCTAATCCTGTTGCCTTATTTGGAGTTTCTTTCCATCCGTTATGGCTGTCTCACTTCCACCCATCGACTTGCATATGAATTGTGTACGACTGAGTATCTTATTCAGCTCCTTCTCTGCGGCCTCTCCTCGAACAAAAGCAGCTTTATCCAAATATCAGTGGAGCACCTATAGACATAGTCACTTGGTTTGTTTTTAAATCTCCAACCTCTGGATTTATGACACTGACATGTGAGGTTTGAGTTCTGGGTCTTATGGCACCTGAGTGTCGCTCCTCATAACCCAGTATTTGTTGAAAAAAATTGTCCTTACAATGTAAGCCATACATATTCACACACCTTATTCCTTGGAACAGTGTGTTCCTACATGGTTGTCATACAGCTTCCCCCTCACGTCCCTCGAATTTCCTCTGACCTCTTCAGCATCCCTCCTTCCTTCCTCAATTTGATCTGTTGATGGTTTCTGAGAAAAACATCCTCCAGTGATTTTCACTTGTGGAGGAAATGCGACTCAACATCGACCCAGGCTGTGCCAAAGCAGGGGTTGATTTGTGTGCAACAGTTTCATAGAAAAACCATAAGGCTACATTAAGATTATATTTACATTATTTACCTTTGCAGCTTTCATCCAGTTAGAAGAAACAACCTGAAAGTGTTTCTGCTCACTGAATAGAAAGCGCAGAAGTTTTCATTCCTCATCTCTCTGAGGAAACCTGCTAATCAAAGCCATACATATTCACACACCAACATGCTTCCAGAGAACCGCCGCTCCTTTTCTCTGGGATGCTGCTTCACATTCTCATGCATGTGAGAGTAATTGTAGATGGCAGAATGCTGGCAGACGAGGTCAGAAATGTCTGGCATTTCCGGCCTCGGTCTTCACAGTACAACTGGTTTCCATGGTGATGCAACCCACTGACTTGCCATCTCACGCGGTCACTGGGTGACACACAGACCTGAGACACGATGCACTCACTCAGACCTGAGGACTAATTAACCTGAAAGTCTTGTGCGGTGAAGCCGGAGCTCCCAGAGAGAACATGTGCATGCAGAACATCCAGCATCTGTACAGAAAGACAGTGTGACGAAGTGTGGACCAGTTTAGTGTTTGACTGGACTCCACTTTGACACCCGCTTTGTCTTTTTGACATTTAAATCCATTTCAACAACTTAATGCTCATGCTGACAGTCTGGAAATCAGAAGCAATGATTCCCAACAAACCTTCAGCTTGATGAGGTCTGGATAAAACCACTGATTCACAGACTCTCTTTCCTTCTGCTGAAGCCAAATATCTGCAGCATAAACAGCCAAGCAAAGTATTTGTGCTGAGCTGATCCAACACCATGTGTACCAAACAGCTGCAGATGGCGTTCTCAGGAGGGTTGTCATCTCTGAATGCTGGAGTTGGATTTTGCTGCATTTGCCTGTGAGGTGGCGTGAGAGACAAACACTCTGACAGTCTGTGCCTGTTTCCCTGGATTCCCTGGGAAATCTCTGTGGAGAGAAACGATCCGCAGTGGAGAACTGCAGCCAAACAGGAACACATTCACACACACACACACACACACACACCCCCCCACACACACACACACACACACACACACACACATGATATGTTGCAATCACATGTGTGTTGGAGAGACTCCAGATCAGTTTTGCCTCTCAAGCATAAAACTTTTGGTCTGCTGGAGCAAAAACAGCAAAAATCCTTCTGAGCCTCTCGTCAAACTCCACTTGGGACTTCATGTCAGGAAGAAGTTCGTCAGACAGGAAACGTTTGTCTTTTTACTGGAACATGCAAATTATTCTGAGAAATTTATAAATGTGTTCAGTTAAAAACAACTCGACTGTTAAAACTATCTGAGCTCTTATGGCTCCAGCTTCAGCATCACATTCCCATTAAAGTTTTTATTTTAAAATTTCCTGCTCAGAAGTGAATTAACATATTTGTCTATTTTGCAATTAGGTTAATCGTTTCAACTGTTTTATCCTGGAGAAACCAGAACAACTCCATCCTGATTATTTGTTTTACATCAAATTAGACTGAATTGACCAGAACAACTGAGTTGGAGTGAAATCTGGTGAATGGAAGAATTGAACTGCAGTAAATTTGTTTCCTGCTCAACATTAAATGGAGGGAAAATGGTGCAAACAAATGGTCTTCTGTTTTTTAAAGTGAGTTTTAGACTTGCTCTTGTTTTTTCTTGTTTCTGCATTTTTTTTTTGCTTCCGTCTGATGTGGTTGCATTTTTGCAGTGGTTGAAACATTTTTATTTGGGATTTTTTTTTTTATGTTAGTTGTACGTTTTTGCCTGTATTTTCTGTGACACAGAACAGTTTTGAGTTTCTGTGTCCGAAACGTTTCCTCTGGTCAGTAATGAGAAGCACAGTTGAAGAAAAACACCTTTCTTTCTTCAGACATCAGTTTCCAGATACAAACTTTCTCTTGGGATACCTCAGGGGTCGATTCTCGGTCCTCTTCTGTTCACTCTTTGTTTTTAACAAATATAACTCCAGCTGTGAAACTTCTGTTAATTTGTCTTTTGAAAAATCCAAAATCACTAAATGAGGTGTAAAAATAATGCCCAGTCTAAATCTTGAGTCGTTTGTCAGTGCTGTGGTGGCTTGTCTAACAGACATTATTTAATGCTTTTATCGTGTCACGACTGGGTTACTGTAACTCTCATTTGACTGGATTTAATTATGCATCCCTCTCACACATGCAAGATGTTCAAAATGCAGCTTTTTAACTGGAACAAAGGAATAAAATCTCACAACTCTGGTTTTAACATCCCTTCTCTAACTTCTCCTTTAATTTTGAATCCATCTAAGTCAGATTTTTTTTATATCAGTCTGATTTTGTGCTTGTTTCTGATTGTCTGCTTTAGTTCATAATGAATTCTTACATTTTTCTGTGCTTGAACAGCTGCATCTGAGCTTTAAATCACAGTTAAATTATCTCACATAAAGCCCAAATATAATGGCATCGTTCATAAATTGGAGTTTTCAACACAATTGAACCAGAACTAGTTCTTCCTGGTTGGTCTTAAAACCAGGGATGCTTTTCTACTTTAACTTCAAGAAAATGTAAATATAACAATCCATACCTGTGGATGGAAAGCAAGTCAAGGTTTGACCCCACTGTGTAATCTCAGCTCTGCATGCTCCACCACACACACACACACACACACACACACACACACACACACACACACACATACACGGTTCATGTCACACCTCACTTCCATCTGAAACACTTGACTCAAGCTTACCTTCTTCTGCTTTTTCCAAACTAAACCCGGTAAACATCCGATTCCCTGCAGGACGGTTACCTATCGGTGTGTTTTCCAGCTCGTCTTCCTCTCTCTGGGTCCGTCTGCCGTCTTCAGCTTTGCTTCTCTGACTGAAACATGAGAGGTGAGGTAGTGTGTCTTCTCAGACGCGCACACAGAAACACGCACACGCACACACAGGAAGCCACATTATCATCAGTTCCCAACTAAAAGGTTTTATTTCCTCCAGTCTGATGCGACCTGGGAACAGTTTGTGTTCTCATCATGAATTCATAAATACCGACACTTTAAGAAAATATTTTGTTTGTGAATTATTTGGATGTTGTGCTCCAAACTGACTCTGCCACTGGCCAGTGTGTGTTTCTTCAGGGATCCTCTGAGTGTTGGAAGGAGGAGCTTCTTAAGGAAACATTGGTTAATTTTAAGGCATCAAGTTGCAAAGTCAAATTACTTTCAACTCATGTTTGATATATGTAACATTTCAACCAAAGTCATGATTGTTGTTTGATTGTGCTATAAAATGGTGCTATGTTCCTGGAAAATACTTCATACTGCCCTTTGAAGAGCAGATTGTGTTTCTGTGAAGGAGGTTCAGGTGTTCTGCATCTGTTGAAACTCCAGAAGAGCATAACCTCCTCCTGATTTACCAGCTCCGGCACATTTGTGTTGGACAGAATCTTATTGAACAGTACCTTTAGTCAGCAATAAAACTATTGTTTTAAACTTGAGTTCAGGTCAGAGATGAAATAGATGCTGGTTCTGCATCTGTTCAAAGCAGGTGGGTAAATCCATGCCATGGTACACGATACACACAAAGATATTTCAACAAAAACTCCAGAAATCATGCTCAATATAATCTGAAGCTTTAATCGTGTAGATGTTATTGCAGGTAAAATATTTCAAATATACTGATTCATCCGTTAAGCCAAAGATGCAACATTATTTCATAGGAAAAACAAAAGTTGAATTGAATCAAAAGGACAAATGTTTAATCCGAGTACAGATCCGTGCACTGAAGCAAGAAAGAAAGAAAGGAAGAAAGGGAGGGAGGAAGAGTAACGCGCAGTAACATTGTTATAACATTCACAGTAACATTCCTTGGTTTATTTAGCTACGAATGACCTACATTTACACCTGTGATGACATCACAGCCAGTTATTGTCACCTCCAGGTTGCAGTTGCTGGGTGACGACTTGGGGACTGATGGAGGCGTTTTCCTCCGTCATGCAGGCCTGGGTGTCTGCTGATGGAAGCAGGTGTGAGCTGTCACATCTCTCTGTGTTCATTTCATCATTACTGTGCAGGAATAAAATCCCAAACACCTGCTGGTTGACCCACTGCCTGGATCTCCTGCTGTCCAGCAGATTAACTGACTTTACTCGTTAATTTAAGACATTTAGGTTCTGCATTAAAGCAGCGTGGTTATATGAATACGAGTGACATGGTAAAAGTGGGCGTTCATGCAGCCCATGATCCAAAGCTCCTGCTATCCGATGCTCCACTGGCTGGTTGATGGTACATAAACACTTTCTTCACCTAATCCAAACCTTTCTGAATCGATGTTTGCTACTTCCATTGGTTTCTTCAGCGTTTCATCACATCAATATCCACCAATCAGAAGAAAGAAACAAGGAAGGAAAGTGCAGAT
The DNA here is from genome assembly GCA_922788865.1 of Poeciliopsis turneri. Taxonomy (NCBI): domain Eukaryota; kingdom Metazoa; phylum Chordata; class Actinopteri; order Cyprinodontiformes; family Poeciliidae; genus Poeciliopsis; species Poeciliopsis turneri. The sequence continues at coordinate 366,649 of CAKLNU010000845.1, forward strand.
GTCTTGGCTTTGAAGTGATGAGCAGAGCAGTGAAGACCTGTTTGGAAACATTATTATTTGTTTCTTTTGTTGCATTAATAAGAACCCGCAGTCACTTTTATTGTGGGTTTCTGTGTTAAACTGAACTGAAAAACGCTCTGTTAAACAGAGAAGAGTCCGTCTGCTACTTCTTTGACAGGAAACACTCCTGATTCGAGTTTGTCTGCAGCTGCATCATTGTCTCTGTCAGGCTCTCATCGTGCAGGAAGTTGCAGTCGCTGTGCGGAGGAGCAGAGTGGAGCAGAATGTCCCTCTGTGGTTCCACCTGGACAGTCTGGTCCTCAGCTGGAGCAGCCACAGCCGTCTCACTGTCTCCATAAAGCTGGTCCATTCGTTTACAGAGAAATCCTTCTGTCTCTGGTGGAGACAGATCGTCTCGCTGTCCCCCTGTCCTCTCTTTGTACTTGTAGGACGCCAGTTTGATCACTCGCTGCAGAAGATGTCTCCTGTAGGTTCTCTGGATCACTGCTGCTGCCAGCTCCTCGTGTTTCTTACGCAAAGTGTTGCTGATTGGTTCATACAACTTCTGCAAAAATGAATAATCACATTACGTGCAGTTACTTTCACTATACAAGGAAGTGAAATATCATCTGTTGGAGATGATATTGATATTTTTTCCAGGGGTCTTCAATGTGTTGGTCAGGTCCCTTAGTGAGGTCACTGAGATTCTTTTTGTTTTTGTTAAACATAAATGCAACATGAAACAAACTGATAAAGGTATGAAATAATGTTTTTCAGGTATACACACATTCTAGCTCTGAACATGTTGACAAATAACAGTTTGTTAATTGCAGTGCCATTATTAGGTCATAATTAGGGCTGAGAAACTTTGAAGACCCCTGACTTAGACTCTGACAAAAAATAAGGAAAAAAAACCTTTGTGGGATTGTTGGCCATGAACTTGTCCTCTATCGTTGCCTTCAGAGCATCCATTGCCTCAGATTCACCCAAAACCTGAAAAATATTCAAAGAAATTATGTGTACATATGTGTTCAAATATCTCTCACACATTTTGATCACCAATTGTTACTGTATTTTGATGCTGTTGTTGAGAGTTTTAACTCGAAGTTAAAACTTCTTAACGGATGACCATAAGCGGAAAAGGTCTTAAGTCCTAAAAACAGCTGTACAAGAACCGGATCCACCAAATACATCTTCAAAACCCAAAGAGACAGACATTGCAGATCAACCAAGATAAAAGAGGAGTATACCTCTGAAGCAACTTTCTTCAGCTAAGCACATAGGTGGAAACATTATACTTAATATTCTTCTGTTAAGAGGACAGGATGACTTCAATGAATTGAGCAGTTAATAGAACGAGTTTTCAACTTAGCCAGTCTTCATCATTATTTATGGTTTTTATGACCTAAAGAACACCATGCAGTAAACAAAACACTCCACCTAACACTAAACACTTTAAGGACTTTAAGGAATTGAAGCTACAGTTTGAAACTGGAAGGTTTTAGAGTTTCTATAAAGAGAAAAGATTATAATCTCTTACGATGTTTGCAAACAGCCTGCAGCTCCAATAGGCTCCACTAACACATTGCAGAGCCTTTTCTGGTTCCTAAACAAAATTTTGGAATCCTATTGAATGTTTCGACTCAAAGAGCAAGGATTACGTGTCCCATCTTGGGCACTGTGGAATCCCTATGCTTGTCAATCTGAGTAGAAAGAAACAACAACAGAAGTGTAAAGTGTATCTTCCTACTACGCCCTTTTTATGTGTAGCCGCCTGCTGTTGATGATGCATGCTTGGTTCCTAAAACAGATGGAGGTAGATGTGGGCTCTTAACAAAGGCACAGGAACGTAAATACACAGAGTGCTCTTATTTGTGGAAAAACACTACATATGTCTCCAAGAAAAAAGATAATGTGAGTGATGCTACCTCTGCAGTGAGAGCTAGCAGGATGTCCATACAGTGGATCTTGTCTCCGGGAACCAAAGGCAAGTCCATTTGTATCAGTTTGATGGTGTTGGGTTTGGGAATCCTCATAGGATCCTGCAGAACATCACACAGGTTTGACAGCTCACTGCAAAACACATAAAATTACAATCAGGTTCACCCAGAAATACAGGAAACCGAGTCTCACAGGAGGTCATTCACCTGCTGGGACTCACCTGTAGTGTATGAACTGTGAAGCTCGAGGGTCAAACTTCTCCCAGGTTTCATAGAACATATCAAAGTCATCCTCAGAAAGTGGGTCGGCGCTCTCCTCTGTGGCGACGTTAAAGTTCTCCAGGATGATGGCGATGTACATGTTGACCACCACCAGAAAAGACATGATGATATATGAAGTGAAGAAGACAATGCCCACTGCCGGGCTGCCGCAGTTGCCCCTGACAGACGTGCCTGGGTTTTCAAAGTCTGGATCACAGTCTGGAGGTGTGTTCATGATGGGATTCAGCAGACCGTCCCATCCAGCTGATGTGGTGATCATGAACAGGCAGATCATACTGTTCCCAAAGGTCTCAAAGTTAAAGATGTCATCAATCATGCTCTCCTTCTTCACGTAAGCAAAATTAGACATCCCAAAGATGGAGAAGATAAACATGATGAGGAAGAGAAGGAGGCCAATGTTGAAGAGGGCAGGAAGTGACATCATTAAGGCAAACAACAGCGTTCGAATCCCCTTCGCTCCACGAATGAGACGAAGAATCCGTCCAATACGAGCCAGTCGGATCACACGGAAGAGAGTTGGAGAGACGAAGTACTTCTCGATGATATCAGCAAGAAGAAGGCCTGAAAAGGAAGAAAAGACATGAGGAAGTTTTTAAAACTCTCAGTTAGACATAACAAAACCATCCAATCTGCTTCCTCCTCACCAACAATGGACAATATCACCACGACAAAGTCAAATATGTTCCATCCGACGTTAAAGTAGTGCTTCCGTAGAGCGATCATTTTGAGACAGCACTCTGTGCTGAAGATGACAATGAAGACAAGGTTGACCCAGTACAGGATGTTTTCCTTCTCAGGACTCTGCTCGTCTGTTTCCACCATCATCGTCACCATATTGAGGCAGATCAGCACCATGATGAGGATGTCAAAAAACTGCTTGGTCACAAGGTCGAAGACTAGACCCTGGAACTTGTTCTAGACAGAAGCAGAAATACAGTCGTTCGACGTTCGTCATATTAATATTTACAGGCTTGGTTTGTTTAAGTTCTGCAGAAAGTCCGTGAACCTACTGTAGGCCGGGGAACAGGCTTCTGAGGCTTCTTGGATCCCAATTTCTTCATGGCGTTGTAGTATTTCTTCTGTTCTTCTGTCATGAATATATCTGTTCCTCCAAGGTAAACACCAAAACATAAACATTAAATGATTGACAGAGGGAAAGAGAAAATTACTCAATATAGGGTCATTGACAAGAAACTTATCTTTGCTTTCTGCTGGTTAAAATTGTCGATGATGACTCCGATGAAGAGGTTGAGGGTGAAGAAGGACCCGAAGATAATGAAGCAGACAAAGTACATGTACATGTACAGGTTGTCCTCATACAATGGCTGGGACTCCACCTAAACCAAGAAGGTTGAAATCTCAGGATGGAGGGAAATGTGGTTGTGTCTCATTGGATAACAGCAACAGTTTTTCCCAGTTCCAGGACTAGGAAAGCTTCTGGTTACAGCATTAACATCATTAAATCCTCAGTTCCTCGGTAGACTAGAATTAATAAGACCAGGAGCTGAACCAGTACGAGAAGTTCTGACCTCTCTGGAGTCCACCGCTGCATACATGATGTCCATCCAGCCTTTAAATGTGGCCTAAAGAAAACAACATACAATTTATTTTACAAATCTAAAGCTATCTGAATGAGTACAAATTTGTTAATGTTGGCTTTCTGACTGACCACTTGCAACAGAGACAGGTATCCCATCCCAACGTTGTCAAAGTTGATCTTTGTGTTCTTCCAGCGAACCTCGGAGAAGCCCTTCTCAATCAAATCCAGACACTGGGTTTTATTGTTGACTTCCTCAGGAAGGAAAACCTCCTCTGATGTTTCATTGAAGCAGTAATAAAACTTCCCTGCAAACAGGTTCACACCCATGATGCTAAAGATGAGCCAGAAGATCAGACAGACCAGCAGCACGTTGAAGATGGAGGGGATGGCACCAACCAATGCATTAACCACCACCTACAGGCCAGCAGATACGACAGCAGTGAGTGAAATGCTAAACCAACCAAAAACAAGACAGTTGCCTATCTATCTGCTAATCTTACCCTCATGCCCTCAAAGCGAGACAGGGCTCTTAGGGGCCTTAATGCTCTCAGAGTCCTCAGAGACTTAATAGCTCCCAGCTCAGAGTATCCCAGGATGCTTGCTGTCAGTGACACCAGAGATACCTGACAAACAACATGTAGATTAGCTAAAACTTTACTTTCAGTGGAAATACGAAGGAGTGATCATTCAGGATTAATCAGTTTCGTACATCTACAATGAGGAAGTCCAGCCAGCACCAGGCGTTGGTGAAGTATGTCTTGAATCCATAAGCGACCCACTTGAGAATCATCTCCACCACAAACACGTAGGTGAAAACCTGATCTGCATATTCCAGAATTATCTTGATTGCACGGCGCTGCTCAATGTAGATGTCCTCAAAGGCCTGTCAACAAAATTTTGAGTTTTTCATAGATAAAACTTCATTATTTAATATGTCATGGTTTAATATTCACAATCTTCATCTCGTACTGACAGAGGTGTTTGCGAAATGGACTGAATATTATCAATGCTTTCCCAGCAAGCCCTGTTGAGAAGCCCAGAGGATGTTGATTTAGGATTGTGAAGCTAATCTGAGAGATAATCCTGGACCTATTTTGTTTGGCAAGGTTACAGAATAAAGACCCTTCTGAAATGTATAGGCTCAAAATGATCCATGCCCCTTGCAGCTTAGGTCTAAAATACAGAAAGAACCTGCAAATTGGCAAAATTTGTCTGTAATTTTAATTTCACCAACATGTTTTCACCCTAATCATTGAGATTAGGGTGATGGTGAGGAGACCTTTCAACCTCTAAACACTGAGCTCATCACCAATGATAAACTGTTAAAATATTGGTGAAAATGTGAAAAGCTTTTCAGGCACCAATATTTGTTATATGCAACTTCGGTTAATATGAAAAAAGCTCTCCAAGCTTGAAAAATGCTGACAGTAAGTTGTATATTTTTGAGTAACGGGATAAGATGGGACTTTTATCAAATAATCAGAGTAAAAGTTGCAACCTTCCAGTCTTTCATTCATATTTTTGTTTCGAAGGGTTAATAGAGTCCAATCATCTCACCTGTGTCTGTTTAGCAGCCATGTTAGTAGTCACACTGTCAGCCATGCTTGCAGGCCACAGCTAGCCACCCCAACCATCAGATTAGTTTGCTGAAACCTGCTCAACCAATAAAACATCTCAGAGTAAAACCCGAAGATGCCAAAGACATCAACACAAACAACAAGGGATTATGGTTTGAGTTAGTGCTAAAACGATGTTAGATATTGTGTTGTAGAGTTTACCAGAGCTCCACTGCTCAGCAGGATCATGAAGATGATGAACGTCTCAAAGTAGTTGTGCTCTACGATGGTGAAGCAAGTTTTCCTGAAATTAAACCAGATCTTTCCTTTGCTCTGGGACGTGTCTATGTCCAGACAAGGGCAGCGATTGTAACACTCTGCAACAGAAACCCATACAGTTTGCACACCTGTTACCAGCTGGTTTCCACACTAAAATGTCCGGAAATCATTTCAGAACATTTAGTTTGCACAAGCCAACTGAAAAACAATCCAGTTTGTTTGATCATAACTGTCCAAATACAAAAAACTGTCCTATACAACCTGGATTAAATGGATACATTCAACACATTAGTTTTTCTCAGTGCACTTACTTTCTGTATAGCAGTCCTCTGGAGTTTCTTCGACCTCTTCTACTTTTGGGACTTCAGGAGCTCTCTGCACAGTGCTGCAGACCGAAGACTCGTCACCCTGAGCATAGGCAGATCTTAGCATTAAAAGGTTATTTTTAAAAACATTCAAACGACTTCACATGAATGCATCCACTGTGAAAACAAACTGTAGGAAAATACATATCCCCAACAGAACCCAAAACCCGAGACTGTACTTGTGAAAGGTGTTCTTCGATGTCATCCTCCTCATCATCTTCATCTTCATCTTCCTCGTCTTCATTTTCAGGCATGTCAAAGTCAGACTCAGCTTCAGCAATGGGGACCTTCAGAGATGTGATGTTCTGGTAGTAGCTGCTCAGGAATGACAGATCAACTTTGGGAACTTGAACCATGGGCTGCTCTGAATTCACGATTGTCAGAGATACAACTTCCTTTGATTTTTCGCCTTCTTCGCAGGGTACAGCTAAAAGCATTGATTTCAAATACAAAGACAAAAATAACTAATAAGTGCAAACAATAAACATTATATGAATATTTACATGTGAACAAATAATGTCTGCTCCCACCATTCGAGTCTGAGTTCACGTTTGTTTTCTTTCCCACTAAAGTCAAGACATGTTTCAGGAACCAGGCCTTGGTCCAGGCGACACCCCTGCTGATCCGGTTTATTGCAATCTGCAGATTATTTTCTCCTTCATCTTCTGTAACAGCAAGATTATCCCCACTGAATGAGCTTAGCAGCAAGGCGAGGAACAGATTCAGAACCTGGAATAATATCAGAAACACATTTATGATTTGAAACTTTTTAAAAACCAATCAAAGTCAGATTAGAAAGAGTTTTTCTGCACAGACGTACCACCAGGTTTCCGATCACCAGGACCATCATAAAGACAATCAGACACATAGGTTCCCCAGCAACTTGCATACAGTCCCACATTGTCTCAATCCACTCGCCACACAGAACCCTGAAGATGATGAGGAAGGCGTGAAAGAAGTCGTTCATGTGCCAGCGAGGAAGCTCACAGTCTTCTGCAATGCGGCAGACGCAGTCTTTGTAGCTCTTTCCAAACAGCTGCATCCCAACCACAGCGAAGATGAAGACGATGATGGCGAGAACCAGCGTCAAGTTCCCCAGAGCTCCCACTGAGTTGCCAATGATCTTTATCAACATGTTGAGAGTCGGCCAGGACTTGGCTAGCTTAAACACTCTCATCTGGAGATAACATGGCAAGATGGACAGAGACATATGAAGATGGAAATATACAGAAGTCGGGTCACAGTTTAATCGTGGTGAGAAAGTTATGAACAGACCAATCTGAAGGACCGCAACACTGACAGACCCTGAACATTAGCCAGTCCAAGCTCCACCAGACTCATGGTGACAATGATGCTATCAAAGATGTTCCAGCCCACCTGTAACCAAGACAACAAGAGACTGTAACCATGGGAGCAGCTCCTCACCATCCAAACTTTTCTACTTTTATTGATATATAAAATCCTGACCTGGAAGTAATAATATGGATCCATCGCTAAAAGTTTGAGAACCATTTCAGCTGTAAAGATCCCTGTAAAGACCTAAGGATCAGACAAAAAAATAATGACTTAGATTTTTATGAGTGACATCACCAGCATTAAAAAACACCATCCTAACCTGTTACCAGATTATGCTACTCATCTAAGCTAACCTTCCACCAAATGTTACACCAAAATACAATATTAACTCGATGTTAACTCATTGGACTCAACCTCACTGTGCAGACTTTGACTCAGTTTCTCCTCTGTTACTGACCAAATTTCCAGTGCTGAGAAGATCTTCAAACTGCTCAGTCATTGGATAATGCTCCATGGCCATGAAGACAGTATTGAGGACGATGCAGATGGTGATGGCGAGGTCCACAAATGGATCCATGACGATAGTATACAGGAGCTTTTTCAGCCATCGCCAGCAGCCGCAACAGTCCCACTTCAGGAAGATGTCAGCAAACACGTACCAGCATGGAGGACATGGCCTCTGGTCGTCCTCAAACTCTGAAACACAAAACCGCTGAAATGTATCACTGCGCAATAAGTGTTTGGAGTAACTAAGCACCAATTAGTTTTATTCTTAATCTGTAAAGTCTGTTCATTTCATGTAAGGAATCCTTACAGAAACATGTAAGGTAAACTCAACTGAATGGTGCTAAAGTATGTAAAACTCTGATTTGTAGTGAAGTCGGTGGAAGCAAACGATGGATCATTTTTACAAGAAGAAACCTCAAGAAAGAGAGTCAATAACCCCAGTGTGTTCACTGTGTCCCAGTACCTTCCATGTTCGCATGCTCCTCCTGGCTTTGTGTTGTGGGGTCTTGATTCTCCAAGAGCGCCGCCCTCTTGGCCGCTTGCTGTAAAGACAAAACACAAACATTCAGTTTTGTCCTGAATCACGGGGGGTTTCTCTTTATCACATCTTACCTCCTCTTCCCTCTGCTTCAGTGCCTCCAGAATTTGGGCATACTCCTCTTCTTTCTGTTTGGCCTCGGCGATGTTAGCCTCATTCTGCTCGGCGTACGCCATGGCAACCACCGCCAGGATGAGGTTAATGAGGTAGAAGGACCCAAGGAAGATGATGACCACGAAGAAGATCATGTAGGTTTTACCTGCCGCCCGCAGCGTCTACGCAGACAAACAGAGGTGAGATGATGCTGGGTCTGGGTCAGCATCAGGGAGCGGGAGGCTACTGACCAGGTGGAAGAGATTTTCCCAGAAGTCCTGAGTCATGAGTCTGAACAGAGACAGAAACGCCCAGCTGAAACTGTCGTAGCTGGTATACCCATAGTTTGGGTTTCTCCCTGCCTTCAGACACATGTATCCATCTGGACAGGTCCTGGATACACCATCATCATCATCATCATCATCATTATCACCATAATCAATACTGTTAATAATAATAGTGATGTTTACTGAAAGCTACCCTGCATCAGAGCTGTTTCCACACAGCAGGGCATCAAGTTGACCAGGTAGGTGGTAATAATTGTCTGTGGGACACAAGGACAGGCTGAAGTTTGCATCTTCTCAGGTGGACGTTTGTGGTTTCTGAGGTAAAATACTCAACATGCTACCTGGGTTGTTAATGTGCGTGTAGAAATCAAAGTCACTGCTGTTGTTTTCGTGGGAACTGAAGTTGAAAGCTCCCTCTGATGTGTCGTTGAGTAACAGCGGTGGGATCAGGACGCATTTCTGTCTGAGGTTTCCCATGAAAAGCTGAAGGCCAATCAGAGCAAAGACACTGAGGCAAAAGACAGTCAGAATCATGGCGTCACGCAGCTTCTTCACTGACTGGATGAGAGCTCCGACAATCGTCTTTAAACCTGCAGAGAATGGTGCAAAGGAAGTATCAGAGTTTAACTGCCAGTGTCACAATTAATTATCTACAGTTTAATTATTAATTATCAAGATTCCTCTCCTGTGGAACCAGTTTCTGTCCATGAGGCAGAAACTGGGAGCTTCTACTGTTAAGACAAGGCTTAAAACAGCAGCTGCTATAGGCTTACGCTGTTGGAGGATCCATGTTCTTCAGTCTGCTACTTTTGCCCACCACTGTCCACATATGCATTATAATCCATTGCTGCCTTTGTTTGTCTTTCACTTTGTTTTTTCTCTACATTGTTTTGAGTCTATTACTGTTCATTGTTCCTTTGGCAGATTGCCTCTCCTGAGCTTTGGATCCTTAAAGTTGCCATGTATTTCTAATCAGTGATACTTTCTGACTGTTTAGGTGGACGTCCATGGTGGCCTAAAAGTCCCAAAAATCTCCCAGCTCATTTCTGTCATTCTGACATACTGACCAGGGATCACTGTGATGGTTTTCAGGGCTCGAAGAACCCTGAACGTCCTTAGTGCCGATACATTTCCCAAGTCAACGAACTCTGTCAGGTATCTGAAACGGAGACGTTCCTCATTATCCCACATTTATCTTCATTTGAAGACACATCTCAGAGCAAAATTCATTCCAACTGATCTCAGTTTAGTGAAACACAATCTCTCCAGGAAGTATTTTATTATTACGCCATGCTGATGACCATGAAGTCCAGCCAGTTCCACGGATCTCTCAGGAAGGTGAAGTCTCCCATGCAGAACCCTCTGGATAAAACTTTGATGGTTGCCTCAAACGTGTAGATGCCCGTGAAAACGTATCTGAGCAACAACAGGAAGGCATATTTGAGACAAGAGCCCAACATACTGAGCATGTTATGAAGCATCGGGAACCAATATGTGGTTTTATACTTTTACCTTTTTGTCTTTCTTTTAGTTTTGTTTGTATTTCCTTCTAATTCATGCAAAGCACTTAAAACTGTCTAGTTCCTGACACCTTACTTTACCTATTTACATCTGACTTGTTCTGCACAAGTCAGATGTTTATGTCACAAATATAAGTTTCAAAGTGCTATTTTTTTTCTCAATTTTGATTTATTTTGTTTTTCTTAACCGCAACATTGATAATTGCCATTATCACTTATGATTGATTCTCAGATTGGTGATTATAAGTCAGAACTCTTACTTTGTTTTCAATAGTTGTGGCTTTGCAAGACGAAACAGTTTGTATGTTGAATCTAAGTTTTTGACATGGATTATGGCAGTGAAAGTCAAAATTGTGACGACTCATGAGTTATTATTTTTTTGTTTCTCCGGTTGCACAAAACGGTTTTCCATAAACGGAGTCTGTGTGTGTGTGTGTGTCTGTGTGTGTGTGTGTCTGTGTGTGTGCTTACTCTACTGTCTTGCTCCATGGTGGAGGGTCACTCATGGTCATGAACACACAGTTGGTCAGGATTGTCACCATGATGAACAAGCTGAATAAAGTTTTAATTTTAAGGAAAACAATCAGGATGCAGCGCGTTTTTAATCATTTATGGGGAACAAACTCATTCATATCTGATTTTAATGGAAACTCCACAGTTGCAAATTTGGGTTTTCCAAAATTTGTGGAATATGAACAAACCTTTGCGCATATTTACTTTAGGAATGCAGCTGCAGACCGTTTAAACTCAGACTAGATGCAACACTGATTCTTGTTTGGCACAATTTTAGCTCTGATGAAGCGTTTCTCTGGGGAAACCAGGTAGATTGTAAAAGGATGCAACTACAATAGGAGCTCAGAAACCAGGAAAAAATGCTCTCTTGCTTTAGCAGCAGAAACAGAGTGAAATGACAGAGGATATGAATGGATGAGGATCCTGATGGAGAAGATCCTCAGTGGGCTGAAGGGACTCAGCAGATAACAGGCTGGTTCAGCGTTGAACCTGTAGATGACGTTTCCCTTGCTGAGAACGATGAAGGTCTGCAAAGAAACAGGAAACAGAAACAATGGAGTCAAACTGATTTCCTCCCACAAGTTTATTACCTTCAATTTGATTTTTATACATCCTAATTCATATGAGAATATTCATTTGTAGAAACCAAAAAACTATTTTTCCAGTTAGTTTTTATGTTTGATGATATCTAAAACTTTAAAATCACACAAATTGAGTTTGAACTGAACTTTCTGATATTTTTCTATCTCAGTCTTTAACCAAGACTGAATATCGATATAATAAATAAAATGTCTGACATCAAATTAAGATCAGATAACAAATAATTGGACGTTCACTTTGTTGATGGGAAATTGATCGATTTAGTTTGACATTTACTGTTGAGAAGGTTGCACAGTCAAACTTCAGTGGAGAGTGAAACCTTTTGTGATTGGTAGAAGGGATCCAGCTCCTCCAATGGGATGTTGAGAAACTCAGCGGGCGGGTCTCCGTAAATAAAGGGGAGGGGCTTCCCAGCTTCCAGGTCACTTGCTGGTTTAGGAAGATCCTCCTCTGCTATCTACAAGACAATCACTAATCAGATCAGGGTCTGTCATGCGTTGCTTGATTGATTTTGTTACTGACAACTAATACCTCCTTTCTGATTTGCTGCTGCTTCTCTTCAGCTTCATGCCTCCGCTGGATTTCCTCCAGTGAGGCTGGTGTGAAGCGTCTAAACACCTCCGCACCAACAGGGGGCAGCAGAGGGGCCATATTGACATTTTGGAGAACCACCCGAACTTCTGTTGCTGCCTAGCAACCGCCTCCTAAAAGGAAAACAAGAAAAGTATATTCCCGTACAATTCAACGAATGTGTGGAAATATTTGCCTCTGGTTCACTTGGCATTCACATTCAAACTGTGCAAGGATTCACTTCAAGCGAAACAAAACTCCAGTTTGTTGTGGACAACCTGGAGTTTGCTTTTCTGTCCTGCACCAGACTTCAGCTTGCATTCACACCTCCCCAAATGAACCAGACTTTCTACACAGACAAACTTTAGTCTGCTAGAGTTTGATTAAAGAGATTAAATAGGGCCCGAATTGGCACATCCTATTGCTGCCTTCGGTACTGGACCCAGGTGGACACGGCTTCCTGAAGCCAAATTGGTTCTTCTGAACCCCTGGAACCAAGATTTCATCAACAAGCAAGCTCCTTCCCAGATGTCCTAATGTGGATGAAGTTGAGCAATCACAAACTCTTCAAACCTTTCTCTATCTGACCTCTTCACTGAGGATGGAGCCTTGAACAACTGACCATGAGTAAGGAGTTTGGATTTGCTTGAAAGGATGAGCTATCCCAGCTCGGTATATTTGGGTTCCTTTCCATATACAGGAACCAGCTCTGGAACCAAACTTGTCAAGCTGGGTTCTCTTCTACTCCAACGCTAGGTTTGGCGGTACCAGGCATGTTTCTACACAGAATAGCAGTGGGAGTACCAAGCCATGTTGGACCAAAAGTTGATGACGGATTGTGTCATCAGATTTGTTGCGTTTCGTCTCAGATGCTTGTATGAAAGCTGTTCAGTGATCAGTGGTTGGTGGCCGCTGTTCATTAGGGAACATGGAATCTGAATGTTGAAGACCTCCATTGTTGTGATCGGAAGGCCATTGGTGCCTGAAGGTGGAGGGAGTTAAAATGAGCAGATCTGGGTCTGTGGAGTGTCTGATGATGGGTGCCTGATCAGAAACTGTTGTGTTGTGATGAGCAGAACTGTAATCGTGGTGGAAGATTCAGTCGGTATAAATCTCACACACTCTGCCCCTTGTCTCTGGTTTCCTCCTCATTTCCAGGTTTTACTCCACCCTCTCGTCTCCATGGCACTAGCAGCTGCTGGGAGTCATCAGTTTTACTTTCTGGTGTAAAATTACAAGGAGGACGATGACCCAGCTCATACCAACACACACACCCACGCACACACACACACACACACGCTTCATTCCTTCATGTGTTCCTACATGGCTGTCTTTCAGCTCCTCCTCACCTCCCTCTGATCAGCCGCGAACTTCCTCCTCCTCTGACCTCTTCACCGTTCCTCCCTCCTTCCTCTCTGTCCTCAGATTAATCTGTTGAGGATTTCTCTGAAGCCTCAAACTAAACTGAGCTTAATGTCTGAATTGCAGAGATGTGTGAAATATTCCTTCACATGTTTTCTGATGAAGATCGTTCAACCCTCGTCAGTCCAAGCCAGTCTTTCACATCTCAGATGATCACATAAATGTTGGACTTTGGAGAGTTAAATTCCCAATCAGCAGCTCTTTAGTCCATTTGAAATAAACTCTGCTCTCTTCCCCCTTGGTACAGTTTGTCTGTGGAGATATGAGGACAGAAATCCCACTAGGATGATTCATTGTGCTATGAAATGGCTCCATGTACCTTGAAAATGCATAATGCTGCCCCTTCAAAATGATTTGTAACAGTTTTAGACAACTTTACCAGAAATAAATCCCAGAAGCACACAGTGTGATTAAATTCTACTAATTTATGAACTCAGCCTCGGGTTTCTGTATTTGCAAATGCTTTTTAAAACAGTATAAAAACAGTTTTAAAGGCCAAAATTCTGATGGGCACAAAATTATGAATCAAAATGTTGCAATAAATCTTCATCTCCAGAGTTGAACTGAATCATCCAGATGAGCAGAAAAGCCTGGAAGGAATCCTGGATTTTACCCGACTCAGGAAGCCGTCTGCAGGAGCTACACTGTACCACCAATAAACCACGGGGTCACGACCTTTGGTCGCTTCCCTGAGGAGGTCAGACCTTTACTCGCAGCAAACCAAACAACATCTTCAGGAGAATGTGGCTCAACACCAGAAGACAAAACAACTCAGCTGAACCCGGGCAGGTTTCAGATCCTTTGGCGGTGTCTTACTGAAGATGTGGTTACCACGGCAACTAATTAGAGGCCCTCGTTATCCTTTTGTTGCATTTCTGCAATGACAACCGACACGAAGTGGTTATCAGATCACAGCGGTTCTCTTGGTGTAGATCATTTCATCGTCTTCATCACCGGTGTTCCCTGCAAGGCGTCGATAAATTCACACACTCACAAACATTAACATCACTTCCCAAAACAGCCGGAGCTCACGAGGAATATGAGACGGGTGTGGGAGTATTTAAGGTGCATCTGTGAACGCGTTTATGAAGAAACCCGAGAGTCTTCCCTCTCCAGCTGCTGTGATCTTCTCCACTGATTAAGTAAGCCTTACAGTGTGTGTGTGTGTGTGTGTGTGTGTGTGTGCGTGTGTGTGTGTGTGTGTGTGTGTGATTGGAGTGCATCCATCACCAACAAGTCACCGAGTCTCTTGTCATGCTGATAACCGGCGCCACACACAAACTCCGTCTGCTTTCATCCTCATCTTGCTCGTCTCTTTCTCGCCACTAGAGGGGGACGTCACATCTGCAAACAATTTCTATTTATGGTTTCAACCATTTCAACTTCCTGAATATCATCTGACCCAAACTCCCAAAACATTTAGTCATTATAGACTTTCAGAAACATCTGTTGAGCTGAAGCAGAATCAGTTCATCTGTGATAACTGAGACGTAACGGAGGATTTTTACTGCGCTGTATTTTAGACTCGAGTCATTTTATCTTTGTCTCTTTTAATTGAGTAAACTTTGTGGATCCTCCCCCACTGTGAGGAACGTCACTGAATATCTGATGTTTCTGCTAAAGTTTCATGAAAGAAATTGATTTGGGAAAATGTTTTCTTTTGCCTGATTTTGTTATTTTGTAATTGTGTTATTTATATGAATTACTTTCATTTCGATCTTTAGAATTTCCACATAACTTTATATTTTGATCCATCAAATAATGTAATTCTTAAATATTAAGTAATCAATGTTTTGATCAGTATTGGAGTTACTCCAGATACCTTTTTACTCTCACCTGTGTAATTTCTTGAATGGATATTTTTTACTTTTACTTGAGTAATTAGTGTATTTCTACACTACAGTAAAATTTCTGTATTTTCTTCCCACTGAATGAAGAACAAACATGTTTTAACCAGAAATCCACCAGACACAGAAACACCTGCACTCTGCCTGTGAGTGAGGACTTGCAGCATCATGCAGATGTTTTCCTGCAGTTTGAAGCATCGATGTTCTGACAACTTCTTTTCTGAAGTGAAACAGTTTTTAAATCATGCAACTGTGATCAATTATCTCTGAAAAAATAATCAGGAACAAGATGTCACCTCTGCAGCTTTCATCCACTTACAAGAAACAATCTGAACGAGTTTCTGCTCATTCCTGCTGACATGAGACACTCGTCGCTCCCAGGGAACATACTGATAACGCCATCATGCTCCCTGAGCCCCTATCAGGCTGCTGTTCCAGCTCGCTGGGATGTTGTTTCACACCGATAGAGAAAAGTCTTCCTGTTTCTAATGGAGCCACACACTCATGCATGCGAGTGTGTGTAACCGTAGACGGCTGAACGCTGCTGGATGAGGTCAGAAACGTTCGGTATTTCCGCCCTTGCCATTGGATTTTCACACTAAAGTCAGCTGCTGAGTTTGAGCAAGAAGCCAATGATGGACCATCAAAGTCCTCCTGCAGGCAGGGGGCGCTGTTTAACTGCACATGTTTTCAAATTGTCATTGATTTAAAAACTTTTTTTCAGTTTTAGTCACTTTCATTACCATTAATAATAATAATAATAATAATAATAATAATAACACATACATTTCTTTTTTTTTTTCTTTTTAAATTCTCAAACTGTTGTTTGGTTGTTTATTGTGGCTTTTTGGGCTTTTGTAGATGGAAAAAAGGGATTAATTTCCACCAAAAAACTCAGAAATTTTCAGATTAAGCTCAGAAACATTTTGGAAAAAAATTAGAAAATTTGTGAGTTTGAAATGTCAAAAATATTTAGATTAATTTTTATATTTCCTAGAAAAATGACATTTTCTGAACTTGTAAAGTCAATTTTTATTTTTATTTTTTTTTACATTTTCTGAGTTTTTAACGTGAAAAATTTTGACTTGTCAAGCAAAGAAATTAATTTTTTCCAGAAAATTTCTCAAGTTAATCTAAAAATTTCTGAGACTTTTTTTTTTGCAAATATTTGACATTTTTAGCTGGAAAATTTTCTTAACTCATCAAGGAAATTTCTGGGATTAATAAAAAAAAATATATATATATATATATATATATATATATATATATATATATATATATATATATATATATTCTTGAAAAATATTTATGTTTTGGATCTCAGAAATGTCATTTTTTTTCTTCTCATTTTGTTTTGCAGAAATCCACTCAATTATTTCTATTAACAATGGCCCAAAGATTTAATTGTTTTTGCCTGGCTGTAATACAGACATACTCAAACTTTAGCACCAACTAACCCAACTATTATAGACTTTTCAACAAAAACTGAGTAACCAGAGAGGTAACCCATGAATGCAATATCCATGCAGAAAGGTTGGGATTTAAACCCCTGACCTCCATGCTGCAAGGCTGCAGCGCCTCCCCAGCATGCAGCCGTCACCGAATCAGATTGGGAAAATAGAAATTAGCATCATAAACTTTGGGTTCTGTTTGAGTGAAAAAAGAGACAAAAAAATTACCAAAAAGCTTCTGCAAAAAAGCAACAATTTAAATGCAACAAATCTTTGTTCACTGCACTAATAAAGCTGCTTCAAAGCAACACTTTGTCCATTTCTATCCAGCATCTTCAGTTAAAACATCTGGATAAGAAAAGACAAAAAAAGATTTGTAAAAATTGAAGTGAACTGACCCAGCTTCAGAGAAAAAGTGGAGACAAAACAAACAACAGTCTAACTTAAGATGAGTTCTCCTGCAAAAAATCCAAACATCTTTAACAATTGACTGGATCTTTACTTCCAAAACAACAGTTCAGTCCACTGAAAACATTCGGTTCCTGCAGCAGCAGCCATGAAAGCTGATAAAGAATCGGGTTCAACGCTCCAGAAAAACCAAAACACCTAAAAACCAAATGATTGCTGCTCCCTGGTCTGGAAAAACAAACACCGGAGGCTGTTTAGATCTTTTTCAGTGAAGACTGTAGAAAACAGAAACAATCGCAGACATTTGCAAAAGAACCTAAACAAAAATACTTGGTAAGATTTTCTGGTTTTGCAGTGATGCTTTTGGTTAATATAATTAGCGTAATCTCAGTGTAGTTACTTTAAACATTTTGACAGCTGTTGTGTTTTTGACTTTTTTCTTGGAATCAGGATCGTCTCATCTCTGCACACAATGCTGGATCTGGAACATTTGACCTTTTGTCTTTCTGTTTATTTGCTTTTTATTGCAAAGATGTTTGGAATGAGATCACAACTCATTCTACAAACATTCTGCAGGTAACTATACAAATGATCACACAGGTCGAAAAGAGGAGATTTAAATTACAATCTCTTGGGAAAGTCTTTAGTTTCAATCTTAGCGGATGCAGTAGAGCAGTAAAGTTTCATGAAGGAAATGAGTTAAAAACATATTTAGACTTATTTTCCATCTGTTTTCTATTTAAATAGAATGTTAATAATTGTTCAGCTGATCTTGCTGGATCCCAGACTTCCTCTCTGAAATACTTTAAACATGTATCGGTTCTGGAGTCCCACAAGGTTCTGTTCTTTCACCCTATTCAGTCTCTGTGACGGTGAACGCCTCACTAGAGAGCCGACTGGGAAAACTTTAATGTTTCCCTGCAGCTGATATCTTAATGACATGTCTGCTTAAGAGACAATTTATCAACTCCACTCAGTTTAACGACTTTGTTTATGCCTTCACAGCAGCAGGAAGAACTCATTCATTGCACCATCAGAATATTTCACAAGATGTCGAGCACATTCGTCCGTGTAATAGTCATTAAAATAAAAGTGGATCCCAAAGTCTCCATCTGGTTTTTGAAGACGACATTAGAGCCCGCAGGCGGGCGTCGCACCAGCAGCAGCTTCCCGCTCAGCTCCAATGCTGCTGATGCTCAGGCCTTCCTTCGGATCCGGAACTGGAGAACCTGGAACCAAAGTCTCGGCACCTCACTTTGTAAACCCGGGACGACGGAGCTGAGGTGTGAGGAAGTGGAGAGCAAGTCATTCAAACATCTACATGATGAGACGAGTCTGAAACTGGCCGACGTCTGGATGTCTGGGACGGCTAGCATTTCTTAAATGTTGGCTTGGAGCAGATTTTCCCAACAATTTAACAAATCCTCTAAATCAGAGTAAAGCTAGAACAGAAGTGAACATTTTGGGTAAAAATCACCAAGTATTTTTGTCTCGTTTCTAGTGCAAATATCTCACTATACTCAGGATTCCTTTATTGTTATTGTGCATGAAAGCACAACTCAAATAAATACATACAAAATATAAGTAAATAAATACAGCAAATACAGAAGAATGCAAATAAAATAAAAATAAAAAATGGATGAATTTTTCCAGATGAAATTAATCAAAAACAGAAACAGTTTCTAGTCTGTTTCCTCCTGCTCTGTTACATCTTCATTACACTTGAAAAAAAATAAAACGACGTTACAGGCAACTTGGTTTCATTCGGTCCCTTTTATGATTTTGCTTGCAGAGAATCTATAATTCATTCTATAGTTTATTTATTTAGGATATTTTATAATTTAGAATGTAAAGGTTATTGATCTTTATATGACTTGAAAATGTCTCAAAACAATATTATTGTTTCTTGCAATAAATTCTGGGACTTTGACGCATTTTAATCGTCACTTTTTGACGATTAAATGCGTTTTCACCCAAAAAGCAACTTTAATCCGATTGAAAACCTGAGTCTGTTGATCAGAGTCAATGATCCCAGAAGCAGTTTCACCTTCAGGTTGATGAGGTCAGGATAAAACCACAGACAACTCCTTCCCTCCCTGCAGCTCCCACCTAATGGCTGCAGGCGTCTGCTGACATCCACTAAATAACAAGCTGAGTATTCGTGCCAGACGGGTCCAGAACCACATGCATCAAACAGCTGCATGGACTGCGAACAGACGCCTGCTGCAGCCGGGTTGTGTTCTCCAACCCTGAATGCTGGTGTTGGATTTTGCTGCGTTCGCCTCTGATTGAGTCGTTGCGAGAGACAAACTCTGTGACAGTCCACGCCCGATTCTCCAGTTTCCCTCGGAAATCTCTGCGGACAGAAATGAGCCGCGGTGTGGAGCTGCTGCCAAACAGCGACGCGCGCGCACACACACACACACACACACGCGCACACACACACACACACACACACACACACACACACACACACACACACGTTCACACCAACGCAGACTCGCAAAAGGATCGCGTTGCAATTCAGATGCCAAGAAACTTCTAACTCCTAAAGCATATGTTCTGCCGTCACACGTGTGTCGAGACTCCAGTTCGGTTTTGCTTCTGAAGCAAAATGCTTGAAAAATTCATAAATCTCTAAGTTTTATGGTTTGGGCCAGAAATAAACCTGCAGTGACGTCACTCAAACTCTGATCGGGTCAGGAAGAAGAAAAAGTCAGAAAACATTTTATCTGAACGCGCAAATCACTCAGGATGTCAGAAATGTGGCTTCAGTTAAAATAAAAGTTAACAAACAGGAAGGAAGGTTATTTCACTCTAAAGTCAATATTCATAAGACAGAAATTAAGTATCAATATCTGAGACAGCAGCAATATTCAGGAAATTAATCTATTCACAGGTTTTATTCATAGAGAAGATCTCAAATATTATATTTGACAGAAAAACTTAAAAATGTGGAGAAGCTGAACTTCTTCACTGATTTCTTGCCATCTTGGTTTAATTCTTGTGTTCATTGATCTGTTTCTGGATTTAGTTTAGATTATTTACTGTTTCAAGCTGGTTGAATCTTAAAATCAGACATCGGAAAAGAATCCAAAGATTATATTGAAGTAAGAGCAGCACGACTTAAACCTAAATTTACTCAGGTAAAGGTAAAAAGTAGCCGTCCGAGAACTTAATAAAGTGTAAAAATGTTTCAGTGCAATGGAAAAGTTGGTATTTTAAGAGCTAAAATAAAAATAATTCATAAAAATAATGGAATTACAAAACAAAGAATCTGGCAAAATATATATATTTTTTCAAATCAGTTTCTTTCAATATGATATTTAAAGCTATATATTGAAAGAATTGTGCAGCTGTTCGACTGTATCGAGTCATAGACAGAACAAAGATCATATCTGCCAGAAAACTCAAAGATTTGAGGGAAAACTGTTCAGAAATATCAAAATTAATCTTCAAAATTTTCTAGAATTTTTATTTTTACTTTTGAAACTTAGAAAACTTTCAAAAGTGGAAAATTTTCCATTTAAAATGAGAAATCTTACATTTTCAATTTTCTTTTCAAGAAAATTTATGAAACTGACAGTTTTTTTGTTGGAAATTTTACTTCAATAAATTGTGAAGAAGCAATACTTCACAATAAAATTACTAAAGTACAGCGAAGTAAAAATACTCCGAAAAGTAAATTTTTCCCCAAAAATTACTCAAGTAAATGTAACTAGTTACTGCACAACTGTAAAAAGCCTTTTTTTATTATTTCAGTTCTGACTATGGGTTTCTTATTCTGGAGTGTTTCTCTTCTCTGTAGTGACGCCTAGTGGTGGGGGAAAGAACTGCTGCTAGAACATCAAAATAAACGTGAAGAGATTTTTTGACTGAATGTGGAGGAAATGTTGATCCTGAAGAAACTTTTCACTGTGGGTTTGCAGCCATGCAGATTTAGGGTCGTCAGAATGAGTCTGTTTTTTGCTTCTCTGTGCCAGAACAACATCACTTTCCGTTCATAAAAACCCCCGCTTTAAATTTAATCTGGTAAATCTTCCACGCCAGACAAAGTCCAACCAAATAAAAGAATCTCTAATAGCTCCCATTTACTGTGATTTTTCAATAAGTTTCTGCAAAATCACCAGATTTATTTACAAATTTCCCTTAATTTTTCACTAAGATCTTTTTGTATTTTCACTCCTATGAATCCTCATTTCGTCATCTTGCTGCATCCAAAGTTGGGTAGTAACTTTGTGCTGGGTGTTTGGGAATAATGGACTTTTAGGAGTATTTTTTACTAATTGCATCTCTAATCTACTTTATCTCTATTGTTACTGGAGCAAAATTTCTGGATTTTCTTCCCACTGATTGAAAACCAAACATGTTTTCATCAAAAACTCCCCAGACTCAGAGATGCCTGCAGTTTCTGATTGTATTGCATTTGATTAATTTTGTACACCCAACTCTACTCATCATAAATATTACTATTACCTGAGGTCGACTGCTTTGTTTTACATCAATTAAGCCTTCAATAAATTAACTGCATAATCAATTTAAACAAGCTTGATCATTTTCTTTTGCATAATTAATTGTTTTTTGTGTTTTTCTTTCTGCCCAAAACTGGATGAGTAAAAGCTTCAGTTTGTTGCTATCATCTCAACTACACTGTAAAATCACAAAATCTTACCAAGTATTTTAGTTTCCTTTTCGTACAAATATTTTATAGCACTTAAAATGAGACAAAACTCATTTGAAAATAACTTTTAAACAAAAATTAATTTGTTTAAAGCCAATAATTTCTTAATATTGATTTTTTTTAAAGTACTAGATGCACTGGCAGATTAATTCACTTTTAATAAAACCTTTTCCTCATTAGTGAAATAATCTGCCAATAGAACTGGCAGTTTTTCAGAAATACTAGGAAATAATTTACCTAAAACAAGCTGCTATATCCAACTGAAAAGTGACTTGTAAGGTAGTTTTGTCTGATTTTAAATTTACATTTTATGTTTATCGATTTTTTGATGGACAACTTTCCTTACAGACCCTTCAGTGTTAATTTTGTTTGTTTCTTTGTTTATTTATTTTCGATATGTTCTGGTTCCAGTGTTAAATGTTTGACAGAAATCAAAGTTTATTGATTTTTGAGAGGATGCGCTTGTGTTTTTACTCTATTACTGTTTCATCGTTCTTGAAAATGGTTTCAAAACAACAATTTGTGGTTTATCATAATAACTTCAGAGACAAATTTTATTCTGATAAGCGTGTTAATTTAATAAATCTGTTTGTTTTTTTTCTCTTGCGAAACACATTAAGAGCTGGTGTAAATTTAATTACACTGCAGAAACACAAAATCTTATCAAGTATTTTTGCTTCAGTTTCTAATCCAAATATCTTAGTAGACTTAAAACAGGACAAAACTAACTTCTTAGGCAGATGTAGAAGCGTGTTTTAAATCAATAATTCCTCAATATTGATGAAACTGTTCTTGATCCATTGGCAGATTATTTTATTTGTAACAAGATATTTTCCCCATGTTATAAATTAATTCATCTGCCAAAGGAACTTCAGCTTTTTAATCAAGTTATTTCCTTGAAACAAGCCTTGAAACAAGCCTCGATTTCTGACTGAAAAGTTAGTTTTAAGTTGCTTTGTCCTGAGATATTTGCACTAGAAGCTGGACTGAAATGACTTGGTGATGTTTAATGTTTTGTAGTGCAGCTGGACCGTTCTGTCCCGCTCTCTCCCGCGCGGCTCACCTGTGTGATGCAGCTTCAGCAACCCGACCTGCGCGATAATTTGCCCAGATTGAAAGTTTCCCGAGAAAGAAAACGCAGCTCATCTCCTGGCTTACATACCGCGCTAATGCAAAGCCTGCCGTGCTAATCTGACCGGCTAACTGCTGCTTCCTGTGGCAGATGGTTGACCTTTCAGCGTGACCCTGTTCAGTTAGCGGTTAGCCGGCCCTCAGCCTCCCTGAGCTAATTTAAACCCCAGCAGTTGTTGGTGGCAGCAGTTGTTAATATCTGATCTCT
The DNA here is from genome assembly GCA_922788865.1 of Poeciliopsis turneri. Taxonomy (NCBI): domain Eukaryota; kingdom Metazoa; phylum Chordata; class Actinopteri; order Cyprinodontiformes; family Poeciliidae; genus Poeciliopsis; species Poeciliopsis turneri. Next base: position 389,683 of record CAKLNU010000845.1, read on the forward strand.
GATCGGCAGGTTGAACACAGACCGACCTATAAATACCGTCAGCTAGTTTATGCTAACCCCAGATCAGACCGTGTTGCACAAAACTGAGCCTGAAGCTCATCATCATCATCATCATCATCATCATCATCATCATCATCAACAAGTGGCTCCTTAAACTATTAAAAGTCTGAGTCATATTTAGTGATGGATAATGTGGCAGAGCGTAGATCTCTGCTGCGGTCTTAGGTTTACTGTCACGGGATCGTCCTGCTGATGTTGCTTCACACGTCGGACCCAGAACCATCTGAGTCGGCGGCTGGAGCTCCGGCGCTACTGATGGGATCCAAACTGCTGCTCTGACCAGCAATCAGAGGCAGAGCAGCAGAAAAACACAGTTTCTCTTCTCCCATCAGCTTCCAGGTCCAGTTTCTTCACCCCTGGGAGAACCTCAGGGCTCAGTTCTAGGAACTCGTTACATTTGCTAACATAACTTCTTATGTACTTTTAGGAGTATCTTTACTCTGCTGTACTTTTTACTTTTACTTGAGTAATTTTATTTTAAAGTATCTGTACTCTCATTTGAGTAAAATATCTGGATTTTCTACCCATTGAATGAAAATCAAACATGTTTTAACCATTAATTCATCAGACACAGACACAAACCTGCAGTTCCTTTTAAAGTTTCAAAATTTGATTTGTAAATTTTTTGGGAAAAAAATTTAATCATCTTTTGCCCAATGTAGTTATTTTTTGTTATGAATTATTGTCATTTTGGTACCAAAAATGACAAAATTTCCACCAAATACATTTTACTTTTACTTGAGTAATTTTATCATGAAGTATTTCTACTATTACTTGAGTAAAATTTTTAGATTTTCAACCCACTGAATTATAAACATGTTTTAAATAAAAATTCACCAGATACAGATGCAAACCTGCACTTTTTGTTAAAGTTTCATGATATTTTTAATGACAGAAACTGATTTGGAAAATAAATATTTTACCTAATTGTATTATTTATTGTTATTTCTATAATTTATTGTCATTTTGGTCCCAAAAATACTAACATTTCTACGTATCTTTATATTTTGGTCCATCTGATGATGTAATTTTCAAATATTAAATGATTGATAATTAATTAATAACTTTTTCAGTCTTCAGTAATTTCTTGGATGTCAACTTTTTACTTTGACTTGAATAAAAATATGATGAAGTATTGCTACTTTTACCTGAGTAAAAGCAATTATCAGGCGAAGCATCGTTTGTTTATGTATTTTAGGTTTTTTATTTTGTATTTTCAAAGATCCTGTCAATTTAAAAACATTTTTTAACTCAAAAAGACGATAAACACCCCCTGCCTTCAGGCTCAGCAGGTTTTCTTCTTTTGATTTAGTCCTAAAACTTTAAAACTTTGGTGTAAAAATGGATCCCAGCCTAAAAGTTGACTCACTTTCAGCGCCGCGGTCCAGTCCGCTGGCTTTCTGTCATGTCTAGACGCCACAGAGAGACACTGATCCACACTTTTATCACCTCACGCCTGGATTACTGTACCTCTCGTTTGACTGAATTTCATCAGGTGTCCCTCTCACTGCTACAGTACAGAATGTGTCTCTTAACTTGTGCAAGCCAACAATAGCTGTGGTTCCTGACTTCCCCTTCAGTTGTAATCATTGCAGTGAAACAAACATTATTTCGTGTTGTGTAGCAGTTAAATTTGCCCCATAACCAAAATAAAACCTACTCCTTACATTTTCCTTCTTATTTTGAGAAGATTTTAATTGAATTTATTAGGAGCGCGACTCAACCAGAACCAGATTAAAAACAAAACCTCCAGACATGCCCTTCTATTTTCACTTTTAAAAAATGTCAACATAATCAGTTCATGTGGAAAACAAGTAACTTGAATTAAGACAAGATGTAAATCGGAGCGAAGGTTTCCGGATGAAAGTGTGACTTGGAGCTGTGGAGAAGCTGTTTTTAGAAACTACAATCATCGAAAACCCATCCAACAGATCAAGGTTTGACCCCACTGTGTAATCTCAGCTCTGCATGCTCCACCACACACACACACACGCACACACACACACACACACACACACACACACACACATACACGGTTCATGTCACACCTCACTTCCATCTGAAACACTTGACTCAAGCTTACCTTCTTCTGCTTTTTCCAAACTAAACCCGGTAAACATCCAATTCCCTGCAGGACGGTTACCTATCGGTGTGTTTTCCAGCTCGTCTTCCTCTCTCTGGGTCCGTCTGCCGTCTTCAGCTTTGCTTCTCTGACTGAAACATGAGAGGTGAGGTAGTGTGTCTTCTCAGACGCGCATACAGAAACACGCACACGCACACACAGGAAGCCACATGCTCATCAGTTCTCTGCTAATCATTTTTTTCCCTCCCTGGGTGTCATTTTTTTGTGGAGGAGGACTAAAAACCAAACATCTACCAGAACCACTGGGCATCAAACCTCCTCTGCACAGACATTACCGCCTCAGACTGGGGCTTTGGAGGATCTGTCTATGCAGAAGCAAGAAGAAATGATGAATCCAGCCTGGTGTCTTCCCTGCTCTGTCATCCGTCTCTTCTGTTTCATATTCAGCTTCATTATTGTTCTTGTCATGTTTACGATTTGAAGTGCAGCAACAGTCAGAAAGAGAAGAAACGAGGGAGTGAGATTAATTCACACCACAGCTGAACTAGAAGTAAAACTGAAGAGAAACTGAAAACCAATAAGGAAGGCCTGACAATAGAATAAAGTAAGAGTGTTTTCACGCCTGTTAGACTGATAAATCACAACATTTGTTACCTTTTCAGCTGCTGCAGTTCTCTATCTCACTGCATTAAGTCAAACCAACCAAACCCTAAAACACAGTTCCCCTCCTCGCCTGCGGTGGCGCTGCAGCAAGAACCACAGAAGAAAACGACACATAAACCTCTAAGGAAAACAATGAGCACAACTTCCGTCTTCACAAAATGTAACAAAAATGGACTAGCGTCAGATTTTAGTGGTTGTAGGATTTCTCTTTTGTCTTTTTTAAAACAGCGATTTCCTCTGCTAGACCTAGCTAGACTCGCTGGGGTTTTTTTGTGAAATTTACCCAGAATGCCCTGCGGTACAATCCACTTCCTGCTTTTGGAGCAGTCTCGTTTACATAACGTATTTGAACCGCATCAGAGTTCACTTCAGCCAACAGAGTCCTGGGTTTTCAGGTGGACCACAGTTCATTCATATATCCCCAAACAAATGGACCAAATGCACCCTTAGGAACCAAACACAAAGGAATTAAACTGGTATGGAAATACATTTTGAGCAATAATGAGTGCAGAGAAATTAATTAAATGATCTAACATCTAACATACATGAACAAGGAAATGATCCATTACTGGAACCAAACTGCATTTTTTAAAAACTGTCAGCAGCAACAAAGCAGATTCTTTAAGGAACAATTTAACCAACAGGTTAAACAGATCTGGCTAAATTCACACCTCGTTTGCTTTTGCATTTTATCACAATAAAAACATGTGTTAAGTTATGTTTAATGTTCTATTACTTTAATGGACGTTATAATGCAGGCCTGTTTATATAGTGATAGTTTACACTTATACATTGGAGGAACTTTTAAGTTATTTTTGAATTTAAAAAAAAATCTGATTTGTACATTTCCTCATATGTTGCTGACTTTGATGCACATTTTAATAACCATAAATCCATATATTTACTAATAAGCATCTAAAATGTATAATTTAGATTTTTTTTTAAAATTTAAACCAAAGGGTAAATAAAATGAATAAAGGTCAAACTAAAGTCGATCTGAGTTTTGCTTTTCGTCCACTAGAGGGAGAACTAGTCAACCACACAGATCTTTGAGTGGTCCAGCATCAGATAAATAGAGTTTGAAAGTAAAAAAGTAAAAGTACTTTGTTACTGTACGTAAGTAGATTTTTAAGGTACCTGTACTTCATTTTAATATTTATTTTGCTGATGATTTTTTACTTTCTCTCCTTACATTTTAAGAGAAATACCTGTATTTTCTCCTTACATTTTCATTTATGGCTCGTTACTTCCACAATGAAAAATAATTACAAGGAGTCAAAACAAATCATAAAAGATCCACATCTCACACAAAAGGTGTTTTAGTGTCAGTAATTCTCCATTCAGTTGGTTGCAGCCAAACGAAGCAGAAGAACAAACTGTGGCAAGAAAACAACATGGATGGAGACTTTAACCTGAGTAACACATCCCCTATTCTAACCTTATTTTAAAAAATCCTCGAATACAGTCTGGTGTTTTATATATAAATGTGTGTGTGTGTAAATCAATTGCCACTGTTTCTCTAAATTATTCTTAAAAATGTATAATTTGAAAACGAAGAAAATATCTCTTTTCTTCAGTCCTACATTATATAAAATGTTACTTTTCTCTAATTTATTCTAAAACCATATTAGGGATGGACTATAAAACATTTAGCGCCATTGTACCTGGGCCAACCCGCCAAACGGCGCCATGTTTGCTTTAAGAGCGTGAGGCGCATGCGCACAGCTTCATGACGCCACGTGAGCGTTTAATGAAGACGCGGTTCGCACCTGGTTGCAGAAGACTTGATACCAGCGAGTTGACACACATCCATCCTGGGACCCGGATTAAAAATTGACTTTTCTGATTATCCAAGACGCCGAATCCGCCCAACTTACATCACCGAGGATTTCTGTGGATTTCTGTGGATATTCCTGAAATGGTCTCCTTGTCCATGGGCCTCGCAGGTGGCGTCCACCTGCTGGAGTGGACGCCACTAGACGCCACCAGGCCGCGGTTGGGTAAGTTATTATTAGGACGCCTCATTCAAAATGGTTTGCTTCGTACGTGATAAGGATATTGAAACCGTTTTCTGTGTTTAAATTGACCAGACGAGGAGCGACTCAACATGGCGTTTGATTGCTGGCGTCCCGGAAATATCTGGCAGTCGATCGATAATGGATTACCCTAGGTTGATCTACAAGCAAGCTGAGGGTCGCTTCAAGCTGCCCGGGGGATCCGCCCAACTCATCAAAGGTTTGTTAAAACAAAGAACTGTTCGATGGCGGGTCCAGAAGACGTCTCATGGTAGGAGCTGCTGGTTAAAGGCCAACGCTCGGCCTCTTGCTCTGTTGGTTTGGTTTGATTCTCTGCTGAGAGTCAATGAGCTGAGAAGGATTCTGCTGGTTTAAATCCTTCTGTTTTGGTTTTTGTACTGCAGTTTTTGAAACTGCTGCTGTGGTCAATGTGAGCTGTGCAATTAGTTGTTGGCATCTTAAGTTAATGTTTAAAAGTCGTGATGTGAAAGAAAGATGTCTGCCAAGGATTTGGCAAACAGTTTAGAGGCTGCAGAAAGTGATTTAGTAGTGCATTAAGATAATTATTTTTTTGGTGAATACTATAAAATATTTTTGGGTGTAAATAAGGTATTTCATTTACATTTCTACATGCATACCTTTTTTATTTTTTGTACCTACTAAATATTTAGTTTCAAATTTTGTGCAAATATTTCAGAGGCAGGGTTCATACTTTAATAATTCAATAAATCAAACAAATTTACGTTTATCCGTGAAAATCGATTTTATTTTTGCGTCGAAACAACAACAAAGCGCTTGCCATTTTGGAATTTCATTTCTTCTGGATGACGACAGACAACAGAGATCGACTGGAGCTTCAGGTCAAAGGTCACAGGTAATGTTCACACAGTCTAATCAATCTCTTTTCGCAGGTTTTCAGCTGAAATTAACTCCAGGTTTTTCTTCTAGAGACACGGGGAGCTGTTTTTAACTCAGTTTCTCTCCTAGCCTCAGCGAATGGTTGACCTTCTGTTGCACTAATTGTTTTCCCTCCCTTTAAAATCAGTCAAGCTGTTTCTTTCAGAGATGAAGCAGTCGAAAAAGGAGTTTCGACTGCAACTAAATAATTTTTCTCCCATAGAAACTTCATCTCTTCTTCTTCTGTTCTTCTTTTTCCTCTGTCCTTTCAAATCCCCCGGGGGTCGTGACAGATGGCCTTTCTTACAGAACCACCTTCTGGTTCTGCTGGAGGTTTCTTCCTGTTAAAGGGAAGTTTTTCCTCTCCACTGTCACCCCATGCATCCTCAATATGAGGCATTGCTTCAGGTTAACTTTTAACCAATTTAATTGGTGCAATGTTGACCTCTTTAAGTCTTCCTTTTAAAGGGAAGTTTTTCTTCTTCATTATCTTCATGCATCCTCAGTAGAATAGTTTGGAGCTCATGGTTGAAACGTTAAGGCCACGAAGAATATGGACTGAGAAGATGTAGATGCCGATCAACAGTTTTTGTCAAGATGGAGAGTCTGAAAACTCTGGGATATTCTGGTGGCAGCTGTACAGAACAACACAGTGAAGGTGGGAACATAGCAATGACGACAAAGACCAACAAGACCAATGACCCACAGGGAAAAATCCCTTCAGACGACCGACGGCTGACTGTACCCGACAATGACTGACTGAAAAGGCCTTCAGCGTCCTCTTCCTGATGGATGACCTCGGTGACTTCAAGAAATGCTGCAGGTATTTTGCTTTGACTTTTATAAGTACGAGTGTTTGAAGAGAAAAAATTTCTTTGAGTTGTTAAAGGATTTGACCTACACCTGTTCTGTTGTCTTCCTGCATTATTGTCCTTCAGGAATCCACCTGGGTCAACTTTTCATCCGATTTCATCTTTAATCATCCCCCCCACTGACGGATGGAAAGGCCTTCATCGCCCTGCTGCTGATGGATGACCTCGGTGACCCCACCATCAGTTCGGCAGTCTAGTTCAAAAAATGCTGCAGGTATTTTGCTGTCAGTCAATTTTTTTTTTTTAGAATTTTAATGGGGGTGACATCATGCTGCAAAGGGTCTGTAGTCTAAAATAGCATTTGAAGCTCTTAAGAATGTCATGATGTATATTGTGATAAAGCAAAAATGTATATTAGATTTTCCTCATATCCCCCAGCCCTTCAGCACCTCCCTCTCCGCCTGCTGATGAATGACCTCAGTGACCCGACCACATCAGCATCTGCAGTCTTCCTCAAGAAATGCAACAGGTATTGGCATTACACTTAGAAGTAAGTTTGTGAACATTTTGAGTTGTTAAAGGGTTTGACAGGAAATCTGCACCCATCTGTTGTCCTTCAGGAATCCTCTTGGATCATCCAGGACCTTCACCAATGCAGGGAGGAGGCCGCCATCGCAGACGGACGGGAGGAGGCCGCCATCGCAGACGGACGGGACGGACGGGAGGAGGCCGCCATCGCAGACGGACGGGAGGAGGCCGCCATCGCAGACGGAGGGACGGACGGGAGGAGGCCGCCATCGCCAGTGGATGGAAAGAAAATGACAGAACTTGAAACATTTCACACCAGCTCAGTTTCTTTTTCTACCAAAAACTGAATTAGTCTTCAGTGAAATTGAAGGACAGTTTGGTTTACAGAGACTTCATAATTCATTTTGTTTTTATTTATTGTGGTTAGATTACTGGAGAACAAATGTCACTTTTTGAACTTGTGTATTTCTACGGTTAACTTTTTGTTTTCTGTCTTTCTCTCTGTAGAAGCTCCACCTGGTCTGGCTTCCTGATTGGCTGCGGTTCCTTCCTGCAGGAGGCCATTGGCTGGCATGATGCTGCCATCACCTCACCGTTGTCCCGCTCCGGTTAACGTTCCACTTCCATGAATGTAGAAAGTTCTCGTGACCAGCCGACCTGTTGTCTCTGCTCAGTCTTCTCTCAGGTCCAGTCGGTCGTGGTAGATGGCTGCAGGTTCTGAGCCCGGTTCTGATTCTGCTGGAAGTTTCTTCCTGTTAGGAGAGTTCTTCCTCTCAACTGTCGGTCCGTGCACGCTCTGAGGAATTGCTGCAAGGTCAACGACTCAACACGAGCAACTTGCTGTCGCCCCCTGCTGGTCAGGAGGAGCAACTGCTGTAAGACGATGACTCCATGCAGTCTGCTGGGTTTCCTTTGGTACAAATTGTTTACACTACTTTAATAATTAACTTAGCTTATTGTACTGTTAATTAATGCAATTGAAATATATCTGATTGAACTCAAATTATTTCCAAGTGCATTGAGACGACTTTTACTGTGAATTGGCACTATATAAAATTAAGCATTAAATTAACCCCAACAACAAATAAAACAACCAATACACCAAATCCAAAACCCCAAATAAAATACAAAAACCCAAAATGCAAAACCCCAAATGCATATACAAAAACCCAAAATGCATAACCCCAAATGCATTTACAAAAACCCAAAATGCAAAACCCCAAATGCATATACAAAAACCCAAAATGCAAAACCCCAAATGCATATACAAAAACCCAAAATGCAAAACCCCAAATGCATTTACAAAAACCCAAAATGCAAAACCCCAAATGCATATACAAAAACCCAAAATGCAAAACCCCAAATGCATATACAAAAACCCAAAATGCAAAACCCCAAATGCATATACAAAAACCCAAAATGCAAAACCCCAAATGCATATGCAAACTAACATAAATTTTCATTTATAGTGCTATTTCACAGCTATGTCGTCAATTTTGTAGGGATTTTATTTGAATTCTTAGATTCCAATTGATCCAAGTTCTCAAAGCATCAATAACCAGGAACAGAGAAGAGAAAATGGAGACAGTTTTTATTATCAGACCAATAAGTAAAATCTACTTCGTAATTTGTATGTAGGATGTTTTTTGTTTTGTCTGTAAAGAATAAGAATGAATGTGAAACAGACAGTGAGGATTCTGATGATGTAGCAGTTCAGTCATTCCTTTTAGAAAGCCACTGAGAACTAGGCAACGCTGCGCAACTGTGCAGTCGTGTTTGGTGAGGTGCGACAGAGTCAGAGAACTTGGAAACGCTGCGCAACTGTGCAGTCGTGTTTGGTGAGGTGCGACAGAGTCAGAGAACTGGGAAACGCTGCGCGGTCTAGTTCTCAGTGGGCGAAAGTACAAATGGAATGACATTGAAGTAAATCTTTACAGATAATTTGGTCTCTGTCTACTCGAATGTGATCTTTTTATATGATTTTTAGGCCCAAAATGCAACATCAGTGTATGCAAATGACAAAAGTGTAAATTCACAAAGTTCAGATTGTCCTGAAAAAAATTATGCAATTAATGGTTTCTACTAAGAAATATAAAGGTAAAATCAAAATTTGTCAAACGATGATTTATGCTATGGACCAAAGAGGGTTTTAAAGTAGTGTAAATAGTTTGTACCAAAGGAAACCCAGCAGACTGCATGGAGTCATCGTCTTACAGCAGTCGCTCCTCCTGACCAGCAGGGGGCGACAGCAAGTTGCTCGTGTTGAGTCGTTGACCTTGCAGCAATTCCTCAGAGCGTGCACGGACCGACAGTTGAGAGGAAGAACTCTCCTAACAGGAAGAAACTTCCAGCAGAATCAGAACCGGGCTCAGAACCTGCAGCCATCTACCACGACCGACTGGACCTGAGAGAAGACGGAGCAGAGACAACAGGTCGGCTGGTCACGAGAACTTTCTACATTCATGGAAGTGGAACGTTAACCGGAGCGGGACAACGGTGAGGTGATGGCAGCATCATGCCAGCCAATGCCCTCCTGCAGGAAGGAACCGCAGCCAATCAGGAAGCCAGACCAGGTGGAGCTTCTACAGAGAGAAAAAAACGGATCACAGAAAGGTAGCTGTCATGTGTTTTCTGTCTAATTTGTCCCTAAATGTAATAAATCTTTATAATTCTGATTTGTACAATGTCAGTCTGTAAGAAAAAAAAATGGAAATAAACCACTGCTGATTGATGGCAGCCATTTTATACCAGTTAATATCATCAACTTCCTCCACCATGTTCTCTCACCACAGTGCCACCTTCAGGCCTCTCCAGGTCAGTTCAACTGTTTCTGGTTTTATTTTTCCCTCCATAAATGTCACCTTATCGCGGTGGAGGAGTTTGAGTGTCCCAGAGATCTGAGAGCCGTCAGTTATTCTTTTCCTCTTTGCTTTAATTTGTTCCACTGCAAAGAGGCAACTTTTATAAGTTTATAATTTTACTTGTATTGTTCAAATGTTTTTTTACTTTCTGTACTAATGATGATAGATGTTTTAAGATAAAGGTTTTACACTTGTATAACATTTGATCATGCTAATTGATTGGTGTTATCACCATGATGCTAATGCTATTTTGTATAGATTTAAGTGCATGCTATATGCTAATGCTAACATCTCCCCATTGTTGGGTTGAATAAATGAAAAAATCCTCTGAATCCAGACTTTATGTTTTGTAGTTTTTCCACCGAACAAAATCACACAATGCAAGTTTGTTTTTAAATTGGGATTTTTACACCAGTAACAGTGACTGCAAACTGACTAAGCTCAGTTTGTAGCATTGGACATGAAGAGCAGCGCACCAATTGGGTCGTTCCTGCAGTTTTCATTTGGCTTCACATGTACTTGAATTTTTATGTAATTTTAAAAAATTTTTATATTTATTTTTCATACCAACACAGCAGGTCGCTCATGGATGACCTCACTGACTTTATATGGTTTTTTGGCTAAGAAAGCCAAACTGTCGCTTTTACTTTCTTAAATATTCAAGTTTGAGAGGTTAATGTTTTGGATTGTAGTTCAACAACAAATTTATTTCCTTTATTTAACCAGGTAAACCCCATTGAGACCTGAATCCTCAAAACTACGACTTGCATAATTGTGCTAAATTATTATGCTTAAGTGTAGCAGTGGTCCACACATCTCTGACTATATCAGTCTGTTTCTCTGTTCTTCTTTAACTGGGAGAACCATCTCAGTTCTGGGAGCAGGTTTGTTTCCACTCAGATCATCACTTATTTCTTGGACTTTCACAAACCGATCTCCATGTCTGGAGGAAAAGACCACTGGCATTACATTACTTCAGCATAAACTGAGGTTTATTTTTGTTTTTCTGCTTCCAGTTGAACATATTTAGGATGTTACATCAGCACATTTTAATACAGAAATGTGGGCTCAAAGAAAAGTGTTTGCATGTGTGTGTGTTTGACAAACACGCCTCATCTCACTCTCCTTTGCAGAAATGTTTTATTTCAGCCATGTTGGGGTTTTTCCATCCTGTTTAAGGTCATGGGATGTTTTTCTTCGTGTTACAATTTTTTTTTTTTTTTTTTTGCTTAAACCTCCATTTTTCTGTCGTTACATCCTCACCTACACAACAAAGTTTTTAAATTAGAAGGTGATGCTGCTCCATCAGAAATCTGCTTAAAGATTATCAGTGGCGCCCCCTGTTGGACGGCAGCCAAACTACATGAAAAGCTGTAATCCATGGAAACTAATGTTAATCTAATAAACCGTTAGACATCCATAATAAAAACTTTATATATTTTTCAAAAAAACTACTTTTAAATGGAATAAACTGAACCAATAGAAAGAGACTACTGCACCAAACTGACACCCAGAGTAGATTTAATTTATAGTTCTTTAAGCCGTTTGGCATCACATCACAAAGCAGCGACCAGCTGGACACAACTGGAGAAAAGATGAAAGTGCGTTGGAGACATCGGGACAGGAGGCGGCGTCCAGAGTCCTTTCTGTCGCAGCGTTTTGATCTGATGATGGAGGCTTGCGTTTTGGCGTTCCTCCACCCTCCGGTTGCCCTTTGTCATACCAACTCCTCTCTTCCCCGCTCCACCACCTTCTGTTGGAGGCCCCGGCCGTAATGGCCGCGCCAGGGCCCGCCGCCTCCTCGACTTCTGGCCCGGCTGTCCCGGTGCTGTTGTGGGGGTCCGGGGGCCCCAAAGTGGTGCGGGGCAGGCCGGTAGGGGCCCCTTCTTCTCCCTCTGTGACCCCTGGCTCCATCTTTTGGGCCCTCACAGTCTAAATCAGTCGGAGGAACCTGCTTCTCTGGTTCCTCCCCCGACCCGGTCCGGCATGGCGTCTGTTGGCCACCGCCTCCCAGGATCACCTGTGATTGGTCGGTGCAGTCTGATAGAGCGAGTCGCTCCAGGTGCTCTGTGATGGGGGGGCCCTGCCCATGACGGGGTTTGGGTCTTCCTCCTCTTCTCGGCGCTCTGGCCTGGTTCTGGTGCCTCTGGGCCTGGAAGCCTGGCACCTGGGACAGACCGGGAACAAACCGCTCCGATCGGACGCCGGCTTCATCAGAGGAGGAGGAAACCGGGGGCGCGGGGGACGCATCGACCTCCGGGTTTACGTCTTCAGACACTGGAGGCGCCTGCAGGGAACAACACAACCAGAACCAGAGGTAACTGAAACCGGACCTGTTAGGATTACAAGCTGTGCCAGAAGTTATTGCAATAAACTATATTGTTGTTTCGAGACCGTTTTGAAATGGAAACAAATAAAATTAGTCTCTAAACCTCAAAAAGACTAAGATTTCTGTCAAGTTTTTGGTAGAAAGAGGAAAACGATAAATCGAGTTGGTTTTAATTTATTGTTCAATTCATTAATTTCGGAGCTTATTTTTTTCAGCTGCTTCACACCTTCAGGAATCCATTTCACACTTTCTGTCTGTTCCAGCCAAACAGGACAAGAGGCGTCGCTAAAAACCAGCTGAAGGCTTCAGCCACACAAATTAATTAATATAATCATCAATTTGTGTTATCGATCTAATCTATAGTTGAAAAAGACGAAATCTGATGACTTATTTTTGGTCAGGATACTTCCGATTAGCTAAGCAGCAGAAAAACTGTCAAGTTTTCTTTCAATAGTTTTTTAAAATCTTCAAATATGAATGTTTGTTTCATCAGAATTTGTAAATCAAAGTTTAATCATTTCATCTTCAGAGGACAAACCTGATACATAGCCAATAAAAATGATATTAAGTCTAACTGACCTTAAACAGGATGTTCTTTTTTAGCGATTACTATTCAAACGGTGTGTAAATATGTGGTCACTGACTCGGTTTTAACGATTTAATTAGACTTGATGAATTAATCAGGTGGCTGATCGGCATCCCTACCTCCTGGATGTGGATCAGGAATCGATTGGATTCCTCCTCCGGGTCGATGATCCCGCCGTTGCACCTCTGCTTCTCCAGAATCTTCTGGAGTTGACCCCACTTCCTCTGAAAGTCTGAGCCGATCGCCGCCTGATCGAGCTGACAGGAAACTGCCGTTAGACTCCTGACCGCTACGGTCAGCACATCGGCACAAGAACATGCAAACACAGGAGAACATTTACTCCAAAACGTTTCCACACAGAAAGGCATCGATCTCCAAACTGAAAACAAGGATAACTTCTACAATTGTGAAGTGAGAAATTTGCAGGAAGTTCTTTAAGACTCAAGTGGTAAATCTAGGAGATCAAATTAATTTTATCTTTTGTTTTTTTAAGCACTTGGTCTGTTTTGTGTCACTTATAAAGTTTTTTTTATACAAATTTCTGACCTTTCAACATCAAAAAATTTTCACGTTTTCTGGCTAAAATTTAATAGTCTGTTGCCAACTTTTACTTCTATTCACCAAGTTGCAGCTCTGAGCTGCTCCTGATTAGCTTCATGCTGGCTGATTTACCTCAGGCAGTTCCGGTGCAGGAGATTTTAGAAGCTGGTTTCTGTCATACGTGAGAGTCTCTCTGCAAACCGGACACACCACCGTCAGCTCCTGTCGGAGGACAGTCCAGATTTAGGAGGATTTTGATTAAACTGTTTTGAGTTTTTCCGTCCAGCTGCTGGTATCTGACCTGAACGCTGCTTCCATCTCTGGTTTTATCCTCCTCCAGCTCCTTCTCCCTCTGCCGCAGCTCCCGCTCTGAGTGGACCACGTAGCGGCCGAGGCAGTGGGAGTGGAAGTAGTGGTAGCAGCTCGTCTTGGTGAAGGTCTCGCCCTCCTGAGAACCGAAAACAGAAATAAACTCATATCAGAACTGAAAAAACACAGAATATTTTTTTGGTCTAGTTTCTGTAGAAATATTTTCAATAAGACAAAACTGGTAGGTCAAAACTAACATCTTTTCTGCAAGGTATAAGAGCTTGTTTTTTTGTTGGTTAAGAAAAATAACGTTCCACTGATTATTTCATTTGTAACATGGGAAAATGTTTTAAGTGAAAGAACCTGCCAGTGGAACTAGTACTTTCTTACTCAAAAATAAGGATTTAATGACTTTAAATAAGCTCATATCTTGTTGAAACATTACTTATAATTTAGTTTGGTCTGACTTCATGTGCATTGTAAAGTAGACCAAAAATACCTGGATAGATTTTCTGTTTTTGCAGAGTCGGCCTGTCAGGATAACATTTTCCCAAAAGTTATTATGAGAAACAACAATTTTGTCATTTTGAGACCACCGTAATGGCAAAATAACGCAAGAGCATACTCTGAGATCAATAAATTTTATATTCTAATGAATATTTAAGACTAAAACTGGAATATATTTTAATTTTCAAAATAAAAAAAATAAAAAAACATGAGTACTGAAATCTCTGAGAACAAAATTATCCCTTGAAAAATCAGCTGGTTGAGACCAAAGCAAAAGTCTGAGGACTTTTATCATGCAGTTTTTGGTAAAAAGAGAGAAAACAGGAAAACAATAAATCCTGAAAATGGATATTATTGAGCTTATTTTAAGTGATCACGTGATTAACTGGTTTATTGTGACAGGCCTAAGTGAGCAAATCTGAGGCATGAGGTTGATGACCAGATCTAACCTTCAGAGATGGAAACACCTTACCTTGAAACCATAAAGGCATATGACACAGTTTCCATGAGGAATATTGCTTTCAGTCAAGATTTCTTTAGCTTTCTGTGTAGATATAAAGCAAACCAGAGGGTCACAGAAAGGACAAAATGCCTCCAATAATCAGATTTTGATTTAAAGCCGTTCTGTTCTGACCTCGATGAGTTGATACAACACCGGAGAGCCGAGCCACGATTCAGCCTCCGCCTGGAGACACTTCTGGACGCTGCGCAGAAACAATCACATCATCATTAAAAGCCGAGACTCTGGGCTGCTGTGAAGGCGGCGCAGCAAAGTTTTCACCTGCTGAGTTTATCGTCGGAGAGCCCGCGTGGGTTATGGATGGAGATGACCGGAGACGACGAGGGATACTGAAGAAATGAAAGAAAGAAAAGTTGTCAATCACCTTTAACCCATTCTGGACTAATGATGCTAATTAGCTTCATACCTTTATTGAATGTAATTAAATGGAAATGGACACTACAGATTATTGTTCAGACTATTAGAAGTGCTTTGATACCATCTAGTGGTGGACGTGTGAATTACATGTTCATGGAAGTGTGCAGTGGGGCGACCACTGAATTTTGCTGGTTAAACTCAGTAAATATTAATCCTAAAACAGATTCTGGAAATTCTAAAATTTATTTTAACTGGGAAAAAGCTTCTAGTATAGTACAGTAATTGTATCTTAAAAATATTTATCATAAGAAACACTACAGGATGAAAACAAATTGTTAAAAGAAAAAACATTGAATTTTAAAAATTTATTTTTTTTGGCAAAAAATATGCTATGAGCTCATGAAAAAGTGCAGCATTTTTTTTTTTTTAGCTGCATTGAAAGCCTGCAATGGTTGTTCAAAAACATTTTGAGTCAAGCAATAAAATAATTAACATACTGAGTTTAAAGAGTTTATCATTCCTTAAGTGCCTGGTGAATCCAATTTGCATCATATCCAAATTTACACGAAAGTGTCTGCAATTTTCACATGTGATTGACAGAAAAAACACACAAACTCAGATTGGAGGCAGAAAGAGAAGAAAGAAGGGTGTTAATTCAGGGTGGGAGGTCGTCGTACCTGCAGATCGAGGTTCAGAGTCAGAGTGAGTCGGACAAACTGGGAGACGGAGTCCTCTGCAGTGGATGGATACAGAACCAGACTCACCTGCCAGCCCCTGCAGCAGCACAAACGAGACACACAGACTAAATGCTACAACTTTCAGACCATTTAATGCATCATAACGACTGGAAAAACCAAGATTATGTTTTCTGATCTTTAGGATGTGGAAAACACCATCATAAATTTATATCCCTGTTCAGCTTTTTGCAACCAGAAGGAAAGAGCTATTGAACGTTGGTCTATAACCAACCAAAAAGATTGGTTCTGTAACCAGTAAAGATTGGTTCTATAATCAATCTTTATTGGTTACAGAACCAATAAAGATTTCAAGTTCTTCTGCAAATGACTTTGATCTGACCTCCAACATTTTTCTGATATACTTACTGTTTCAGGTGATATTTATGGATTATTAGTAACATTCTACATAATTTTTTAGCCTTTTTTAATAGTTAATGCCATAAAAAGCATGATTTTCTATCCAGATCCCAGCAGGACTGCTGCTTCCTCACCCGTCCTCTCTCCTGTCCACCTGCAGCTCTTCCAGGTAGATGGACTGCAGCACCTCGATCTCAGACTGAACCCTGTGAACACAAACAAACAAACTTTCAGCTTGTTTACAGTTTCATTAACAGTAAAGCTAACCGGTTAGCTTCGCGTTAGCTGGGGGCTGCGGCATATTTCCAGGTATTCCCATGGAAACAGCGGCCAATTTGGAGCTGGAAGAGGTAAAACAGGGTCTACTTCTGTCATTTGTAATCTGTGAACAAATATCAGAAATATCGACGGCAAACTCACTCGGACTCAGCTGCCATCGTGATGTTTCTGATGCTAGCTGGAGATAACCGGAAGTAGCCTCAGACTTTCAAAATTAGGGCTTCAAAACAAGAGCAAACATTACGTAATGATAACAGATGTACGATCGTAGATGCTGCACTGAATTAGCTTAAGAGAACCTGACTGCAGTAGGCGTATCTACTGGAGCTTTGCTGTTCTCCCTCTATGCCACAACACCCTCCTTGTTGTCGTGTGGAACTCATGCGGCAGCGCGTCCGCCATATTGTGAGTGTCAAATTCGCTTTGAGAACCAAGAACAAATGAACCGTGCACTACTTCTACTAAAATAAAATAAAACATCTCTATATTTGTGACATTTAGGATTAAGATTTTACATCAGACATATACACACATAAAACGTAGTCACGGGGTTGACATTTCTGAATAAGAAAATGTATTATTTTGTATTTGTCTATGTAACATTTTAATCCTTCTTTTAATATTTCAAAAGAAGCAGAAAATCAAAATAATTTACAGAAACAGAGGCTTGAAAACATCAGCCTGTGTGGAATTGAATGATCTGATGTGTCTTTCTTAGTGTGTGTGTGTGTGTGTGTGTGTGTGTGCGCGTGTGTGCGTGTGCGTGTGTGTGTTTGTGAGAGAGAGAGATGGTGTGTGGCCAAGAAATAAGCTATCTACTTTTTCTGAAACACTGAATCTCACACACCATTACAGTGATTCATTTGCTTGTGAAATAAGATTTATGATAATCAAAATGCCAATTTCACATTAAAAGATTCAAGAAAAATCTCCATAGTTGTATTAGTCTTTTAAAATCTTTGCAGTTGTTGCATTCTAGTGATAAAGGTGTGTAAATACAGCTCTTGGAAATTGTGTTTATGCAGGTAACATCAAATTTGATCTATTGACAGGTCCAGTAGAATCCATATTATTCTGAATAAATTTAGTCCATATTAATAGAACCTATTAATTTCAATAATATTGTAAAATTTATCAAATATATCTTTGGTAATTAAAAATCTACTATTTTGAGTCACTGACTTTGCAGCTATTTTTCCTTCTGAGCAAGCACATGGCAATAGTGGGAAGAAACACCCGTCTTGAATTGAAAATATCTCCATCAGAATCAGAACACATCTCTGATAAGACTTTGAGTTTTGAGAAAAATATCCCATACAAGCCCCGACCTACGCTAAAGGCTAACAGGACGCAGAGCTAATGGCTTCAGAAGCTCAGTTAGCTTTTCTGTAATGGTAAGTTGATTCTGACAGAATCACAGGAAGATGGAAGCTGTTTTCCTCCTCCAGTAGAAATTGCCAACTCTTTTACAAATGTTTCTGGTTACGTAAAATCTGGAGCTCCAGACTGGAAGGATGAGGAGATTTTCAGCGCGTTGCAGACACAGGGGAACAGGAGACGGGAGGCAGCGGCATTTAAAACAGTGGATGCCGAGTGGGTGAAGATTGGCATTATGAGCGCGTTTGTGTTGCCTTCACTGCTGGCTGTGTAGGCGGACTCTCCATAGAAACCAGAGCTGGCTGCAACAAGGATCAGGATGGAGTGTTGAGAGACGTTTGCCCTCAAAGCTGGTTCCTCTTTTTCTTTTTTCTTTTTTCAAATGAAGCTGCAACTTTCATCTTTTATTAGCTGCTTTCTTTCTTTCCCCCTCATATTATCTGCATCTTCCTCCTGAGACAAGTACAAGAGGAAAGGCTTTCGCAAAAATGTTCTTTTTCATTCATTTGTTCTTAAAACCCGTTTTCTGCTGTTAGGTCTTTTTGCTTTTTGGTGTTTTTCAGCGTGGCAGAATTTAAATCTGATGTCAGCTCTGGGAGGAAGTGGAGCAGAAAAGCTGCCTGGAAGCTGCACTTAATTTCACTCACTTCTGTCAGCCTGATGTTTTTTACTCCTACAATTCAGTCTGATCAAAAGGACAAAACACACAGAAATATGCAATGTCACAAATCAAACTGGAATCATTAATCAAATTAATTGTGATTAATTGATTATTGAAATAATTGTCAGTTAATTTAGTAATAATTTAATCATTAACTGGAATATACAGACTCAAAAAAGGTTGAGTATTTAAACAGTATTTAAGCCAAAACTGCACAAAATATATACGTTTAGTTTTTAAGATTAATAAAACCTTTTTCTGTAAATATGTTCTACACAGAACTCCTCTTCTATTTTATCTGTTTGCATAAAAAATATTTTTTGTACGATTAATCAGTGGAATTATTGATAGATTAATTGATAACTAGTTGCAGCCCTAAATCTGAGAAACTGAAACTTAAGATTATCAAATTTTTTGTGCATTCTTCTTCTTTCATCATCTGAATAAACACTATAATTGATCTTAAAGTGCAAAGGTATTGCTGATAATAATTCCATTTTTTTTCTCTCATTGTTGAATCAATACTTTTGTTTAGCTGGGTTATTAAAAGTGGAGGCCACTAGGAGGCAGTAGAGAGACCAGAAAGTTTGACGGAAAACAAGAAAAAAATTTTTATCTAATAATTTTTAAAAATAAAATGCTAAGTTATTAAATAGTTACAATAAATTATTAACATTAGTTAAAATAAGTGTAACTTTAGCTTGGTTGCTAAATATTTAGTTTGAAGCAAAATAAATATAAAACAAAATTTGAGCTACAAACATATTTATTTTAGTTAGTAAAATAAATGTAAAATTTTGACATAAATATTTAGTTTCCTACTCAATATTTTGCTTTAAAATTTAATATTTTGTTTGAAACTTTGAAATATATGTGTGACTAACATGGTGAAGATATAACTTTAAAAACATCCATATTTTTAGAGGCTAAATAAAGCAAATTGTTGCTGTTACTTTTTTACTTTATAATCTTTCAAATGACACTCCATTCTTCTTCTTCTTCTTTAACTGCACAGCAAAACATCAGATCAATGCATTCATCCATCTAATGATTTACTGATCATTAATTATTAAGATAAACTTTTGCTTTTGGTTTTAATCTGCATCACACACTTTTTTCAGAGACGGTTTCTGTTAACGCCGTGTTTTCTCCTGACCACATGGTGGCAGCACAGAGCATCACATTTAGCTTCCACAGACAGAATAAAGTCTTACTCATGGACTAGATTGCACCTCTGCAGCTCCAGTAGAGGTGCCACCTCTGCAAAAGCTGTCCGGCCTCTGATCTGCACCCAAACATCCGAGGCGGGAACCGGTGGAAGAGAGGCAGGGAGCGGGAGATTGTAGGCGGTGGAGAGGAAAAGGTGTTCTACTCCAGGAGGCTGTGTGGGTGTTTGTTGCTCTCGACGGATTGCAGGGATGATCCGAGCTGCTGGTGGAGCGTTTCCACACCTGGCCTGCAGCAGATCCCAAACATCCAGTCCTCCATCTGTCTGTTTAAAAGCCTCTCAAGCTGCAAATGGATGCTGAGAGCACTCAGACGCCCGCTGATCTCTACATGTTAATGGGATTCAGAAACAACCGAGCTATAAAATATTAGCAGCTTTTCATCTGTCAGCCTCAAGAAGACTTTATAGAACAACACAAAGGATAACAGAGATGAGAAAGGAACATTTACACAACATTTTAGACCTATAGTGCTCTGCTATGGAGGCTCAACACTGATCTACTTAAAAATAAAAGCTGAAATATATTTATTTTATTTTCTCTTCACCTCGGTTTGTTAGCATCACATTCTATAGGCTCCATTAAAGATGGTGAGGGGCTTATCACTGAGCTGAAGCTTTGCAACTTCATTAGAAAATTATGCTATAACTCCTGACTTTATTAATAATGGTGTTTCTAACGCTTCTAAGATGTGCTTTTTTGCAGTGGTGCCCAAAGTCAAATCGGTCTTTGAGAGCCAGCATCCTACATGGTTTAGTTCTCTCACTGGTTTAACCAGGTGTCAGAGGTCAAGATTTGTTTCCGGTTCATGAAGAGGTTTCAGAAACATCACGAGATGAGAGGCGCCTCAGAGGGAGAGCGGTGAGTTTATCTGTCCAGTCAGGCAAAGAGAGAGAGATGGAGAGCTTCATGAGGCTTTTAGACACGAAACAAACCAATGACCCTAACTCAGGTCATCTGGCCTCTTCACCATATGCTGGCGTCTGCCGTGTCAAGAACTCGGTGTTTTTAGCTGTTTTGAGAAGGTTTCTGGGAGTTTGTTACAGAAGCTGAATGTTGCTTCTCCATCTTTGGTTCTGGTTCTGCAGATGAAGATGTGTGTTTGCTTGATGATGACAGAACCAGAAGTCCAACTTTGTCACTGTCTGTATTTGACTTTGCAGCTTCTCCTTGTAATAACTGAAGTTTATGTGCTTCTTGATAGCAATATCTGCTGCTAGTATGATTGTTTTGGTTGTAACGACCCAGAATACCCTGCACTGTGGTCCACTTCCTGCTTTTGGAGCGGCCTCTGTTCGCTTGATGTTGAAATATGAACTTAAACCACACTAGAGTTCACGTCAACTGAACCAAGACCCAGTTTGCTTTTTGGTCGAACTCTGGTCTTCCCAAACAAACCAGACTTTCGAGGCAAACGGACTGGACTTTGATTAAAGTGAACCAAACGTAGCTGATGTGAATCCAGTCTAAGAATAAGAAGCTGGGAAGATAAATTCAGCCACATGTTAGGTAGAGAAAATGTCTAGTGGTTGATTGGTGTAAAATCATTCCTTAGTGGTTCCAATAAATTATCCAAAGTTAATGATGTTTAGAAAACAGATGGGATAACTACTTTCGGTTGTTTGGATGGTGGATGATATTCATTACCTCTGAGCCTTAAAACACTCATTACAGAAACCAACACTGGTTGCTCTTCAGGTATTATAGCAGAACCGGCGTTTTAAATGCCACTTCATGTTTTAAAATAATTATGTAAAAAGTTTCTGAAGTTCTTGAATCATGCAGTTTTGCTGCCTGTTCTGTTTTAATGACATTCCTCTCTAAGTGACTCAGAAAAGTGCTTGATGATAATTCACCGAGGCGACATGAGAGGCAAAGCGCCGCTGCCTTTCTCACCTCTTAATTGGTCAGTGTCACTTTCACCCGGCACTCGTCTTCGTTCCCAAGGAAACAGCAAAGCAGTTTTCACGCAGGCTGCAGCAGAGATGCTGGGTTTCGCTTTGCACACAGCTTCAGAAAAGACTTCCTGCTGAAGATCACATCCAACCAGCATGTTTCCATTTTATAACGCTGACCTGCTGCATTAGGTTTCCACGGCTACCGGATCGCTGATGATGAGGCTTTTGTAACACACAAGCCTGCTGGTGTTGCTGAGAGGAAGGAGCACCTGGAAACCTGCTGCTGAACTTTCATAACCCAAACCCGACAACAAGCTGCTTCCTCCCAGTGAGTTTGATTTCACATCCAGGAAAAAAAAAACTGGTTTATTGTTTACAAAAACAATAAAAAAAGCAACAAAAGGATTAAAATAATTGGATGGGTGGATGGATAGATACAAGTATTGCGGATGAATACATCCATCCAATTACCCATTCATTGATGGATGGTTGAATGAATTGATTTATGGATGGATACAAGGAATTTCAACAACACTTGTACTTAAAAATAATTTAAAACCATAAGTTGTACTAAAAGGATTTGTTTTTTGGTCGTCTCCTTCTTCCATAACCATGACACCCTTTGATATATATATTAAAGGTGACTTACACAACCAAGATGGATGACATCACCACGGTGTTCCATCAGCGAAGACGACTCCCCACGGAGAGAACAGCGACTAACGAGACTGATTAAGGAGAACAAAGTGTCTAAAACCTGAACATTGATTGCAAAATGCCGGGTTCAGGTTCCTGCATCATGTGCTCCACTGGTATAGGAATCGCCTGGTTGTTTGGTTAGAATTTCAATAAAAAAATATTCAACTTGAGCTTTTAAATAATCGGACAGATATAAATATATGTGAATGTTATTCTGAGACTTTGAGAAGAAAAACTTCTGCTTGTTTTATAATAAAATTACTTAAGTAAAATATTTACCTTTAGGAGTAGAAATACTCCTTAAAGTACATATTTTCAAAAAGTTGAACGCTTTTAGGTAGAGAAAAGGTCTAGTGGTTGATTGGTGTAAAATCATTCCTTAGTGATTCCAATAACTCAAATAAATGTAACAAGCTACGAGTGTAAAAACAACCAGAACAAACGTTTATTTATCAGGACAAATCCTACAACCGCTAAAATCTGACGCTTCTCAATTTTTGTTCACATTTTGTGAAGAAGGAAGTTGCATTGAATGTCTTCTTCAGGTCATTTCCTTCACTGCAGAGCCCCCGCAGGCAAGGAGGGGAACTGTTATTTCAAAGCTTGTTTTGTTTTGACTCGGTTCCCGGGCCGGTCCAAAGCCTTTTTGCACCTCGTTTCCACAGCAGCAGCAGCAGCGAACAACACCAAGATATTCACCTAATATTTGTGTAAAAAAACAATATTGAAATGACTTTTTCATGCGTGCGGCATAACTCACACACGACTTGCACCAGCGACTTAAAAGTGAACCACAGGAGCTGGAAATATTACAATGTTCCCTCAGTCGGAGAGGTGAGCTCCAGACAGACATTTTGGGGGCTGAATGAGGAGGAATCCGGAGCTGAAAGGTGTGCGTTTGCTCGGGTTGATTGTGTGACACATGCCCTGATACCCTGAACTGCATTCCTGGTGCAGGAGGCCTCCAGCATGGGGGCTCTGCTGTATCCCTGCCTGCCTGATTTAATCACATTTAGAGGAGGCTACAAGCCACGGAGCTGGATTATAGGAATTGTCGGATCGGATTCTGGCTCTCGATTGACAGGACATGCTGACATATTTCAATCAGTCTGGTGGAGTTGAAATCTTTGGAGTTGTAGAGTAAAAACAGTAAAAGTTCTTGAGTATTAATCGTTCTGAGGACGTTTTATTTTCAGAGAAAAAGCTGTACTTTCTGGACCTTACATATTCTTTGTTTCACCATGATGAAAAAAGTATGAAGGAAAAAAAATCCACAGTTCGCTCTAAAAGTGTTTTGTAGTGTCTGTGATGCAGTTGGATGCAACCAAAGCAAAGCAGAAGAAGAAGAACAAACTGTGGCATGAGAAAAACAACATGGATGGAGACTTTAACCTGAGTGACATCACAAACGACAGAGGAAAACATTCAGAGATGCAAAACATTTTTAAAAAATTTAGTATATTTTTGCAGGTGAGCATTACACAGCAAAGCCACAAAATATTACCAAGTATTTTTGATCTGGCTTCTCGCCCAGATCTCTTATTATACTTTAAATAAAACAATAACTTTCAAGCAGCTGTTC
Source organism: Poeciliopsis turneri (assembly GCA_922788865.1). Taxonomy (NCBI): domain Eukaryota; kingdom Metazoa; phylum Chordata; class Actinopteri; order Cyprinodontiformes; family Poeciliidae; genus Poeciliopsis; species Poeciliopsis turneri. The sequence goes on from CAKLNU010000845.1 coordinate 413,566, forward strand.
TGCAATACATAGAGGCTTATTTTAAGTCAGTAGTTTCGTAAATTTGGTTAAAAAGTTTAATTAAACTTCGTCAATTGGTAAATTATTTCAAGACATTTTTCTCATGTGGTAAGTGAAATAATATGACAATTGAACTATTTTTTATTAATATTTAATATTCATTTACTTAAAACAAGCTCCTATATCTTGCTGAAAAGTTACTTGAAAATTAGTTTTGTTTTAAAGTATAAGAAATTTGCACTAGAAACCAGACCAAAAATACTTAAGATTTAGCGTTTTTGCAGTGTACTTTTTACGTTTTGTACTTAAAGACATATAAAAACTTGTACTTTTTTACTTCTACTTGAGTAAAAGAGTTCAACCCGTACTTTTACGAGAGTATTTTTTTCCATTGCAGTATCTGTGCTGTGTGAAATGTGAGCACTGTTGACTCCTCTGCTCATCCGCCTGTTTTTCTGGCTCCGCTCCGCTTCCCAGCTGAATCCTGTTCCGGGTTTTCTCTCCAGCTTGTTCCCTACTTTGAAAGTAGGTCACTGTTTGCTTTGTATTATTCAGCAACTGGAATGATTGTGCAGTGAGGGTTCTTGACTGTGATCCTGGTGACATGCAAGCAGCCAGGCAGCAGCTCGACGCCCTGCCCAAACTCATCTCATATCTGCCCCTGGAAAGGAGGGGATTTCCCCCCTCAGCTTGGCTTCCTCATACCGCAACTGCAAACTCAGTGTCTGACAAACAGAGGAGGTCGGTGCAGAAACAGAAGCAGAAGCAGAAGGTGTCAGAGTGCACGCCTGGGGTCATGAAAGGCTTAACCGGTGCTGAGTCCAGTCTGAGTGTGTGGATCCAGAAGATCTGCCCCGCTCCTTTAGATCCCACTCAATTCATATCAAGTCCAGGCCGGGATCCGTACCTGGAATGCAGGGCTGTTGCGTAACCCAGAGGACTTTGGATGACCCCTTGGTGATGCACTTTCCATCCTGTTGCTTTGATTTGATTTATTTATTCCAAAAAGGTGCAGCTTTGTCTGCAAAAACACCAAATATTACCAAGTATTTTTGGTCTAGTTTTTAGTGCAAATAAATTAGTTCACTTTAAGCAAGACAAAACTAATTTACAACTCTGATTTTTTCTGATTTATTGGCCTCGACGTCATAAAATTGGCACCAAATTTCAATTTCAAGTTGAGAAAATATAACATGATTAGATTTCTGAAGTATTCTTCAAAAACACTGAATCTTTAGTTTCTAGTGCAAACATCTTTTACATTTCATGAAACAATATTAATTTACAAGTGACGTTTTAGCAAGAAATAAGACTTTGTTTTAAGTCAGTAATTCCTTAATGTTGATTTTAAATTGACATCAAGAAATGATCGACTTGTAGGTTAGTTTGACTTGTTTCTGAATAATAAGACATTTGAATAAGAAACTGGACAAATATATATATATATTTAGATTAAATCACAATGTGACGTATTTTAGGTTTGAAAGGTGATCAACTGCAGAGGGACTTTTTATTAAGATGAAAACATTCTGAAACAGAAAGTTTTTAACTAAACAGGGAGGAAGTTGATTAGGAACTGGGATGTGATGGACGGGAAGTACCTGGAGAAACACGGAAGCAAAAATGTTAAATAAAACAGACGACCCGACATAAACGAGACACAGAAGAGGGAAAAACGGTAGATTACAGACAAAGACTGTTACTATGGGGAGAATAAAGACATTAGCAAAACAAAAATCAGATCAAGAACCACCCTGATGGGAGCGGCTGGTTCCTCTGGCCCGGTTCATATTTGGATCCAATCACTCGCCCTTAAAACAACGTCTGAGTGGCGCTGAGCTCATCGGAGGCATGGAGGAAAAAACAAAAATAAACTTTGCAGGAACGTCACAAAAATTAGGGAAAAATGAGATGCTTAGAAACATGTATCATAATCTCATCGGGGAAGTTATTCCGCTTTGGTTCTGCTCTGAACCAAAGCGGAAGAACCCTTCTGAAATTTTATTGTTTCTGTGTAAAGAGTGTAGCACAAGTACGGAAGAGGAATACTGGAAAAAAAAAAATAAAAAAAAAATAATTCAGATTTTTATCTGACTTTAATTTAAAATTTGTGACTTTTTTTTCTTCGAATTCTGACTGTAATCTCAGCATTTAGACTTTGACCTCAGATTTCTGACTATTTTCTCAAAATCCTGACTCAGTGACAGATCTGTGATGTCATGGCATGACAAAACTGTCTCTGGTCAAAAACTCGCTTAAATTCATCATATTCCTCCAGAAAGTTTATTATCCTCCTCCATAACTTGTGTCTTGATCACTGAATCTGGTTCCTCCCTTCACCTTTAAAGTCAGAAATCTGAGATTAAAGTCAGTTTCTGTCCCAAGTGGCACTAATCTTCTTCCATACCCAAGTCTGCATAAAGCTATATGAAGTAGATACGTAAAAATGTTCAAAATGTCTGGTTCTGCTCCAACTTGGCTACTTGGTTGTCTGGTTCTGTTTCTCCTGCTGGAGGATGTTGGGTTGCCATCATCTGCAGGAAGATGCAACAAATCTGAAGGTTTTATTCAAAGAAACGACAGCAAACTTTTGGACAAAGCAAGATATGGAAGCTAAACTTTTCCCCACCGTTTTAGACATTAATAAAGCCATACTTGGTGAAACCCCCTCAGGATAATTGCATAGCTTTTTGTGTTTGTTAGCTCTTCTGTGGAACTTTACCCAATCTGTTGAGCTCAAAATATCCCCAGTTGAAAGACCGTAATTCCAGTTCCAGTCAAGGTGGAGCTCGCACTGCAGAATGTTCCAGATTCTCTTGTTTTCTTCAACTTTGAGTTTCCCTGCAGATTAAGTATTCACTTTACATTAATTTAATGTATTTGGCCAATTTGTAGTAGAAAAGGTCAGGTTTACAGAATACTTGAAGTGAAGTTAAAATCTGTGTATAAAATGAATGATTGAATATTTCCTGATTTCAGCATAAACTCCTTTTTGAACCCCATAGAAAACTCTTATAAACAACTGCACTGTAAAACAATGAGCAGCTTCAGTTGAAAATAGTCAGATTAAACGGAAAAGGGTTTGACTGCAATTAGGAGCCCAATCACAGCATGCAGAATGAAAGGTACATTCTGTCTCCTTCATTCTTCAAAATGGGAATTAATCATTTTTTCAAGCAGCTGCAGAAGTTAGAAAATGTCTGCTGATGTGAAGCTGCTTCCTGCTGACCTTTTCATTTCCTCATTAGGAGATTACAGAAGGACTTGATCTGGCTCTCTTTTAGCCTCAAACTTTCTTCTTTCCTGACTTTTAAAAATGATTAAACTAAAGACAGAATAACATCAATAGAAAAAACACGCTGAGCTGCTTTAAAACATTTCTATGGTTTTGTTTCTGACCTGAGGTGAAACGGCTCACCCAACAGGTTCAGGTGTGTCACAGAGAAATGCTAATAAACATGACTTCAGGTTTATAGCTGAGATTGAAAGAAAAAAACAATCAATGTTTTGGTTTCATGCATTTGTTACTTTAATGCAGAAATGGTTTCATTTTTTAATACTAGCCTCCAGATTATCCAAAATCCTGCAGGAAGACGTCTGATGAGACATAAAGACTATTTTTCTGATGTATTTTGTCTCTTAGTGGTGCAGAAAAATCTGTTTATTCTTCTTCCCAAAGCAGAAAGTCGTTTATCTTCAAAGTCTGAAGGAAAGAGCTTCAAAACCAACAAATTTATCCACATTTTTGTAGCACTTTGTCAAATTTTTACAAACCAAACAACATTTAGCTGGTTAAGTCATTTAAAGGGGTGGTATTGTGTATTTTTCAGGCAGAAAATAATATAATGCTATTAAGTAACTATTTTACCTTCAGTTGCTTTAAAATGTTTAAAATGACTTATAATACATTTGACTTCACAATTAAAATTGGGTTTCTGTGTCTTTAAGAAGCTCCTACTCTTTAGTGCATCGTCACAACAACCCGCCTCATTGTGCAGGTGTCAGCTAATTGCTGCTGCCACTAGTCTAAAGGAGCTGAATGGAAGTAGGCGGAGCTTTGTGACAGCATGCGTTTTGCATAGCTGAATGGTTGCCATGGAGATTAAATGACCCTTAAACATGCAGGAAAGGATCAAAGCAACATTTTGAGGTATGTTTCTGAAGAGGGAATAACATTATAACACGATGTAAAGCTGAAATAATACAGTCCCTTAAAGGCTCCAGCTGCTTCCTGGCAGCAGCGGCAGGAGCTCAGGTGTTTTCGGCGGGAACATTCGGCCCACGCTCCCTTTGTTCTGAGACGCTCGGCTCACAGCTGAGGTTGTAACAGCTTCTGTTCTCTGTCTTGTTCTCTGCGGGGAACAACAGGAAGTCATCCACGGCGTCCCGCAGAGCGGCGGCTCAGTCACAGCGGCTCTGCTCAGGAGAGACAACTGTTTTCTGATTGGTTAAGGTTTGCATCCACAGAGGAGGATTCAAGCTTCTCTGAAACACAAACATTACATTCATAGTTCCATGTCTTTATAGTTTCTTGTTACTTTGTCTATTTTGACATTTTTATTTTGCATATAAATGTCGTATGTACATTAAATCAGACTAGCTAGAATTAGTGAGATACCAGAATAATGTTTTAAAGTCAAACAAAAAGCTTTCTTTTGAGTTTGATACAGTTACTATGCAAACTTCATGACTTTAAACATACATTTTCTTCTCACCAGTTTGTTGGGTTTGGTTCCATTCCTCTCAACATAACTGGTTAAACTGGGTAAGACTGGCTCACAAACACATAAACCTCCTCTGGGCAGGGTTGCCTTGTTTACCCTGACAACGTAATCAGACAATTGATTACTGATTGATCCTTTAAACCTAACATGCTTTAGCTTTAATATTAACTTCTTACACATTTTTATTCTATTATTTGGGTCTCTGCTGCTTCTAGAAACAATCCATCCCTTTAAAAAACACCCAGTTGTTTTTTGTGGGTTTTTTTTTTTTGGTGTTTGGAAGAAAAACTGTCTTAAAAAAACTATGGCAGTTATGGCAGTTACCTAGCAACCCCAGCTGAGCCCAGCCCGTCACCTAGCAACCGCGGCGGAGTTCCAGCAGGTTTAGTCCGCTGCTGTTTCTGATCTGTTCTTTCTTCATAAACAACATGAGCGGTGTTGGATTTTAGCAGCTGTCGGATTTCTGTTTGGTTTTTGGCAAAAACCACGAGACATTTCTCTCACTTGTGCTAAATCCGGGGCGTCCGGACCTTTTGTCACGTGGACCAACATCATCAGGTCACAAATATACATATTTATTCTTCCTTCTCTACAATGAACTGTTGAGATAATAAACTGCAAGAGTAAGTAGTGCTATCTGTTTTTGGAAAGAAATGTTTTAACAGCAAAGTCACAGTTTAGACATGGATCTTGCAGGAGAAAGAAAAAAGCCTGATTGACTAAAGATGAATACTTTGTGTTGTTGCCAATATTTTCTATTGTAAAAATATTTTTAATCTAACAAAAAAATGCGTCTTAGTTAAAAAAATGTTTCCATTTAAATCTAATGTTTTACTGTCGTGTGTTTTATATGTTCATTTCCTGCTTTTACCACTAATAAATCCCACGAAGGCCATTTTTCTTTCTTTTTATTTTTGAGTGAATTGTGTGAAACGGCTATCAGTAAATTTTACATTTATGTAAGAAGATGAGAGAAGACACCAAGATTTCCCGGTGGAATATGTTTTATTTGAGACACACTCCTCCGTTTCCTGCTGAACAAAATCCTCCCACATTGCAGTGAATGAATGTAGCATCACTGGAAGAGACAAAAATAGTCGTTTTATTAAAGTGGAGCCGCTTGAGAAAAGCTGCTGGGTGAAAAACTCCTTTATTGTTGTTAATTTATCCTGCAGGAAGCAGGCGGAGAGCAGCCAGAGCGAAGTAAGCTGCCACCTAATTAAGAGGTGACTGACTCAGAGGCGACCGGCGCCTGATTGAAACTGGGTCGCGTCAACCAGAAGACGTTCAAGCTGCAGAATGAACTTCCTTCTGTTCCTGGGAAATCAGCAGAGGCGATTTCTGTTGCTTAGAAACAGAAAAACATCACGTCTCTCTGCGGCTTTAAAAGTGATGAATATGACAAATAAAACCTCAACATGAAACTCTGATCTCCTCGTCTTTGTGTTTCCTCTCGCCTTGACCCTATCTCCTAAAAACGCTGAGTCATCACATTATTTTAGCTTCACACGCAATGACATGCGTATCAAGGTCATTGTAGTCTACCTAAGAGATGAGAATGATCTCAAAGATTTGCTTGAAAAACGTGAAAAGTTTCAGAATTCAAAAGTTTGCAAGGAAAGAATTTTGAAATATTGAGATTAAAATAAACTTTTTTAGAGATAACAAGGACATTTCTGAGCTTCAAACTTAACAAATTTGCAAGAAAATTTTAATCTGCGTTTAATCTCAGAAATTTTTTCATGAAAACGTGGAAATTTGTAAGTTTCAATAGTTGAAAAATTGCTTGAAAGAACTGGAAATTTTTAGATTAAAATCAGAAATGTTCTAGAAAAGAACTTGAAAATTTCAGCATTTCAAAAGTCAAACCTTTAGGACTTCTCACGCTCATTTTGTTTTTTAGAAAAAACATTTAATTTATCTTATTTTGTTTTATTTGTGTTTTTTTATTGTTTTAGTTTCATTATACTGTCTATTTGTCATTATTAATTTATTATATTCTATTCACTGTGCACATTTACAACAATATCAATACATTTTACAGATATTTTATTGACTGTACTGAATTTTCTTTAAATCACATCTTTTTAAAAGCTACTTACTGTGAAGTTGACCAATTATTGAATAAAAATTAAATGCAACATTAGAAATTTGGAAGATTTGATCAATTAATCATTAAAATGATTCTTGTTTTTAATTCTGCTTTAAGGTGATGAATTAATTTAAATCTATAGTATTAGAAGTTTAAATATCAGACAGGAGGTAGAGTCTGTTTCAGCTGCTTTGGTGTCCAGATCACATGATGTTTTTGAGCAGATTGGGTCCCGTGTGTCTGTCGTGGTTTTTGCGTCCAGTGAGGTTACAGGAACATTTTCTAATCCCTCATTATTGATGCAGTGACGTAGAACCAGCTGTCACTCTGCTGTGAAAACCAAACCGAAACACAAAACCAATTTTAGGACTTTATTCGTGCAACTCTTTGTGAACTTTGTAGTTTTATTGACCTACAGAAACCTCTGACATGCTCATTACCATTTCCAGGACACCCAGGGATTTACTGCGTAATCCTCCAATCAGCTCTTAAACGAACCAACCAGTCTGCTGAGTCTGGCCTCCTTCACACAGAAATGTTTTGGTTTTTTAAGTTGAACATTTTTGATATGCATCCACACAAAAACAGTTTTTTCAGAATGAAAATAATTTCATCCTGGTTTTTTTTCTTAAAAACGCTCCTGCATTTGCCAAACCTGGAACTTGAACTAAAACCCAAAATGCGTGGCACGCATCGCAAAAATGGCCGACTAGTTTTATAATCCGACATCAAGTATTTGAACTTTGTTGTCACATAAAATTCTCCACTCGAGTTTATTGCTCACAGTTGTTTTCTTGTTGTATTTACCACTAACCTCATGTAGCAACTTCCTATTTAGCGCCATCTACAGGTCTGGGGGAGTAAAAACATTCTCTGTGGTTTTCGACCTTTGAAACACAGATTTCCAAAAGTCCAAAGTTTTCAACTTTTCGAACTCGGAAATGTTTTCTGGAATTTTTTTAGACGAATCTAAAAGATTTCTGAGATTTTTTTTCTTGCAAATCTTAAATTTCTTGAGAAATTTCTATTTTTTATTTTAAGAAAATGTTTGAGATTAATGTCAACATTTCAGGGGTTTTTTCAAGCACATTTTTTGACTTTTCAAACTAATAAATGCCTGATTTTGTGATCAATCTAAAAATTTTAGTTTTTCAAGCATTTCTGTTTTTACTCAAACTCAGAAATGTCCGATTTGTTTCTAGAAAACTTCTGAGACTAATCTAAAAGAGTTTTTCTGAGTTTTTTCCAGCCCATTTTACATGAATCTCAAAAATCTACATCTTTCTAGCAAATTTTTGACATTTCAAACTCAGAAATTTCCTTATTTTTTCTAGGAAATTTCTGAGCTTGATCTCAGAACCGGTTCAGGCTCTGATGATGGCGGGTCGATGCTACAGTCGTAGCCACAGATGCTGCTTTCAGTGGCAGCCACAGAGAGCGGCCTGTGCTTCACTAAACTTAGCTGAATAAACTGGATTCTCTGTTTTCTGTGAATGAATAGATCCAATTAGCGGAAACCCAGTTAGGATGCTTGGCCCGCGTTCGCATTATATCAGAGCCTGCAGCATGGAAACTTCATGGACTCGAACTGGAGTTCTGCCAGCGGTCGGATTAGTGAGAGCATGCAAACACAGTTAATCTTTAGTGTTCATTCATTACGTTTCACAGCATCACACAAGGTTCGCTCCTCTGAATATGAGTGGACAACGGTGGAGAATGATTGTGTAACCTCTGATGATCTGTCCAATCAGAGACCTGAGAGGCAAAACGTTGAACTTTCACAGTTTGCAAAGATGCAACTTCAGGTGCATTATTTAGCAATAATTCAGTTCTGAATCTGCCCAAAGCAAATGCAAGTTAAGTGGCTGCTTAACTTGAGCACAAAGCTAGCATGATAAATATCCTTAAAATACCAGTGAATAACCCAAACAAAATGCTTTTACACATGGAAAAACTATTTCCATGTTATTTTTATAGTTGTTGCACAAATAACAGGTTGATTTCTTCCTGCTGCCATTGTTGGAAAAATAAAAGATACAGAACTTGTTCTCTTGTTTTCTGCACATTTGGTATTTATTAGCTGATGCTACTTTAAAATAAAACAAAAAAACATTTTTTTAGTTCCTGTTATGTTAAAGTCAACAGCCATAAATACACTGGTCTGATGCCTGCTAATTACAAATGATGCTAATGATAGCAGCTATGCTACACACAGAATCTGCTGTTGACATTTTGTAAGGGGGACAAGGGGGTCCCAAATGAAAACCTGCTTAGGGCCCCAAAAAGTCTTGGTCCGGCCCTGATTCTGGTCTGTTTTTCTCGCCTGCATCACGGCGGTTCTGGCTGCTTCGTTCAAATTTCTCTGACATAATGTTGGCAACAGAAGACCCCATTAATGGAGAACATGGACTACATAATGGCGCGTCCCCTGGTGTGTATAATTTCGGTCAGACAGGAGGACAGAGTGTGACGCTCCACTTCCCTCCGTGTAGATCCCTGGTGGGAGGAGCAGAGACACAGAAAGCTTCCTTCATACAAGCAGAAATGTTTTTAAAACTGGGCTTTTCTTTCATGATCAATCAGCTTCACTTGATTACATCTAAGTGACTCCAAACGCCAGTTGGATCCAAAACTGTTAATTAAATTCCAGCTCAACCAGAAGTGAATGTGTGGGATTGAAATAAGATCCTTGAGTTGGCAAATCTGAAAATGTGGCCTGTCATTTTGATGAATAAATGAGATCATAATCATCAGGACAACAAGGTTTCAGTTTCACGTCTGAGCTGCATCCAGTCGGCGCCTCAGGCTTGAATCACGACCAGGTCGGAGCAACGCCAAAACCTGGAAATTCTCACTTTTGATAAAGTTTTTTCTGTGTTCTGCAGGTCAGAAACATACGAGACGAGCTGGACCCCCAGCTGGAAACGAGGCGTTAAATCTGAGTTTAGAACATGGAGCTAAACGCTACGAGCAAATAAAGTGTAAAGTGACACAATTCTCCATATTTTATACCTGCAGCTCATAAATAACTAAAAATTTAGTTTGAAGCTTAATATTTAGCTCTAAAATGATTTAGCTTCAAGCTTCTGCATATTTACACCGTCATGAGTTGTGGTTGGTTAATGTGTGCTGTCCTAATCAAATCAAATTAAATTAAATCCAGATATTTTCAGCTCTGTAGCAGTTTAACATGATCTGGCTCCATTTTTATCTCCATTCTGCTCAGATTTATTCCAGATCCTCCTGCTGTTAAAGTGCAGTGATGGAACCTGAGCAGGATGGATGGATGGATGGATGGATGGATGGATGGATGGATGGATGGATGGATGAATGGATGCTTCCTCTTGTTACCCTCAGTCATACCTCCGCTGAGGGACGCCTGGCTTCATTGGAGCTGGCGGGGGAATGGCAGCAGCCAGCGGCCGCTTAACCAGGCGCTCTGCTGCGTCCAGATTGTTTACGCTCCGTGTCATGGAAAAAATGAGGCCCAAATTAAACGGCTCTGCTCGGGCCGCTCGGATGCCCATGTTTCCCTGCAAGAGGCATGAAAGTGGAAACACAGGGAACCACAAGAGCAACACAAAAAGGGAGAAGAATAAACAGCAGGCGGATCGTCAAAACAGAGAATCTAAAAATTGAGCAGAGAGAGAAAAACAAGATAGGTGGGGAGGCAGAGCTTGTGTGGGGAAACGTGTCGGTCCACGCTGACAGCATGTGACTGAGCAGACAGTAGCAGTAGAAGAGCGTGTCTTTTTGTCTGTCTGCCCTTTTATGGCCAATCCTCTGCAGACAGAACCATGAGCAATGAGGATGAAATTCACCCAGAATGTAATCAAACCAGGTAACATATCCACCCAATCAGAGGAGACACTCTTGGTCGTTTAAACCTGCACACTGACTCAGACAGCAGGGAGTATTATGTGACACCAGAAAAGACAGAAAGTAGGTTAACTGAAGGGGACCTATTATGACTTCGTGAACAGGTTAGGATAGATTTATGGTCGATACAAAACATGTTTATTTCATTTTTGTGCCCAAAATTATTCTTAGATGATGAGATTTCAGTCTGCTCAGTTCACACTGAGCATCTATCACTTTAAATCCAAACAAACACAACTCAACGTTTACACTCACACATGAAAATGACCGCAAACAGATGCAAAATTATATAACTGTGCATCTTTGAAAAGCAAAAAGTGGAGCCTCCTGCACAACCAGGAGGAATGCAGAATCAGTAAAGTACTTGTCTTTTCCAGCAGTCATTGTACAGAGGATACAGCTGACCAAATGTGCTGGACCTCAGCTTGGGTTGCTAGGTAACAACCCAGTGACAACAAAAGAGAGAATGGCTCATTTTTCAAAAAAAAAAAAAAAACATCAACATATTTCCCAAAACAGTGAAGTGGGTCTTTGGGCTCTTTCTTTCTAGAAGCAGTTGGATGTGAAAAAAAGGGAATTTTGCGTCACAGATCCCTTGTACTCACGACTCTACCGAACAGAAACAGAACCAAACTATCCTCAGTGCAGATTCACATTCAACCAACGTGGTGAGCTCATGCGGTTTGGCCACTTTGTTGGTTTTTCTCTCCTGGGTTTGGTTTGTTTTGGGATCTCCAGAAATGAGCTGGATTCTCTCTGGGAACAGGAAGGCCCGGGGTTTCCTCCCAGATTTGTTACCGTGGCGACCTGATGGGAAGACAACCAGTGGACAGATATTTTCAGCCTCTTTTTATTGTTGTTTTCCAAAAGTAAAAAGGCAACGATCCAAGCTCATTTTAACAGCTTAGCTGCATGATGCTTTCCCCAAACCGTTGGGATTAATTAGCAAAACGTGTGAAATGCTTATTTTCTTGGTGCTAAAATCGAGTTTCACACTCTATGCTTTCTGCAGATTAATAGTTTTTCCAACATTTTGTCTAGTTCCCTCCAGCAGAAATCATTTGAACTTCTCTGATTGAATCCGCGCCGCTGCATCTGAACAGCCATTCAGCCATGCACCTCTTTTCCCTCCGTAGCAGCACATTAAAGGATCCAGAAATACTCCGCAGCCGTCAGCCACTTGTTTCACCCCGGGCCCTCTCGACGTGTGTGTGGGCACTGGAGTGTGTGGCGGTGAGTGAGGGGGAATGCGAGTGATTTTAATGTAGTGTGTGGGAAGGGGAGATGAACAACCTGAAACCTCGGCATCTCTCACCTGCTGGTGGAGATGATGGCGGGTGGGTGGGGAGTCAGCGGGAAATGCGCACAACGCCGCCACTTTTCTCCAGACTGCAAAACTCATTACCTTCACTCAATGTTCGGCGTTATCGCGACGCTTCAGCAGCCAGACAGCATCTGTCTGCGTCTGGATTCACTTGTTTTCTGAATCAAGTTCTTGAGAAATTTCCCCTGAAATTAGAGTTTGGTAAAATATTCCTAATCTCTCGGCTCTGATTCCAAACTTCCTGCAAACAGTAAACAGTCTTTGGTGCTTAATAAATAAAGTAAGAGTAAAAAAGTGTTTGGCAAAAAGGCAATTTGAGTGACTGATCAAAAACATTAATCTTTTAATATTTAGAAATTATATAAACTGATGGACCAAACTATAAAGTTATGGGTCAATTTTAGTATGAAAAAAAATTAGACCAAAGAAAGTCAATTTATTTCAATATAAAACTTATGAAACGTTGAGAAAAAAGTTAATTTTTGGTTAAAACAAGTTTGTTCTTCATCAGGTGAAGTTACTCAGAGTGGGTAGAGAATTTTCACTCATGTTAAAATTGTGAGTAAAAGTAAAAAGTTCTGCATTGTAAAAATAATCCTAGAAGAACAAAAATTACTCAAGTAAATGTAATAGTCACTACGCAACTCTACTGGTGGTAAATGCACAAAATAAAGATATATCTATCGCTCCACAAGGAAGTTCTGTTTTCTCCCCATTGCCTGATAAAACCTCCAAAGTTTGCAGGTGATTTAGCATCTTAATCACACTTCGCTTTCTCTCTATGCAGATGACAATGTTGTTTCTACACCCAGAATATCTTAGAGTAAAAGGCTGAATCCCTCTACAGTTATTGTCTTCTGTGACATTGAACATGAATTATTCATTTCTGATCTGTCTGAGCTGAACCGAGCGCTACCTCATGAGAGAAATGTCACTGCCTGCCTCAGATGATGTTTCCTACACCCACATGGAGCTGGAATGCCTTCATGGCGGCATTAGCCTTTCCTAAACCAAAAATACACAGGCAAAAGTACAAGGGATGGATTGACCTGTGCTGAAAGTTTGTTTGCTCCAATCTTGGCTCCAAGCGTAAGCTTCTTACCGGCAGCACAGCCGTAACACAAGCTTACCAGACCAAAGGCCATTTGGGGCTTCAGGGGTCTGAGATTAGCCCAGCTGTAAGGATAACAGCATAAGCAACAGACAAACAGAAATGTAAACAACAAATCAGAACTCGTGAAAATGACTTTAAATGTTATACTGCTTGTTAAATGCAGTTGATTCTCGAGATCAGATGTCCAGACAGATTACAGACGTCAAAAGGTCAATTTGTAAATGTAGCATCATTTAACAGCAACTAAACTGCAAACTAAAACACTGCAGTTCCACTGAGCACATCATTGGCCAATTTGATATTTAAAGAGGACATTTACTCTGGAAATATGGAAACAAGTCAATTTAAAAACTATTTATATTTTTTCTCTACAGGGATGTAAACTCCTTTTGTTTTGGGCCAACTCAAGATCATGAATGCTCTTAAAGGGCCAGTGTACCAGAATCCGTTCACAAAACCATTTCACAAAATGTTCAAATATCAATGGATTCTTAAAATAAAATCATATCATTGAACATCTTTTCAGTCCCTCCAGAATTTCATAATTCTTTTTGTGATTTTTTGCGATAAATATCAAAGTGTTTGTGGTACTAATTTGGAAATATTTGGGATATAAATGTGACTTTTTATGACTTGCTGTATAGATCAGGGGCTATAATCTGACATCAGTAAAGGCTGAGGCAGTAAGATTAGAAAAATCTGCAATAATCTCCCAATTATATAAAATAGTAGCACAAAAATTTATGGATTTGATGATTTTGCATGAATTTACACGATAATTCTCAAAAACCTGGACGGGCTGATTGATATTATTTGGAAGTAAAGAGATAAAAACTGCATTGATTTGATTGATAACATAATACTTATGTTATCAATCATAAATATGATTTATGATTTATGATAAATCATATTTATGATAAATATGATCAATCATATTTATCATAAATATGATAAACGTTTTTCTGAAGTTTAGAGAACTTCAGAAAAACGTGACCAAAATCAAAAACGGACATTACAATAACTCTGCCGTTGGTCGCCTAATGTCACTTTGATTTAATTGATTTCCCTGTAAAAATGATCGGGTCAAAACAAGTTCAGGTTATTTACCATTGAACTCAAGAGGATCGCAATCTCCTCTTCAATACACGTTAACATGAGTATTTCAGTATGAATCGCTTCATACTAGAAAATAATAAAACTATATGAGCAGATCTGTTTGATTAAACATGTTAAATCTCAGATGCTTGCAGATTTTTAGTATAAACCTCCCTTCATATGAGCGGACGTCCTTGTTGGTCTGTCAGTACAGCCGAAGCACACTGCTGTGATTAGAGCAGGATGACCGCCACGGTCCGTGCAACTGACTTACAAAGTGTTACATAATATTTTGTTGACAAATCAGGATCATTTTAGCAGCAGCTCCAGATGGCTTAGAGTCGCTGCTGCTGGATTAATTCATGCAGCTCTTTCATTTCAGATCCTTCTTGTGGAGAAAGACTCTTCTTGACCAGATTATTACATCAGATCAGGTTGGACACTAATAGTGTTTTCGTCAGCACATGTTCATGTTTCTTAACTCATGCTGAAGGAAATACTATAAACACATTACAGGGAGTGTTTCAGGGAAAATTAGCAAAGTTACACACTATCCTAATGTGGAGATTTACCAGATAATCCATGTATGTAGGCAGAAGGAGCTCACAAGCTAAATACTGGAGCTCCAAATTTTAAAGGTGCAGTTATGTAAAAACTTGATATAAATTAAGTTTTTATGTTTTTAATGTTTATGAAGAAATGATTCCCTCATTAAAAACACACCTGGAGCGTTGCCTTGATTCTTTCTTTCATGTTTGAGAAATCCTTGAATTTCAAGGCTGCAGTTTCCAAGCTTCAGAGACTCCTCCTCCCCCAGTCAGCTCCTCTAGACTAGCCAGCACCAATTAGCAACACCTGGACAAACTCCTGAGCTTGTTGTAGGAGATACTTCTCAGGTAAAAACGTTGTTCAAGCTGTAGTATGTAACTGTTATAAACAGTTTTCCTGTAATTCTCTGCAATTAGCACATTTAACAGCAAAGACATGAGTTGATTGACAGCACTAAGACCCTCCTCCTGGTTCTGATTGGTTGTTTTTGTGAATAAAAAACTGCGATAACACAAAATCTTATCAGTATCAAGTATTTTTACTTGATAAGCGCAAATATCTTATTGAGCTGGAAACAAGAAAATGAACTTACAAATAACTTTTAAGCAAAATAAAGGAGCTTGTTTTAAGTCAATAATTAGCTAATATTGATTAGCTGGCAGATTATTTCACTTATTACATGAGCAAAATGTGTCATCAGTGAATTAATCTGCCAATTGAAGTAGAACTTTTTCATCAATATCAAGGAATTATTGACTTACAACAAGATCTTGTATCTTGCTGAAAAGTTGCTTCTTTATTTTCAAATATATTAAGATATTTGCACTAGAAACCAAAGTAAAATAATTGATAAGATTTGGTGTTTTTGCAGTGAAACTCGACTTGTCTGTGTCCCTTTATCTCAAACTGTTTGTGATCTGCCAACCTTGACTAAAACTTCAGTTTCATCACTTAAGAAACGTCTGATTACGCCGAATTATCTTGTGCTTGCTTTGTTATTATCAAGCTTGTTTTATTTTGTGAAACAAATATCCAAAGTCAGGCCACTCTTCCTGTACTAATGATTGATGTGTGCTGTCTTATACGTCGTTAAATATGTTCTTCTCAGAATGAAAGCGTTATTAAACTGAGATCCCCCTCTTGGTCCAGTATGTGTGGTTAAACTCTGCAGAAGGAAAATTAGTGACGTGTAAGCTGAACAAAACCTGTATTGTATGAAAGCAGTCAGCTGAACAGAGCAGCATACTCCTGAATCACTGAGTTAGTCAAGGACAGAGGGAAAAATAGATAAATTCAAGGAACATCAGTTCTATGAAAATGTGATTGCAGGAGTTTTGTGTGGAATCAGAGAATTCTCGGTTTGATAAAAGGGTAATCAAGGCCACTCGGCTGGATTTCTGTTTGCAGCAACAGCAGAATGTGCCAACATTGTTTATTCCTACAGAAAGCAACAGAAATGTTTCATTTTTCTTTGTTGTTTGCATAAAAAGTCACAAGTCTGGGGTCTACTCTGGGGAATTTTGCAGCTCTTAGATGGATGTTTGGAAGCACAGGAAACAATCCTGAGGCTTTACTTTTGTAATATTTTTTGAGTGCATGTCTAGACTTCCACAGAAAATGAGAACAAAGTCTAATCAGATTGAGGCAGAACATGAAAAGAAGCCACAGACAGTAAAGTTTGGGGGAATATCCAGAGGATTATTCATGATGAACACATGATGTTATGATCTGGTGAAACCCATCAAGTAGATCAAATATGGATGTACAAAAACATGCAAAACATTAAAACCACCTGCCCACCACTGTGGTTCCCTTTAAGCGACAAAATGAACTGGGTGGGACTTTAACTCTTTAATTTGGATTAATGAAGTTTTAATTTAAAAAATTAACATAATTAATCACTTTTTGAAAAAATAGACAAAGATTTGATTGTTCAGATGTTTTGGGGTAAAAACAACCCAAACAAAAGCACCAATCTAATCCTACAACTGCTCAGATTTGATGCCATTTTTGTTTACATTTTGTGAAGAAGGAAGTTGTGCTCAGTGTCTCCTTCAATGTTTATTAGTGCAGCGCCCCCACAGGCGAGGAGGGGAACAGTTTGTTTAATGTTTTGATTGGCAGTGCAATGTGAAGGTGAACTGGCAGCAGCTGAAAATGTAACAAATGTTGCAGTTTTGTTGTCTACAGACTAAAAGCTGTGAAAACAAATCACTCAAACTCTAGAGGCAAGAAGATATTCACCTTTTTTCCCTTTTGGGTTTAAATTAGATAGCATGATTTTCCAGTATCTAATTGTCCTCAAACTGTTCATAGAGTGAGTCTTTTTTCGGCTTGTTTCTAATTTTAGGGAGCACATATGTTCTGTTACTGACATAGGGTAAATATGAACAACAAACAAACAGGCTGAGCCAAGCGAGGAGCCTTAAACCGTGACTCAGCCGCTACTACGCCGGACAGCATGAGCCTCCATGTGCAACACAGAGCAGCAGCAAGACAACACCCACTGGCTGAAAATAGGTCAAAGATTCACATCGTCTCTGAATGTGGGAACGCGGCGGATTACTTCCTCTTTCCTCTGATTTGCAGCAGATCGCTGTGGCGACGCGGTTTAAACAGGCTTTAAACACAATGGTGGAGGCTAGAAGAAGGAAATGTGCCAACCTGGTGGAGACGGTGCAACAGATCCAGATCAGTCAGTGTCACCAGAAAGGAAAAGATAGAGCAGAGATGCTGCTTCACAAAGTATTTATACCTCCTGGACCTTTTGGGCTGATAATTAAAGATGCACCGATTCAAAATTAATATCTGGATCAGTTCCAATATCTATATCTATATCTATATAGATATATATATATAAAATGATTTAACTAATAGACAGAAAAGGTTTAAATATAACTGTTGGGTTTAGTTTATACGCTAAGGTTGCTGCACCAGAAATCACTGAATTTAAAAACAAAATATGCTAGAAGAGCAGAAAAAACAAAATCTAAGGCTGTTTCCTCGTCTGGAACATTTGTTACAACTTTCAGCTGTTTTTTTTAATTTATTTTTTATTTATATTTTTTGTACAGTTACGCTTTAAATAAAGAACCTTATGTCAGTATGGAGAGAGATTTAAAACAAAAATGTCAACCTGTGAAACCTATAATTTTAAATACGAGAATGTGCCTGCACCTATACTATTTGTGCTGGTCCACCAGTTTAACCAGTGCAAAAACTGGTTGAGAGTTCTGGAATGGCTCAAACGTCCAACCAGTTAAACTAGTGTGGCTCAACTGGAAAATCCTCCCAATGTGGTTGAATTTAAGCAGATTGAGTCAAAGCTCCTAAACAAACTCATCATGAACACAACAAGGCATTAATTCCTCACAAAAACTGCTTTTGCATCAAATACATGATAAAGTTATAGATTAATTTAGAACATCTTCAGACACCTGAGCTTCATTAACAAGTTTAAAACTTCATGTTTCTCAAACCTTTTAGTGATTTATTGGCTTCAACGCTATTATTATTATTATTATTATTATTATTATTATTATTATTATTATTATTATAACGTCATTATTGACTCAAACTAAACTCCTACAACTTTCTGAAAGCTTTCTTGTAAGTTAGATTTATTTAAAAGTCCACGAAGATATTTGCACAAGAAACTGGACAAAAATACCTTTTGTGTTTTTTTATCAGTGGTTTTTGGTGCAGCGCCACCACAGGCGAGGAGGGGAACCTCCTCGCCTGTGGAGGCTAATTTAGTTAGTTTGGTAAGTTTTCAGTAAGATATCGGAGCAAGACTCAAGTTAAAAAAATTTTAATTAGTCTTGTAATAAGTGAATAATATGCCAGTGGAACAAATACTTAAGGAATAACTTTCTGTAAAGAAGCTCTTATATCTTGCTAAAAAACTTATGAATCAATTTTGTCTTATTTTACGTGTACAAAGACATTTGCATTCAAAACTAGAGCAAAGAAAAAACACTTGTTTTTGTAGCGTATTTGCTCCTCGCTCCAGATTAAAGTGATGTCCAGGCAAATCACAAAAGCTCCACAAAGTTGTTTTCTTACTGTGAACATTTCTGAAATGCTTTTGGCTGCACAGAACAAGCTGTCAGAGCTGGCGCGTGAGCGCGGCATAGCCGAGGAGGTTCAGTCTGTAAACGCCAACATGGCTCTGAATACTTTGCATAATTTTGAAAATGCAAGACAATTGCATGAAAGCCAGGGAACCATAAAAGTGTTTAGAAATAGGTTACGGCATCGGCTCACGCCCAGCAGAAACTATGATGACAGCGTCTGTGTGAGTAAACCGGAGTGACGCAGTCAGTTTATTATATGAAACATCATGAGACCACAATAGGAGCTGGACCAGGGTGGTTACTGTTTGCTTTGGGGTTTACGGCCTTGTTGTGTGCAGCACTCGCATAAAAAAAGAACTGAGATTTTCTGTGTGCATAAAACACAAAAGTTTGCATATTTGGAATAAAAACATCTGTTTTATTGTTTGCAAACGTTTTTACAGGAGCGTTTTCACTGACTTTTACATGGGTTTCTTCCACAGTCTTTTTTCAGTTAGAGGGGTGGTTCGCTTTTAGCCAACACTGCAAATCACAGAATCTTACCAAGTATTTTTGTTTACTTTCTCATGCAAATATCTTATTACACTTGAAATAAGAAAACTAACTTGAAAGTAAGAAGAGAAGAGCTTGTTTTAAGCCTCTAATTCCTGAATATTGATTTAAAAAGCACTAATTCCACTTGTGACATGGACAAAATGCCTTGCTATAAGTAAAATAATCTACTGGTCAAAACAAAAACTTTTTAAATCAATATTCACAAATTATTTCCTGAAAAATTACTTGTAAGTTAGTGTTGTCTTATTTTAAGTGTAATAACATTGAAAAACTCTTTAAAACTTTTCTAAAAAACAAATTCTGAGTTTGACTTGTTGAAAATTTTTGAGAAAAAACTTTTGTAATTAATCTCAGAAATGTTTTAGTTTATTTTCAAAAGTCAAACAGTTTTGAGTTTTGAAACTGATGTTTTTATGATTTTACAATTTGAGCTGAAATTTTTTTAATTTTAAATGTTGAGCTTAATTTCAGGAAATTTCCAGAAAAATCAGAATTAGATTATTTTTTTCTAGAAAAAATAAACAATTTATTTCATTTTTTCTAGAAAAATCATGAATATTTCTGAGAGTCAAAAGTAAAAACAAAAATTATGTTTGAAACTCAAATATTTTTCTTTTTCAAACAGAGAATTTTCCATATTTTTTCCTTAAACATTTCTGAGATGACTCAAAATTTCAGAATTTTTAAAGCAAGTTGTCAACTTTTGAAAGTCAGAAATTTTCATGTTTTCCAGAAAATTTCTGAGTTTATTTTATTTTACTTAGCAAATTTTCTAGCGTTTTCATTTTGGCATATATATATTCTTCTTTTTCTACCTGTTTCAGTCTACAGTGGCCCTGACCCAACTGTCAGTAAAGGCAACACGGACGTGGGGTTTTACCTGACGTCCCTGAACGTACAGTCCCCGCCCTCCCCGGTGCTTTGACGTCACTGGCGCCCGTCTCCTCACATGCACCGGGGAGTGCAGCAGCGGCCCCCCCACCTCCTCGCCTTTCTCCTCCTCCCCCTCCTCCTCCTCTCCAGTCTCTCTGCCAGAGAGCCCCGACGACAGACAGCCATCCAGCCGCTCACCGTCCTGCTCCTGCCGCCGCCGCTGCTGCCGCTGAACGGAGTGTGGTCTCCTTTTTCCACCTGCGTGGGTTTCTCCACGAGCCGGCCAGCGAGTTTTTATTTTTTTTTAACTATTTTTTATTTTTTATTTCTATTAATTCCTAACCAGGTTTGGGGACATTTAATCTTTTTTACTCCTGCTGCCCTTCAAGTGAAATGGAGAAAATGGCCAGACCTCTTCCTATAAACCCAACTTTCCTGCCGCCGACTCATGGAGTCCTGAAATCCCTGCTGGAAAACCCGCTCAAACTCCCGTTTCACCACGATGAAGGTACGCTGTCTTGAAAAAATGTGCAAAACTTACTGCGCACACAGGTGCACTTAGGGCGGCTTGTTGGCGCACTTCTTTGATCTGACAGATACAGCGGACTGAAAGGACACAGGTCAACCAAATCGCCTCAAAGTGGCGCCTCTTTGCAGTTTGCGATCTTTGTTAAACATTAAACTGTAATCTGATTTGCCAGGAGCGGCAAACATATAGGAGTCAGATTGCTGTGTAATTCGGGTTTAATGTTTTTAACTGGCGTCAAATTCAGTCAATAGGTGATTTAAACATGAAGTTATTTTCTCAATGAACAGATAAGGGTCCAGATTTAACCGCGCTGCTGTTGTGTCTGCGCTGTTAATAGCGTAAATGGTGTTTATAACATTTAAACGCCTCTGTCTTCAATGGGACTCATTAGCAGTACCGATACCTGCCGATAGAGGGCGTGTTCCATGTTAAAGCCTCTCTCAGGACGAGTTCAGTGGATGTTTGCTGATATGAATGACGGATAATGTTTACCTTTAAAGGGCCAGGCTGCTCAAATATTACATTTCTCACGGTTTAGTGAAAATTTCCACAGTTCTAATGTTTCTTCTAATGTTTCAGAGAGCGATGGGCAGACAAAAACACCTGCATGTTCATCTCAACACATCAGAATAAAACGTAATTTATTTCAGTATAGTTGTTCATATGCCATATATATTTAGGTGATTATGGTTTACACTGAAAGAAGATCAAACATTCAGTTTTTCATAAAAATGTAATATTATCAGACCAGTAATAAAAATTAAAAAGTATTTTTAATACAGAATTGTTTTACTGTGTAGCTGTTTTGGAGGCGAATGACAAAAGAAGCTGCTGTATATAAGAGTTTTAATGAAAAGTTAAGTGGCTGGAAAAAAATGCATCTTTTTCCAGACTTCAGTGAATTGTTGATATTCAAGATTTTTGCCACAACCAATTATTGAATTCACATTGGCACATTGTTTAGTAGGCCTAACTTTTTCTCTTTAATTGGTCTAAGAAACTAAATCTGGGTTTTTATCAACTGGAACATAAAATATTGGACATGGATAGACACAAAAACTTTAAATGTGTAACTCTGATTGGACATTAGTTTCACTTTTTGAATGAAATTACAAAAAGTAAACAATTTTACAACATATAAATATATAATACAAGCTACCATTTTGGATTTGGAGGTTGTCATCAGTGGAAAACCTCAAAAATCAAAGTCCGACTTAGCAGGAAGTTGGGTGAGAAGGTTTCTGGGTTCCTCGGCATTCTTAAAAAAATGAATTGGGTCGTTCCCTTTTAAATCAATTTCCTTGTCTGGATAAGTGTGGGAAAAAAATGCGTTAATATTTAAGCAATATTTTCCAGCAAACAATTGCGATCAGTATCAGGGATTTTAGTTAGCTTGAACAACAAATTAATGCTAAACTTGTTATAATTTATGAATTTCTTTATAATATAAAATCAATGTAAGGAATTAATAAATAAAAGATAATTTAACAACTATCATAATGCCAATACAACTTTACTTTTGGGATTTTAACAGCAAAAGGTACAAAAACGGCTTTTTAAAAGATTATAAAGACAGATTAATGGTGTTAAAGTTGAAAGAGTAAATATGTAATGCAGGGTGATTCAGTCCAGATGTGAAAAATCTATTTTCTTATTTATCTAGAATGAATGTTTTGCTGTGTGTCCATAGCTTTGCTGTTCATTGTTTTGCTGTTCCCACACAGCTTAAACTATTAGATGTTTTGGATTTTCTAGGCCTGAAAGACCCTCAAAATCATGTCTTGTACATCACTGTCATTCCCACAGTTGAACCCTTCACACAAAGTGTGACCTTTGCCCTGAATGACCTCTACAAGATGGTCTTGTGCTTGGTCTGGTGGATCAGGTGCAACGTCCTCTCAGATGCAAATTTGTTCATGCTAACATTTTCACCTGATTTTGCCTAATTGATGAAATAATCAAATGAGGTCAAAGGTCACTTGGCACATTGAGACAATGACATCTGCAGGATGTGGCATTAAATTCTTACGTTTCTAAAATATTTCTGAACACTCTGAGCTGGTCATCCTTAAATGGAGCCAAGAAACAAAGATGGCGGCCTTCACAGTAGGGAAAAGAGAAATGGTCCAAACAGAGTCCATGGTGGGATGTAAAATGCATTTTCTGCGGTTCTGTTTTGTATTATAAACACTTGAGTTTCACCTTGATGGCGTCGTTCAGCCGAGCTGCATAACGGAGCCGCACCAAATTTATAAATTGAAAACTACTGATGTGCTACCAAGGTGGGGATGATGTGATGACAGAAAAATGGAGAAAAATATAACAAAATTGTAACACAATGGAAAAAACGTGTTGCTAAAAAACAAGGTCTGATTTTTGGAGATTGTTGTGAGTTAAAGCTTTAAGTTTTAATATCAAGAGCAACTAAAAGCATTTTCTGTATGAATTTTTTTAATTCTTATTTTTCTATTTTGCCACTAAAAAGGTTCCTGTGTTAGATTTTAGGAATATAAGTTTAATAATGTGACAAGCATTTTCCTGTTTATTCAGTCAATATTTAATACAGCTGACAGAAAGTAATATTAACATTTTATGATGTTTAAATTTTGCCCTTCATGTTGTGGAAAGACCATAAGCTGTCTTGAATTGCAAATGGAAACAACTGAGATAGTTTTAATTTCCCATGCAGTTAATTGAGTTATTCTGAAATGCTTACTAATTGGTGTTTGTTGCTAAATCAGTTGTGGTTTTGTTTTGAGCACAGCTTCTGGTCCTGATTAGACTGAAGTGACGCAGATTCCTACTAGATGAGTCCAGGATGAAATCTGATAGGATTTGTTTTCTTCTTTCAGGATTTGGGAAGGATAAGGAGAAAGAGAAAAAGCTGGAAGATGAGAGCAGCACAGCCAGCCACCCCCAGTCGGCCTTCCTCGGGCCCACTCTGTGGGACAAGACCCTGCCGTACGACGGCGACAACTTCCAGCTGGAGTACATGGACCTGGAGGAGTTCCTGTCGGAAAACGGCATCCCGGCCAACACGGCCCAGAGCGAGCAGGCCCCGCAGGCGGCGCAGCCGTCCCAGGCAGCACTGCAGCAAGTCTCGCCGCCCAAGCCGCCCACCCCCTCGGTGGTGGACCTCAGCAGCCGCGCCACCACCTCCGTTCACACAGCCATGCCGCCTCAGACCTGCCTGCACAGCCCCACCGCCGCAGGTAGGAAGCAAGCTGAGGCACACCTGGGTCCTCAATGTCCTCCACATTTTCTTAGATGGTGTTTGTGCATCCTTAAAAAGACTTAAATGTATCTAAAATTCAGGTCTTAAAAGACTTAACTTCATGTATCCGTAGTTAAGCTCTTTAAAAAGTCGTAAATTGTTATGAATTCTTAAATTAATGTTTCTAAAGTTAAGTTGTTGAAAAAGTCTTAAATTTCTGGGTCTAAAGATAAGCCTTTAAAAGTCTAAAATGTATGTATCTATTAGTTAAGATCTTAAAAAGTCTTAAGGTTGTGTATCTAAAGACAAAACTTTATTAATTAAATTAATGTAACTAAAGATAAGGCCTCATAAAATCTGTATTTAAAGATAAGGCTTTAAAATGTGTTAAAGTCATTCTAACATTTTTAAGTTGGTTTTAACTGCATTGATCACAAGCCTTAAATTACATCGTGGCAGGATTATTTAGTTTTACTGTCAGGCTGGGTGATCTGAACGTTACCATGATATTTTGTGGTACTCTTGTGATAATAATCAAAGTAATGCTAAGAACTGTATTTGCTCCTTTATTTAGATGACAGTATGGCTGTGACTTCATGACAGTCTCACAAACACAAGTGCTGCTGTGGAAAAACAGAACCGTCCCCAAACAACTATTTCTGTGGCCCTAGTTTCATTCTCGGTGGCTTTAAAAAGGTCTTGACGTTGCATATCTAAAATTAAGATTTAAATTCATTAGAAAAAATTATGTTGGCTTTAAATACAGGTCTTAAAGATTGTTTTGGCAGGGTGACGTAGTTTCCTATATTATATTTCTGGTGGGACGTCTTCATTATGTTCTCTGAATTCAGGCGGTTGATGCTGCCAGTAAGTAATTGATCATTTAAGCTAGCTAGCTAACTTTTTTCATCAAGGGTAAAGGCAAATTAATGCTTAGTTGGCACTTCTGTTTCTAGGCAGATACAAGATTATGTGCATTTTGTTCAAAAAGGAGAAAAAATCTAGAGTTTGGCACCGTTACGTCCCGGGAGAATCCCCTTTGTAGTTGTTTTGGCCCTCAATACCGTTTAAGGTGGCATTAAAAAAGCCTTAATTTCGACCTGCTAAACCCTGTTTCAGGTTGGGATGGAAATGATTCAATCTGTTTGTAATGCTGCAGGCTGATGAAGCTCAGGTCTAAGTATGTAGCAGGGCGGCTCTCATTGAGCTCCGATTGGCTGAAAGAAGCCCCGCCCCCTCATTGTTTTTGTTTACTCCACATTTTTTGGTTTTGTAAAGCCGTGCCTCAGGCTTGAACTCGCCGAACCACATGAACTCGCTTCACCCGACTCCACAAGGTGGAAACTTTCAGATTCACACGTTTTTGAATCTGTCTGCCGTTTTGGTCACCGCAGAAAACTTCTTGTTAAGGAAGCGGTTACGTAACGAGCTGGCATCCAGGAGACAGCGGCTGCTTTTCCTGCCTGATCCTGGGAGCGGTTCCTTTCCAGAATCTGACCGGCTGCTGGCAGCGGATCAGATCGTGGAAGATAAACAGATGGAGACCCTGAGTTTGTTTACCTGAAGGGGCGGGGTCCCAGCCAGGGGCCTCACTGACCCAGTGAGTCAGATGTTTTCAGGTTTATCAAACGATAACGGATCGGTCCAATTCCAGCTGCTGAGTCTGGATCAGTTGGAGATGTTTGCTGCTGGAGGTCCGTCTCCTCCCAAACATTTCCTCGGTCAGGAAGGAAGAACCCGGCTGGAGGTTCTGTAAACAGGTCTGACCTCATCTTTAATGTGCTGAATGCATCGCCAGGGACGGGGATTATTTCACATTTTGTTCAATAAAACCTCCCAATCTTATCAAGTTTTAAGGACAAAACTCACCTAAAATAAATTATCAAACTGCAGGGATGAGAACAAACGCAGGGGAAATTAAATTAGTTTCATTTTACTCTTAAAACAGTTTTACTGCTCCCTTTTCTCAGGAAATTTATCAGATTGTGAAAAACACTCAATAAAAATTTATAGTTAATAGTAGGAAGAAGAAATAAATGAATGCATTATAATAGAAGTTAATGTGCTTCGTTAAATTTGCTAAATTTGCCCCGCCCACTTACTGCACAAAGTATTATCACTGTTTTTTGGAAATTAGGTAAATATTTTTATTATTCACATTTTAATTAATTTAAAATGTGACATGACTGAAACATTTATTTATAATGTGACTTAATTACTAAAAAAAAAAAAATTCAGTGATTTATTGAAATGATTATGGCCAGTTTGGTCCTCCGTATGTCCTGCAGTCAGACTGGCTCCATATTTTCAGGTGTTTAAGGATTTTCCAGGCTGCAGCTTCAGCTCAGATGTTAGAGAAACTCCTGCTCTGTTCGACATTCATGTGTCCTGGTTCTGTTTGGGTTCTTTTTGGGTCCGTCTAGTAGTTCACATTTAACTCTCACGTGAAGCCAAGATGGGGTTTCCTCTGGCGTGCGGCGCCATGTGACGGGCGCATGCAGGCAGCCGTGTGCAACGCCGAGCTGCAAACCGGAGCCCCCTCCTTTTCGTTTCTCACCCCCCACCCACCCTCTCCACCCGCTCTGCTTCCTGCCCAAACCCCCCCGCTTCCCCCCCTCCGGGACCCGGCCCAGGCTCAGAGCACACGCTGTACCCTGCAGAGGTCACATGGACTCAGGCGTGCTCTGGTCACGTGCGCGCCGCGCTACAGCTCAGCGAGTCTGGTCTCGTCTAACCAGCTCTGCGGCCTCCGGCGCAGCGTCGCAGGGCCTGCAGCCCGTCCTGCTGAGGCAGATAACATCCTGGGTGTGACCCTGCTACGGCCTTCGCAGGTCGAAGGTCGCGTTCAGAACATTGACCGTGTAGCGGCCGGAGGGGGAATCGGGTTTCATCTAGTTTCTGACACCAATCGGATCAGAACCAACCGATATTTCTTCGGTTGGCTTCCATCATTGATCAGAAAGTGAAAAACTAAAGAAAATGTTTTTGTTTTTTTTAAGCTTTATTTACGATGAGTAAAATTCAGATAACCTGTTTTTTGATAATATAAGGTTTTTCACACACATTTAAAACATAATTATCTGAAAATAAGTTAATTCTCACACAGTTAATCATTATTTTTTCTAAAGAATTTAATTATAAAATGAATTCATAAAATATAAAGTGACTATATTTTTGTTTTACATTTAACTATTACATTATTTGCTGTTAACAATAAAATAGGGTAAAATAATAATAAAAGGTACCACAAATATAAAAAATAAAACCTCCTGTGTAAATCTTTTAAATATTTCTGCAGAATGTGCAAAAGTTGCACAATCCGCCTCATTCATGCCTCAGGTGATGCACCTCTAACCTTCTTCTGATTTCTGCTAAACATTAAATCAGTGGAAACTGCAGAACATGCAAATTTCAGTTTTAATCAATTTAAAATAAATTGTTTTAAATTTTCACAAATTAACCAGCAGAGTGATGGGAAACCAGCCAGCTTGTTGGTGCGCTGCTGTTCTGTCTCTGCTATATTTTATCGTCTGAGGCTCAGCGTTGGAGCTCGAAGGTTTTTTTCAGGTGAAATAAAATTGTTGTGACCTGAAATGAGCTTCCTCTGCGAGTATTTACAGTAAAGAGAGTTTACCCTCCCGTTCTTCCACCCGACTCAGAGTTCAACAGTTCACGGATACGTCTGGTCGTCATGACGACAGCGCTCATAAAATCATAAAAAGCCCGATACGATCGCTGAGCGTGACGTCAAGCTGGATCCAGATGATAATTCGTAAAAGCAATAAATGTATACACAGTGCAATATATATATATAAAAAAAAAAACTATTGAATTTGGTTTATAGGTTTCCATGGAAACGCAGCAGGGTTGCTGATTAATCTCAGTTCGTTCCTCCTCTTGGATCTGGTCAGAACCGGGTCGTTGAGTTTAGACGTTCCTGTTCGGGTCGCTTCTGCCTGGGTTACCTGCGCTCGCCTCGCAGAGGTCAGGTCAGACTATTTGTGTCGCCGCTTAAAGACGGATTATCTTTAATCTGGTCTCTGGTTTAAAAATGAAAGAACAGATGAGAAACAAAGTCTGAAACGGCAGAGAAACGCACTGAGAACTAGCTCTGAAACGATTAATCACGATTAGTCGGTTATTCAAATAATCATCGCAGTCATTAACCGGAGTGTACCGACTCAAAAAAAGCCATTTACTGAAACAACAATACCAGAGCAGGATTAAGCCAGAACTGTAAAAAACAAATAAGATTTTACATTTACGAAAAAAACAACTTATTTTTCTGTAAATGCGTTCCACCCAGATCTCTTCTAGTGGCATTTTTCCCCTCCCCTGGTTCAAATTCTGTTAAAAAATAAAAAGTAAAAATCTCCTATTAAGCAGGTTTTGCATCCAATTATTAATATGAAATTAATAATTCAAGCAGAAAGAGCTGGGATGTTCACATGTTGATGTCTGAAGTGTTTTTAAATGGAGGTGTGTCCTTTGCTACATTTTAGGGATTCAGTTTATCAGCAGATCTTACTCGGAGTTGGCCAGAAAAACAAAATGGAGGCTTTTAAGTGGCCTATTCAAAGTCTGGTCCCTGATTCAGGGAACTTGCTTTGGTAGGACCTCAAACACTGCAAAAACATCTTACCAAGTATTTTTGTCCAGTTCCTAGTGGAAATCTGAAATAAGATCAAAACAAGATAAAGGAGTTTGTTTAAAGTTAATAATTTCTTAATATTGGTGAAAAACAATAAATAATCTGCTCGTTCCACTGGCAGATTATTTCATTGTTAGCGTGAAAAAAATCAACATTAAGGAATTATTCACTCAAAATACTCCTTGTATTTTCGTTTTGCCTCATATTAAGAGTACAGAGATATTTCCACTAGAAACTACATCAAAGATACTCGGTAGGATTTAGTGTTTTTGGCAGGAAAGTCTCCCATATGTCTGAATCAGAACCATTCAACAGAATACCTGATGGTCGATCTCAGATAGCTTTGGGTTTTCAGGTGGTTCAGATCCGTTTGTTCCTGCAGCGCTGCAGACCAGGTCAGCGGCTCCGACCTTGTTAATGTGGGTCATGACGTTCGAGCCGCCGGCGGATCAGCGGCTGATGAAAATGCACGTAGCGCCTGGAGTTGTTCGGGACAGGAAGTCAGGAGTTTCTTAGCTCCTGAAACAGTCACACAGCAGGCGGATGCAGATTTTTCCCTGCAGTCTGAACGGATCAATTCCGATCTTTTCCCCTCCTGAAACATCCGATTTGTGCCTCTTCCATATCTGAAACTACTTTGTATCCGATTGTCTCCAAACGTGTCTGAACGTCCATGTTGCGTTTTGTCCGACTTTTACTCCATTGATATGAGAAATGAGTCATAATTTGGCACCAGAAGAAGCCAGACGCTGGAATCACGACAGAAACAATGGCTGAAAATTATAATTAATAAATTATAAAAGAAGTCTGTGTCAGTTCCACCACTCTACACATCCAAACAGACGTCATTACAGAGACCGTCAACATTTACTATTAGTTCTGATTTCTTTTTATTAGCTTTCTGTCTTCTGAGCTACACTGAATAGAATAGAATATTATTATTCTAACCATGAAATTTGGGTACAATTATTCAGATAAAAATAATTACTCACTTAAAAAACCAACGAAGCTCCTAAGAGGTACAAAACTTCACCCTCTCCCATTAGGCTCCTTCATACTAGCCAGCAGCAATTAGCAAACAGCTGATTGAACTGCACATCTGATTAAAAACGAGTTTCAGAAAGAGCAGGAGTTTTTAAAGAGACAGACGTTAAATTACAATGTCAACATCTTTTTAGTCCTATTTGATTATATATGATTTGATTGTGCTGTAAAAACACAAAACTGCCCTTCTAAAGCCTCCACTGTGTCTGAATTGGAACTCCCACCTCTGAATAAATGTTCAAATTGATTAATAAACATAATCTATTATAACTTCTGTAAACGATGTGCTGCTCTGTGATGCCTGCGTTCTTCTTCTGTGCTTTCTGGTCGCTTTGAGGACGTAAAGCGTTCATGCGGTCGGGTTTAATTAGTTGCAGAAGAATAACAGATGAGATTTCAGCAGAAAATCAGAACCTGCTGCTTTTGCTGTTGGTCAAGTGTTTGTGTAACCGTTGTGTGGCAGCACCACCCGCTGGATGGTGGCGGTATTACCGCCTCAAGCAGAACTAGAAGCTTCACAGAGAATAAACATGGCCTCCCGGTTCTGACGTTCTGTTTGTGTCCTCTGTCCGGTCCGCAGCCAGAGACACACCCAGCCCCATCGACCCGGAGTCCATCCAGGTCCCGGTGACGTACGAGCCGGACCCGGCCGACCTGGCGCTGTCCAGCGTTCCGGGTCAGGAGATGTTCGACCCCAGGAAGCGCAAATTCTCCGCTGAGGAGCTGAAGCCGCAGCCCATGATCAAGAAAGCCCGGAAGGTCTTCATCCCCGAGGACCTGAAGGTGAGGAAGAGTCTGTGGGCCAGACCGGAACCAGAACCAGAACCCAGAACCCATCACAATGACATGGGAAATAAAATCTTTCTTTTTTCATTTAGGCAGATTATTTAGATTTTAAGTATAAAATATTAATTTAGAACTCTTTCCTTCTTTCTTTCTCCCTTCTTTTCCTTCTTTCTTTCTTTGCTTCTTTCTTTCTCTCTTTCTTTGTCCTTCCTTCTTCTCTTCCTTTCTCTCCTATTTTCTTAAGTCAGTCAGAAACAGCTGATCTTTTCAGATGTTTATGCAGATGCATGTTTTGCTACAAATGGCCAGGCATTCACTGAAGCAGTGCTGTCATTGCATTTCAGGCAATACAATGTAAATTTTCTTATTTAAAAATTAATTGAACATTTTTGTTTGTTTGTTTTGTTTTAAATGTATTTCTAATATTGTATAAATTAAACTTAAGCAGTTAAATGAAAGATCAGCAGAATGTCTCAGCCTTCACTGGAATTGTTAGTGGCAGGATTCACCTTCAAAATAAAAGCATCATTAATTTTCAGTATTTCATTGCCATGTTGTTTTGCTCACTGAGCCCTCTGCTGCTCCCTGCAGGATGATAAGTACTGGGCGCGACGCAGAAAGAACAACGTGGCGGCGAAGCGCTCGCGGGACGCGCGGCGCCTCAAGGAGAACCAGATCGCCATCCGGGCCGGCTTCCTGGAGAAGGAGAACGCCGCTCTGCGCGTCGAGGTGGCCGACTTGAGGAAGGAGCTGGGCCGTTGCAAGAACATTCTGGCTAAATACGAGGCGCGACACGGGCCGCTGTGAGCCTCTCCTGTGGCCCACCTCTGCTCCCAGAACCTCCAGTTTGCCCTCCTGTTTGAAGGACAATGTCTCTAATGGCGGCACCCCCACCTGTATGATTCTGGTATTTTATTAAGCTTCTTCTCGTCTGCTCCTCCTTTGATTTCTCTACACGGTTTGACTAAGTAGATATAAATATATTTACATGTGCGTACTTCCCACTGTGAGGAGTTCGAGCCTGCCTCCTTCTCTACATCAGATCAGGACTAAAATCCTCTTTATTTTGTCGTTTGTAGCCACTTATGTTAGTATTTCCTGTCCAGTCCGGGAATATTTTGCTCTCTGTTATTATTATGTTTTAATTTCTTGAGCAATAATTTTAAATATGTCTCCACCTCCTGCTCCCGTTCGTTAACTTCTGCACTAACTAGCGTCTCACAATCGGATCCGGTTCAAGAAAATTCCTCCTATTTATCTCCCTTTTATTTCTCAGATGGAAGATTGTTGTTTTTATATCTATAAATAAATATATATATTCTGTTGATATAATTGTTAGCATTATTACTGCTCTGAAAGCTGTGGTTGTTTAGCCTCCTCCTCTTCAGGTTGAAGCATGATTTCTCTGTTTTTTGGACTAGTTGTTGATTCTTTGGATTCTTTGGCATGACTAGTTCTTGCTTTATTTCTTTCTTTTAGGACTCGGTGCAGATGTCCTGTCGGTGGCGTCTGTTTACCGTCTTTTTAAAGATGGTTGTATGAATGTAAAAGAGAAAAAGGTTGGATGGTGTTGTCCAATACTGTGGTTCACCCAGTCAGTTTGTTTCCTGCAGACCAAACCAGAGATGTTTCTATAAATCTATACGTTGTTCCTTTTTGTACAGTATTTTTCCAATACATATACACACACATATATATATATATATATATATATATATATAATTGGTGAATTGTGTATTTTAAAGGCACAACAAGTCCAGAGAAATATTAAAAATGTGTTTAATAAAATAAATGAATAAATAAAGAGGTATTTTGATATTCTATTTGAGGGAATGGGAAGGAAACCAAAATATTGGGGGCATTGTAATTAATATTTCAACAGTCCTTAATGTGCTTAATGTTCCTAAAAACATGGGATGGTGTTACTATGACGGCAGGGAAACTGTAGCTGGTTCTTCCTGCTGCTCTGTGGTTGTTTTCTTCAGTCGTCGCGAGTCCCTGAACCCGAGTGATGAACCTTGGAAGACTTTTTTTGTCGTTTTTCCTGTTTTCTTTTTACTGCAGAGTCTTTAGATTGAAGCTGGATTTGTGCCTCATGGTTTAGACATCAGTCCATGATGTGGATATGTTGTTTCACAAGGCAGAACATGGCACGTATGGAAGTTCAGAGGTCCCAAAATGATGGCATGGTTTTTGCATAAAAATCCTAAAGATGATTTCATGCAAATATTTGCAGTTAGCTCTAATTGTGCAAAATGTAACCCGTTCCAGAAAGGTTTACCTCAAACGTCATCTCACTGTAGTAGAAGAGGCCACTAATGCCAGATGTCGCATAACCTACACTAAATCCAAAGATTGTTTTGGAAGCGATTATCCTCAATCAACATCACAAATTTGCACACTAATTATTTTATCCAAATAAACAGCTCTACTTAATGATCCCTGGTTAATGGCAAAAACAATTTTTTAAATATTTTTGCCATAAGTGCTTTTTTAATTCAGTTTTGAAAATATTGCGTTGTATTTTGTTGAAATATTACATCAAATTTTAACCATCTTGGAAGCATCATAGTTTTTAATGACAAAATTAGATATTCTGCAAATGTTTAAATCAGCAGTTTCCACTCCTGTCATAAATTTTTCATTAAGTTAAAGTAACTCGACATCCTTCTTGATCACAAGTGGGCAGAAGCTGTGTGTAAATTCAACAAAATAACACATTTAACATACTCTTAAGATTTTTTTAGTTCATTAAGCTCATTAAATCCAGTAAGTTCTTGGCATCTCAGGACTTCCATATTTGTCTCCTGAGGTCATGCTCATTTGGATCTTCTGTATTTGGTTCATTTAAAGATGAGTGAAGTGAAATAAAATAAATCCTGGAACCTCCACCCCTGTAAAACAAAACTCTCACATTCCACTGAGACTTTTCGGAGCGTCATCGATCTGGTCCACGGTTGTGAGCGATATTAGGCGGCCATTTTGTTACCCAGAGTTTTTGTCACTTTTGAGGCTCCAAAGCTTCCAGGGTGTCTTTGTTTTTTTTTTAGAATAAAGCAGGTATAAGCCAGTAATGAATCCGTGAAATCCCAAACGTACCTCATGTGTGGCGTGATCTCTCTACCTCACCTGGAATTATTAACCATAATAATCGTGAGTTTGTTCCAGTGCCTTTAACTCACCGACTGTTTCCCAGTGTTTTGATCCCACACAGCGCCGCCCTGATGGCTCCAGATTGGCGCCGGAAGATTTCCTGAACCTTTGTTTCATTTCAAACATTGCAGCAGATTTGTAACCATTGTATTCATGGCAACACCAACAGACTGTTTCAGAGTGTTTAAAGTGCAGCATAAAGGAGTATTACGTGTTGTTCAGGTCTCTGCCTTTCTATCTGTAATTTCTAGTGTCTAATAAAAATACCACTTATTTTCCCCAGGTGTTTTCATTCTCTGCACACAGATGTATATGTCAAAATATTAGAATATTGTGAAAAAGTTTAATATTTCTAAATTTTGCTAGAAATATCTGGTATTTCTAGCAGCTTGGATGTGATGTAGATTTATCACAGAAAAATATTTCATCCTATTATGTGTCGTAATCTTTAAAATTGTGGAAACGATAAAAACACAAAAGAAAATTAAAATATTACATTTGATTAACAAAAAAAAAGGATATTTTAAGCAGAGTTTTTCGAAAGGTATTCCCATTTCTATGTGCTAAATATTTGGTCTGGGCTCCTTTTGGATGAAATTCTGCATCAATGTGGCGTAGCGTGGAGGAAATCACCCTGTGGTTCTGCAGAGGTTCTGGAAGTCCAGGTTGAATTGATGACAGCCTTCAGATTATTTCCATTGTTGGTTCTGGTGTTTCTAATCTTTGAGTTTTAACTTTTGGCTTCAGTTGTGTTATTTCAGCTTCTCCGATGTTCATCAGCTGCTCCCTATTATAAAGCAGATATTAGCTAGCTAGCAAAGTAAAATCCAAATGTACTATTTAGTAAATTAAATCGGACATAGCGAAGTCAGCTTTTTAGTAAAAGTCCAGATAAAAGTAATTATGCATATATAAGTTTAGTTGTTAAAAAGATGTTTTGTTATATTTTCCACTGTAATAAAATTAAGTCAGTAATAATTTCACCCTTATTAAAATGTATCATTCTTGTACTGCAGTTTACTGAAAGCAAAATGAACCGAGTCTGGACACCAAGCTGCAGATATTGTCTTTATTGTCGCGTTACCAAGGTGATGTTCAGTACAGTGGAGCCTTCAGATTTTACAAAGAACCATCACCAGCCAGTGAAAGAGACAAACCAAAAGCAATTATTCTCTGCAAAAAGGCCAGCATCATCAGAATCAACATAGAAAACAGACTGAATCACAAGAGAAGAGTCATGATTATTAAAACATGAGCTGGGAGTTGGTTTCAGACGTTGCTTAGAAGGAAAACAAAACAGGAAGCAAACGTACAAAAAAATCAGAAAGTCCACATGATATGAAACACTGTTTAACATCGGTGTGCAAAAATCACAAGACACACAACAGGAAATGTTACACCACACAACAGCTCTCTCACACACACACACACACACACACACGATATTCACATTTTTATTTAAAAAATGATCAATAAAACTGCTTTTAATTGGGAGTCTCCTCATTTGGCTCATTAACACCCAGCTCTCCTGTTTCTCCTCTACATGATAAAATGCTGAGGAATGCTCCCCAGCTGCCACCAGAGGGCGCCAACAACTTCCATCAGAAACAGAGAGTGAGCATGCACTAAACAAATAATAGAAGAAATCATGATTTATATAGTTTTGGTTCAGATATGAGAATAAATCTACCTTAAAACATTATTAACCAATTTTTTTTTTTTTAAGTTTGAAGTTTTTGTTATGCTGCCTTCATTTGGAGCTTTGGTTTCTTTCAGTAGAAATAATAAGAGCTGCTGATTTTTAGCACCTTGCTCTATTTTCTTCGGATGAAACGGATCAACCCGTAGAGGAATGTGACTCGCTTTGAGTGGTTTTAAAAAGACGCTATCAAACGTCGCAAATACTGAAGCTCTGGAGATTTCTTCTCCTACAAAAAACACTTGATTTCATCAGAGGATGGTGACAAACCTGCTTTCCTCCTGGTTACAAAACAGTAAACAAGTTAAGGTTGTTGTCGTAAACTTTTACTGTTGCAGCTTGGTTGGGCAGTGGGGACCGGCTGGGCGGAGGAACGGTCAGGACTGGAGGAGGGATTCGGAGCTGGGCGTGTTGTATAGGTACTTCCAGATGGCGTAGTAATGCACGGCGGCAGCCAGAGCCACAAACACGTGCCAGATGGCGTGAGCGAAGGGGATGACGCCGTCGCTCTTGAAGAAGAACACGCCGAGGCAGTAGATGAGTCCACCACACGCCAGCTCCTGCAGGCCGTCCGTGTTGCTCTGGAAAAACAACAATAGAGAAGCTGCACTGAAACTCAAAGACACGATATTCTTTATAACCACAAGAGGGCAGCAGAGAGGAAAACGCAAATAGTCTTACAGCAAGATTAAATTCTGATTAGAAGCAAAACTAACTTATTAGGTGGGCAGAGTATCCAAAAATTATACAAGAGTAACAGTAGCACTACTTCAACATATGTTTACTGAAGAAAAAAAAACAAACAAAAAAACAACGTAAGAGTAGATAAATATTTGGTAAAAAATATAAAGTTAAGTGGCATTTTAAGGTCAAAAAATAAAATCAGGCCAAATAAAAATGTCAAAATCTGTTTCTTTAAACAAAAAACTTTGACAAAAACCTGCAGGTGTCTGTCTGGGTAATTTTGGGGTAAAGCATTTTATTTTTTTTATTCACTCAAATAAAATAAAAAGGCACAGCAGTAAAAATATAGTTTTCTTTCCAAAAAGTAAATGTAACTAGTTACTACCCAACTCTGGCTAAAGTAGTTAATTGCATTTTTAGTTTTTTAACAAACAAATGTTCCAGATACTCAAAAGTTTCTGGTCCGCCTGTAAATCGGACCAGATTTACAGGAGGTTTTTGAATAGAAAAGTTTGTTTATTTTGTCTAGAAAGTTGAATTATTTACAGACCTTAACATAATCTGGTAAAATGGTAGAATCTTCTTACCATTGATGTCACAACTGATGCAGGAAAAAATCCCATCGTCAAGTAGAAGGCCAACTCCACCAGTTTGTACCTGAGGAGACAGACATGCGCAGGATGAGGCCCCCGCGCCTCAGTTTGGACACCCGCCGCTAACAGAAACTCACTTTTCGTGATAGTTGAAGACATAAATGGTCCCGGCAGCAGCCATGAGCCACACAAACCAGCGCATGTGAGCCGCTAACGGTCCGAGCTCCCGCAGGTTCAACCTGAACCGAGACAAGAACAGAACCGACCCAGAGTGAGGCTTCGCTTCAACGGCAGCTGTGTGTGAGTTCTGCTCTCAGCCGGACGCTCACCAAGGTGTGTAAGAGGCAGCAATGAAGAAGTAGATGACGACTCGGTCACACATGTGGAAGCACTGCTCCACTGACCTGTAACACAGAGACACTGGTTAAACTGGTTCCAGGAAGAGATGCTGGGTCATACCAGAGCCGTGAAATAGTTCAGGAAGAATCATTTACTTTCATTAAGCAAAATCTAAAATGGAGGCTTGGCTGTGAGGAAATGAATGCAAACCCTCTCACCGCATGTGGCTCTTCTTCCAGGTGATGATGTGAAACACGGTGGAAACCACGAAGAGGGCGCACAGGCCCAGTCCGTACACCCAGGCCGTGATCCGCTCCCAGTTGTTGTCGGACAAGCAGTGCAACAGCGTCATTCCCACGAAGGCCGGCACGATGAGGAGCTGCGGAGACGAGAACAAACGAGCGGCAGTCAGCAGACATTCCCAGACCGGAGCGGGTCGGCGGCGTTCAGAGAGACCAGACTCACTGCGTGAGTGTAGCAGTTGGCAGCATGTTCGTAGACGGTGGGCTGGTAGCGGCAGTTAGCAGAAGCCCGTCGGTTCATGAATCTGAAACCAGAAAAGTGAAACTTTTGAGTCAAAAAGACTCAAAAGAAAAAACAGGCTGGAATATAAAACCAAGTTTGTGTTTTTGTGTCACAGTAACCAACGCAGTAATTTCTGTTTGCATGATTTATCTTTTCTATTTCTACCAGAAAAAAATAAAACTAAAGGCTTCAGTCTTTTGGTCTCAACTGTCTCATTTTATTTGTTGTTTCTGTTGTTTTTCTTATTTATTTTATGCATTTAAAATGTCTTCCGGTGTATTCCAGTGTTAAAAAAATGTAAAGTTTATTGAACTTTGAGAATTGCATTACTGTGTAATTACCATTATATTACTTGAAAATGGTCTCAAAACAACAATATTTTCTTTTGTCTCAATAACTTATGGATACTGTGACATGCCTGCTCTGGAGGGCGTCTTTGCTTGCTTGGAAATCACAACTTCACCTCCAAATATTCAAATGAAGCTAAATATATCGGCCTGTCACAATAACAAATCCTGATAGATGGTTAATTATCCCAGAAGTTATTGCAATAATCAACAATATTGTTGGTTTGAAATCACTTTCAAACATTAAATTCTAAAGAACATTTAACACTGGAAGTTATTTTAAATATCCAAAACAAAAAAACAAAACAAATAAAATCAATTATGAAGTCTCTAAAAAAATAACAACAAAACTGTCCTTCAAAAACAGGGCTAGTTGAAACCGAAACACCAGAGTGAAGACTTCTGTATCCAGCTCTTGGTAGAACAAGAAAAACAAGATAAATGATAAATCATGCAAACGGAAACTGCTGAGATCATTTTACTTTAATATGTGATTAATTGATTTTTTGCTTACTGCAACAGGCCTATGAATATGTTGGCTCTGAGCTGATCGCGGATGCAATCATAGCTTCATCCAACCCGTTTGTCCAACCCTACAAACAGGTTGTCACACCATAACTGATCAAACTGATTGCAGTATTAGCCAACTACTGTAGTAATATGTGTTGCTTAATACAGTTCATCATTATCTGAACAGGTGCATGATAAAATAAACACTTCTGTTGTTTTTCTTATTTATTTTGTACTTTTAAAATGTCTTCTGGTGTATTACATCTGTAGTATGTATATTACAGGTGTTAGAATACATCTGTAGTATGCATACTAACATCTGCACACTACAGACGCACTTAAGCATATTCACATGGTAAAACTATAATGTTTTAAATTCTTCTATGCAATAAAACAAACTCCACAAAATCAGAATTACTTGATTGCAAAACCATTTAAATATTAAAAAGTGTATTATTTGGCCAAAGCAGAAGTATCTAAAACCCCAAAGATTATTAATATAAATAATGATTATAACCAATTTCATACTGAAAGGCAGAGAGACCGGAAGTGAACCCTCCACCTCTTATGGAGAAAATGTGATTTTCATAGATCAACAGGCATCCAGGAAGTCTATCAAAACTATGAATTGTTTTTATCCTAAATGTAGCCTTAGATTAGTCAATTGTTAAAACTTTGCATTTCTGGAAATTCTCATAATTTACATAAACTGTATTTACACCAAAAATCTCATTTTTATGATCTAAAAAGAGCCAAAACTACCTTCACTTACCTGTGAAAACTATAAACACCCTTCATATCTGCTCCTCTTATATTCCACAGATGAAAACAACAAAGGCCTGGTGTATTTGAGGAGGAATAAAACAATAAACCTGCCCGAGGAGCCACACAAACCGAAAGGCCTAGCATCCAGCTAGCGGGCTACAAGCTAACTGTAGCTACAAGGCACCGGCGGCGCCACCCCGCCCACTGCTAACGCTCCATTTTAGCCTTTTTCTCAACACCATGATGATGGAAAACCCGAATCAACGCCTCATCTGGAAGATGGAAACGTCCATGAGCACCAGCGTCTCACAGGTGGAAGCCCAGAGCGCCCCGAAAACCAAGCTGCCCGTACGGTCAATAAAAACCGAACCCCGCTGCTCTCTACCGGTGTTCAGTTAGTTGATTGGCGGTAGGCGGAGCCAATCAGGAACGGCGCTTCTGCAACACGGGCCAATCAGATTTGAGGCAGACGGTAACGTCATCAATATTAACTTTCATAAATTGTTTATACACCTGACCCAAAGGTATTATAGTTCAACAAATAATTTATCAGTCAAATTAATCTTTAAACGTAAAAGAAAACTACTATAAATTTATAAATAAGTAAAAACGACAGATATTTTGTATAACTGTTAATTATGTATTAAATACACAATAAAATGAAACATGCTTTATTAAATAACTAAATAGATTAACATCTATCTATCTATCTATCTATCTATCTATCTATCTATCTATCTATCTATCTATCTATCTATCTATCTATCTATCTATCTATCTATCTATCTATCTATCAAGAAACATGACACAGACTAAAGTCTTATTACTATTATAAGACAGACGACTTTGTTTTTGTATTTTTGTTTTGTTTTGTGCTAAACCTTCAGACAGATTTTGTGCCATGAATCCAGACAGTGAGCTGCACACACTGCATGTCAAGCTGCTAAACCCGGTTATATAACAGCACTGTGACTCGTTTAGTGCTGTTTAG
Organism: Poeciliopsis turneri; assembly: GCA_922788865.1. NCBI lineage: Eukaryota > Metazoa > Chordata > Actinopteri > Cyprinodontiformes > Poeciliidae > Poeciliopsis > Poeciliopsis turneri. The sequence goes on from CAKLNU010000845.1 coordinate 453,677, forward strand.
ATGTAAAGGAGTCTTTATGTAAGAACACAGAGGCTTAGTAAAGTTCACTCTGTACTCGACCTCAAAAATAAACCTCTCTGGTGTTTGTGCCTCTTTTCTGGGAATATTTCTAATCAGCAGCTACATCTCAAATGTTTGTGCACTCTCTGGTTTTGCTCACACCTCTGCAGACGCCGCAGTGCTGAAGCTCGGCAGTCGCTCATCATGGCTTCCAGGACTGGATGTAACTGATCTGAGTGTTTGTCTGACTTCCACTAATCACTTTCTCAGGTGGGTGGAGGATGAGGTTTCTCTGCCGTTTAACCTGCTCTCACCGGAGACGCCGCGTCGAATTACACGTGAAATTTCCACCTGGTCAAACGATCTTTACTTCTAAACGAACAACTGGAAATACATGCAAAACTAATGGGCTGGGTTTTATTTAGTATTGTCGTGTTTCATTCTTATTTTCGTGTTGTAGTTCTCCAACTCTACCCCAAAACAAATATAATATGCTCTCAATATAATATTTTGTATTTTTCACACAAATCATGTTAATATGTTATTGAATAATTTTGTAGACAGCAGTAAACTTTTTCCAAATTCTGTCCAAAGTTTGAAAAGATAATTAAAAGAAAGAAAACAAAACACCTAAAAGTCAGAAGTTTGATTTTATATGAAACTTAAGTATAATAAATACTAAAGTATGAAATATTGCACACTGCTGGTAAAAGTTTATTCTAAGTAAATCAAAAACTGTATTCAGAATAATAATAATAATTAAATGTAATTATAATACAGTCTACATATAAAGCTCAAAGTGCTACTGCATTAAAACAAAAACCTTAACCAATGTGAAAACAATAAAAACTCATTTAAAATATTGACTGTAAGATATTAAGTAAAAGAATAATAAAGCAGTGATTAAGTTTGCGTTTCAAATCTACAAATTGTGCAATAATGAACCTTAAATTTTATTATTTATTAGTTTGTTTTTATTTGTCTACTTTCTAAAAGATTCCTATCCTGCAAAATAGTTGATATGCAGACGAGCGGTAGATATGTCAATGTTTCTGACCAGGGAGCTTTTGAAAAATTAGATTTAAGATAAAATATTACATGAATGAGTAAAGTTTGGTCACATGTTCTATTATTGTAAAGTAAGTTTATTTATTTTTTTCTGTCAATTTAAAGAAAAAAGTTTTCCAAACACAATACTGAAAAAAGAGACATTTTTTCTTTGTTGAATGCAAAACAAATTACCTTCAAATTTATTTAGATCAAATATTTTCCACCTTTTCTGAGCCTGAATGATAAAATCTGGATCTAAAAAGACCAACATCAAATCTTCTCTGGTGAAGTTGAGTCCAACTCTTTCACTTTTAATTTCACACAAGTATTTTGACCAAATATTTTATTTAATCACAAAGTAATAATTAATCATTTCTGTATTTCTAAAATATTATTGAAAGATAATTTTACTGATTCTGTTACTTTTTAAAGTATTAATAGAAGTAAACAAATCATCCAATAAATTGAGAAAATGACAAGAAAACTGATCAATAATAAATAGAATAGCATGTTACAACATTACATGAGTAAAATCACATCATGAAAAAAAAATTTTTTCAGTTGTATGGAATCAATGATTCAGAGAATTGCTGTGATAATCAGAGGAAATCAATTAGCTGGTAATGTTAGCAGATACTGGAGCAGACCCTCTGATTTAAAAGCTAATCTGTAATTGTTTGGATGTTTATATCTAAATTAGAACATTTTTATATTTCATGATCAAATTAGTGGGCAAAAACCCAAATGTACATTGTAAGCTAACATTAGCCACACATTAGCGCCTTTATGAGCTTCGACTCGTCATTATTTGTGTAAGATTAAATCTTCTCTACTCTGGTTTACAGCTTTCATGTTTTTAATCCCTGATTGCTTAATGGACGCAGGATCATATCTGACTCCATCGTCTCTCTGATCAGGTTTCCAAACACACAGCAGGCAAAAGCAAACGTGGTGGATTAGCAGTGCTTTGCAACAACGAATGGTGTTACTGGACATGGAGCTGTTAACATGTCATGATAGTTATGAGAGCATCATATAACAACAGTCTGCAGTCAGAGGCCTCTTCAGGTTGGTTGCAGGACTGACTGCTACTGGAGATATTTCCTCCAAATCCACAATGATTCTTTAATTGCTTTTCTCTGTATCTTGAGTTGGATCTGGTTTATGAGTGAAACAAAGATTGATCCAAGTGTTTTGCTTTCTGAGCTTCCTGCAGAACTTTACTCTGTTTTTCATACTTTTCACACATAGAAGTTACTTATTCTTGTTTTTTAAAGGTTTTCTAATCAAAATTAAATTTTACAAATAGTTGATTATCTACTAATTATCTAAATGTTATCTTGCAGATTCTTAAAGGTACATGAACGTATAACTTTTGAGAACAAAACTGAGCTTGCGTGTAAATATGTCACTTGTACATGTTTAGAACCAAATAAAAGTGAGCACTGATACCCCAGAGAGCATATTTGGGTTTTAGCAGAACCACTTCCAGGAGTCTGCTGTGAAAAATGTTCATGCAAGAGAGAAACTTGAATTAAAGAGGCTTAAAGTGGCAGCAAGTTAAATAGCTCTCTAATTGGTTTACGCTTTCCTGGACTGGTCGCATCCAGTCATGTGTTCTAAAATCTCAACCACAGTGTGAAGGTCAGATTAGTTTTTAATCTCAAAAAGGTTCTTGTGTCCTTTTTGAGTTTTATTTTTGTTGAAGTTTGTTTGTGTTGAGGTAAAGAGCATAAAATGTAACCACATTTTATGCTCTTTTAGTTTTTTTTTAGTTTTTTTTTAGTTTTTTTTATCTTGAATAATTATTCCCCTAATGGCTCCTATCATCTCCAGGATGCAATGAAACAATATTCAAGTACAAGAACCAACATTTAAGTAGTACTAGTGCTAATAATGCAAGTACTTTTCACCTAAAAAATGTGATTTGTGCCAATATGTGGAACTAAATCAAATACATATTTTATAGCTTTCAAAGCATCTGAACCGTCATCCAATCAGATTTCTCTACAGAAACGGCAGTCAAAGCTTCGCTAAAAGTCGTTTTTATTAGTTTTATTTTCTTTTTATTAATTTTCTTTGTCTTGTTTTGATGTTATGATAATAATGTCGGGTCCACTTGCTAAAAAATGACCAATAGATGGCGCCGTTCGTTATTATTCCCATAAACAATGTGCTACTGCACATGCAGCTCGATTCGAGGGCCTAAAACCCATTATGACAAAAGACTGATTGCAGTCAAATTAGTAGTATGAACGACCTCACAAATAAATAAGTAAATTAATAAATAATACATTTGATTGTAGCAAAAAATTGGAATTGAGCATCGAGGCCTTATTAGCCTAAATTAGTCATATTGCATATTTTCCAGCATTGAAGCCCATTTGATGTAGAGTAGCACTATTTTAACATGTTTTTACTCAAGTAAAGGCAAAATGTAGCTGCTTGGTGTGCTATGGAGGCCTTAGTCCTCAACGCGGATGTTGCAAGTTTGATTCCCGGCCTGGCGACCCTTGCTGCATGTCTTCCCTTCTCTCATTACCCATTTTCCTGTTAATTAACTATCAATAAAAGCTACCAGAGCCAAAAAAATCATTTAAAAAAGTAGCTGTTCAAGAAATTACTCAATTAAGAGTAAAAACAGTATTTGGTAAAAAGTCTAGCCAAGTATTGATAAACCAATATACATTTGCATGGAAATTTTGGAGTTTAAAGACCAAAGTGAAAATAATTTATATAAAAAACATAATTACAACGTATCAAAATCAAGCAAAAGAGATGTTTTTTCCCAAATCAATTTATTTCCCTATAAAACATATTAAATTTTAACAAAAACTGCAGGAGTGTTCCTGGTGAATTTTTGGTTAAAAGTAGAACATAAAAATTCAGAAAGGTAAATTTTTTCTTCAAACAGGTATTCAAGTAAATGTAACTTCACTTATTATTGTTTTATCAAATTACTTTTAAAAAAATGTATTTTCACATTATGTTTTTGCCATTATGTGTGTGCAACCTGCTACTGGCTGTTACAGCTGGAACTAATCTGTCATCACACCAGTACCACAGATTCCCACCTGGGATTGGCACTGGAGCGTCTCTAATAATCCTGCACATATCTGCCAGATTAAATGCATGCCAGTGAGTTTGCTTCATGTTGTCTAAATAATTCTGTGTAAAAATGAAAACTTCAGGCTGCTTTCCTGCTCCCGGTTTGTCTGCCTCAGTAACATCTGTTTGATTTAATCTGTGTTTCCATTCTTTGCCATAATCTGCAATAAAACTCTGGTTTAACAGAACCTGCTGCCATATTCTGCTAAAATCAGCCAGATTAATAAGCTGTAAAAAATAATTTTCTGAAAAACAGTGTAATTTAAAACAAATGAATAAATCATGTGTTTCCAGTTTGTGGTCAGATTACAGAAGTTCAGTTTTATGAATGGAGTCCATTTATTTTCTAGAAGTGTAAGGATTATTCTGAGCCCCATCCTGAGTCCAGGCAGCTTTCTTACATCTATTTCTGTCCAGCTTTAGCAACACAATCTGAACGCTGGGATGTAAAAATAAAACATTGTCTCTTTGAAGCAGACATATGTCTGAGTGTTTTGCAGGATAATTTTCTCGTTGACCAACAGCTCAGTGGTTCTCTTGTTTCAGCTTGTTCATGTGAAATACTCAACACATTTTTCTCATGTCAAACTTGTAAGAATCACATTTTTAGCTGGTGTGTTTTGCTTTCTTTGCACTGTGTCAAACAAGCCAAACCTTTTAAAAAACCTGTTCCCCTCCTCACCTGTGGTGGCGCTGCACCAAGAACCACTGATGATTTTTGTCCACTTTCTAATGCAAATATCTTTGTTTTAATAAGACTAACTTACAAGTAACTTTTCAACAAGATAGAGGAGCTTGTTTTTAGTCAATAATGTCAATACTGATGTTCTAGGTCCACTGGCTGATTTTTTGACTTTTAAAATAATTTCATACTTCTTTCACGTGGAAAAATGTCGTAATAAGTGGAAAAAATCCTCAAGTGGATCTGACATGTTTTTATAATCATTTTAAGGAACTATTTACATAATTTCCTAAATTGGAGCTATGTAATATATCTGGCTGAACGGTAACTTGTGAGTTGGTTTTGTCTTATTAAAAACACATTTGCATGAGAAACTGGACAGAAACATTTGGTACCATGTTGTGTTTTTGCATTGTGTATGTCAGCTGGTTTCTGGTTACACATTAAACATAGATGTTATCTACTGACATGCAACGTCCTTGTTATGTGGAGCTGATAATAAATGGGGTTACATTGTGACAAGTGGATGATATGAGAAAAGCCACTTACAATCCTTCAAACAGGACGCCTGTCTCAATACAGCAATATAATACAGTAATTGTTTCTTGTGTTTTTGGTTTAATTTGGTCACATTGACATTGGGTCACTGCCAGACCTGTAGAGTTAAAAAAGTGGCCTTTTTAGAACCTGTCTGACAGCAGGAAGTAGGCAAAAACAGTTTCAAAGCAAGAAACTATACAAAAATGTGTCTCCTATTTACCAAAAACATCTTAATGAATCTTTTCAGAAGGTGTAAAACTGACGTAAAACTAACAGCATTTCATAAAAAGACACAAATAGTTGAAAAGGACGAGAGAGAAGAATAAAATGTAACAGGGTTAAAAAGGCAGTGGGTCAGTTATCAGGTTAGATATCAGGTTATTTTCTTCTTCAGTCATTAATCACTTATTTTTCATAACTTGGCTAATGTTAACTTGGGTTTAAATATATTTCTGATCTCTATTGTTATGTTTCTGATAAGTCTGATAATTTGTATCCAATAATCCAATGAAGACATCATTTAAAGGGACGGTGTTATGCAATGTTCTGGCACATAGTCATTTTGTAGCACAGTGAAGTAGCTGTTGCTGTCAGATGTTGTAAAAATGCAGCATATATTAAACATGACTTCGAAGAAATTAAGACTGCAGCTAACAATTATTTTAGTAATCAAGTTATTCTGACGATTAGTTAATTAATCAGATAAATTCTACAAATTTCTAATTTCTTAACCTAAATCTTTTCTTTACTTCACCCTGTTCTAACAAAAACTATATTTGCATTTTCTACTGTAAGTGTTAGCTTCATTTATTTTTTTATAATTTGTAAAATTGAAACTTTAATATTTTATTTTAAAATCATGTTATTAATTTTATTTTAGTCTCTAAAATGCCAGAATTGGGACATAATTTTACATTTTTGCATTTATAGATTTTAAATCAGATGTTCTGATCAATACTTCAGTCACCTTTTTTAACCAGATTCTTTTATTTTTACTTTGATTCAGTAATTTCTTGGATAGTTTTTACTTCTACTTGAGTAAAAATATGCTGAAGTTTTGCTACTCTCAGTTTTCACCCGGACTTTGTTCTGGATTTTATAACTTTTATCACCGTCTGGAGTGAGAAGTGCAAAGTCCAGTGGATTTGAGGGGAAATAGTTTTTCACCTGTGTCTTTTCCCACATTGACCTTAATCTCCAGGCCTTCCTTGGTTCCATTGACCCGAACGCCCACCGTCCTGCCTTTATTCCTCCTGCTTTATTAGTTGTGACATTTTCCCTCCAGAGCAGACAGGCGGCTTTGTGTTGGGACCCGTGAGATAATGAGGGATTTTACAAACACACGCACACACACACACACACACACACACACACACACACACACACTGCAAAAACACCAAATCTTACCAAGTGTTTTGTCTATTACTTTATCAATATTCAATTATTATTGACTTAAAACAAGCTCATACTTCTTTCTTGCAGTTAGTTTTGTCTCCTTTCAAGTGTCGTAAAATACTTGCACTAAAATAGACCAAAAATACTCTTAATAGTTTGTGTTTTTGCAGTGCATGTTTTACTATGGCGCTGCAAAAAAATGCACTAAATATCCACTGAAAAACTCTGAAATTTTGAGATTGATGTCAGAAAATTTCTAGAAAAAGCATCAAATTTTCTGGGGTTCAAAAGTCGAATCTTTTATTTTTATTTTAAAACTCCAAATAATTCCAAAAGTCAAAATCTTTCAACTTTTGAAACTCAGAAATGTTCTTCTGGCAATTCTCTAGGAAAAATTTCTAGATCAATTTTTGAAAAAAAAATTCTGAGTTTCTTGCAAATTTTCAACTTTTCTCTTAAAACATTCCTGAAATTAAACTCCAAACTTTTTCGCAGTTTTTGTGGGAAATTTACTCTTCCTTCTTTTTCTTTTCATTTTTTTTAAATTCACGCAACAGTCGTCACTGCCTCTTACCTTCCGAGCCTGGTCCTGTGCAGGTCAAACCCGAGCATGGTTTGTCTCAAAGCAGCAACATGCAAAAGCAAATGAACATGCACAGCAATAAAAAGCGGGAAAAAAAAGGTGAGATATGTACAGAGTTTATCAGCGCTTGTCCTTCACACCATCGTGCTCTTCTTCTCCCTGAAGTCCGAGTGCGACGGTTCGTGGTAGGTGGTGATCATGTTGGCTGTGTCCCACCGGCCCATCGGCGCAGAGGAGCTCTGCATCACCACCAGCCTGATGGGGGACTGGGTGGGCTGCGGGTCCGGAGCGTACTCCTTGGTGGGATCTTTGCCCCGGCAGTCATACATGATGCAGGAAATGAGGAAAACCAGGAGCAAGATAACGTAGCTGGCGATGAGGATGCAGAGGTTCAGAGTGACGGGGTCGATCTCCTGGTAGTTTTCCAGAAAGCCCATGGTGCCTGCTTCATGCTGGCCCTCAGGCCGCGGAGATCTGGAGGAGAAGCAGCAGCTCTTCCACTAGATGCTCCTCAATCTGTCCTCCCTCCTTCCCTCCGTCTGCAGCCTCTCCGTTTCAGATCAGCGCCTTTGCTCTGTGGCTTTGCGGTAAAAATACTTTAATCCGCCCCGCTCCTCTAACCTGTAATTTCAGCTCCCCGTTTAATAACTTAAGCTGCACTTGCAACTCATCAGACTCTGCATTGTGTCGCCATCATCTGCCAACAAACAAACATTTAGCAACAGGCGTATTTGAGGATAAACCAGTGTGTGTGTGTGTGTGTGTCTATATGTGTGTGCATGTGTGTTTTTGTGTGTAATCCTAATCTTGGCTGTGAGAAAGGCTTGACAGAGGAAGCCATCTGGCTAAACACTAAATAGCTATTCAGAAAATGTTCACAGAATCAGCTCAGCAGAAATCAATTTCCTCATGAAATGTGTCCTGCAGATTATTTTTGTTGAAATTGTAATCCCAGCAGATTACAACGACCATTCTCTGGAGGATCGGAGAGGAGATTCTCAGAATGCATATGTTGTGTAAAAGTTGTAGTTGTGTTTCCATTGACCATGTAATCAAATAATTTGACATTTTGAGAATAAATTAAAGTTAACACCAATTTCAGAAAACAAACTTGTTTTTTGATTTAAAAAGGTTTTTGTGCTAAAATGGTTGTTTTGTCCGAATCAAAGTTGGTTTATTTCGCATCACATGAGTCACTTGATCAAGAACCGGATGTTGCCACTGGCAGAAACCACAGAGAAGACGGCAACAGGAAGTAGCAGGAGGATGATGGCGCACACGTCTGTGCAACACACTCCAAAAACACAAAACCTTTCCAACCATTTTGGTCGCGTTTCTAGAGACGATATCATAATTCACTTGAAATCAGACAAAACAAACTTTTTTTCAGCCAAATATCGGAGCTTGTTTTAAGTCAGTAATTCCTAAATATGGCTGAAAAAGTAATCGTTCCATTGGCACATTAATATATGATGACACGTGTTGTAAGTAAAACAATCTGTTAATGCAACAAGTATGTTTTGGTCAAAATTAAAGAATTATTTACTTATATAAGCTTTTATTTTCTTTGCTGAAAAGTTCCCTTTGAGTTGGTTTCATTTCAAGTGTGTTAAGATATTTTCACCATAATTTGCTCAAACTTATTCACATATTGTTTTAATTGTGATTCTTATTTCATGGGAAAACATCAGCTGCAAAATTGTGTTTGTGTTTTTGAAATGAGGAGAATATTCACACATTTGTAACGTAAACAGGTGTTGCGTTCAGGTGTAGTTCTGCTAAATGGCAGCAGAGGGCAGCAGTTTTCAAAAGATCAGGATTGTGATTGTGATGAAAAATATCCTTATCAATGTTTGCGCAAAATCCAGATTAACAACTTCTGACGTTTTTAGACAAAGTCCAAAAAGATCAAACCATAAAACAATTTACAGTCGATCTGGAGAGTCAAGAGAGGCAAATTACAATAAATAACTCATCAAATGAATGTGTCATTAATTTATCAGCACTGGAATTAAAGTGATCAAATATTGAATTAATTATGGATCATCAGATAATTTATTCCCAGTGGGTCAAGAAAAGCATCAGGTTAAAATTAAATAAACAAAATTAAAGCTTTGAAGTGCAGGCTCTACTAAAACTGTAAATAATTTGTGTTGAAATGTCTCGAACATCCACTAGAGGGCGTAAGAATCACATATAAGAAAATGTTAGAACAACTAAGAGTAACTTTAAAAGTGAAAAGATTTTTGAAACAATTAATTGGAACATAATTAAAGAAATATTGTGAAAAATGAATAATATTGTATTTTAAAAGTGATAAAATAGTAATAACAATTATTTCAAAATTAAAATGTAAGGAGTAAAAAAGTATTTGGAAATTCTACTCAAGTTCTGAGTAAGTAATAAAATTAATCATTTAATATTTAAAAATGACATCATCAGATGAAGCTATGTGGAAATATTGGTGTTTTGGAGACAATGATGAAAATAATCAATATAAATACCATTATTAAGAAATAACAAAATCAAACAAAAAGATCTTTTTCCAAATCTTTTTCATTCAGTAGGTAGAAAATCATCATAAGAAAATTACTCAAGTAAAAATGAAAAGTGCAGAATAGTAAAAATACTGCTAAAGATACATTTTTTCAAAAGTTACTCAAGTAAATGTAACTGAGTTACTGGTTACTGTCCAGCTCTGCTTGTATGTTAGTTTTGTTTTATTTCAAATGCACTAAGATATTTGCACTCGACTGGAAGAGATTTTGTGTTTTTGCAGTGCAGGATCCTCGCTGTGGTCAACAGCTGCAAAGCTGCTTCAGCATCAGCCACAACTTTGAGGATTAGTTACCTTAACGGTAATTTCCCAGCAATCCCTGTCTGTGTAATAAACAAAGCAGTAACTGTAGACATGTGTGTTCAGCAACTAAGTTAACATCAAACAGAAAAATCAAAACCACGATATGCATTTAATTTTTACAACTCCAGCAGTTGTTTCTTTGCTAATGAGACACAAACACTTAAAGCTCAACCAGCTGCAGAAACATGGCAGGAAACCAACCAGAGCTTTTCCTCGCAGAACAAACAGCACATAAACGTGAGGAGCATAAAATCAGCTGCTAATCCGCTGCAGCTCCAAACCGACTCAGCTGCGATCTGCGCCGCTCAGGATGACCTCACTCTCCTCTCAGGGTCTCGGCGTATGTGTTCAGGAAACTGATGTCAGGGTCAAAAGGCTTGACCCCGATCCTGCGTGACTTCCACCCGGCTCCTCAGGATGGGAGCTGAGGAATCATCTGTCGGCGAACAACAATGACCTCTGTGCGTCACAGATCCTGCTGCAGAAGTTGGCATCTGGAAGGAGTCAGAGCTGCGAGGGTTTTGGTTACAGCAGGAACGTTTTCATGTTCCTGCATCTTGTTCTCACTGAAAGCAGAGATTAAACTGCAGCCTCACAGGACAGCTGTCATCGGAAACTAAGATCAAACCATATTAGATTAGTTTACATCATAAAGAAAAGGTTCTCTGGGTTCCTCTTTTAAAGCTGCAGCCAATGACTGGAACAGGAATAGATTAAAAACATTCCGTTTTAATTTGTCCATCTTTGTAGAAAACTCACATTAGTATATGATTTCAGATTCATTTATTCATGTTTTTATTTCTTCAAAGAGGCAGCAGGAGTGTAAATGTTAATATCTGTGTGCTAGCAGAAAACAGTAGCTCCAAACTAAATATTTAGTTACAAACTAAAGAGGTTTAAGAGAGCCACGTTTTATTTTAGCAATCCACTTGACACATAGGCAATTTGCTAAATATTTAGCTTTTTAAGTAAATATTTGATTTGATTTAAATATTTAGTTTGGATCTAGATATTTAGTTTCTAAACTAAATATTTAGTTTGTTAAGTATTTAGTTTGACATTATGGCATGTAAATTAATGAATAACAAGGAGAAAATATGATTTTGACCAATGAAGCGTTGTTTCTTTGTTTCTTTAGAAAGTGTAATTAACCCATTAATTGACGGTAGCGTTACAAACGGTGCCATAATGTTCTGGCAGAACTCAGAGGTCCAGTTGTGCTGTGAATCAGAGGAATGCTGCGTTTCTTTCCTGGGATGTTCTGCTTCTCAGGTTTGGCTGAGTGTGCTCCGTTCCTGCAGGGTGGAGCTTCTCCTGACCCTATCTGAGCGCGACATCTCCCCCAGCGCCGGGCTCTGGTGCCAGGGAGTCCAGCCGTCCCGCTGGGACGTCCACAGAGACACTCAGCAGGGACAGATGAGAAGGAACTTCAGCTGTTTTCCCTGTGAACCGACGACTTCAGGGCTTGTCTTGTTTTCTCTCCACGCGGTTGTTTGGCTGTTTCTCCCAGCAGTGATCCTCCCTTTGATCCGACATGTTTGTGACCTCAGGCTCGCTCTCCCACCATTGATCGTGGCCAGAACAAATGAGGAGGGAGAATCCCAGCAGGTTCTCCTGACCTCACAGTGTGAGCGAACACTGAAACAGGAGAGTGTGGGAGAGTTGGTGCTTCATAAAAGTGGAGTAAAAGGCCCATAAATGACTCCAAGTCAAACAAAAGGTTTTCATTTGACTAAATGAATTACTCTAATTGTCTGCAGGAACTGTTTTCTGCTCCTCTTGAATTTAGAGGAGCACTGCAAAAACACAAAACCTTACAAAGTAATTCTGCTTTGGTAAAATGTCTCAGTGCACTTGAAATAAGTTACTTTTCAGCAAGATATGGGAGCTTGTTTAAGTCAATAATTCCTCTAATACTGATTAAAAAAAAGTTGTAGTTCCACTTTATCACAAGACATTTTTCCAGTGTTATAAGTTGAAGGAACTGCTACTATTTAAAATCAATATTAAAGAAATTATGAACTTAAAACTGCTACATCTTGTTGAGAAGCTGAAAAGTAAATTTTTGCTTATTTAAAGTGTACTAAGATATTTGTACTTGGTAAGATTTTGTGTTTTTGCAGTGCAAAGACTATAAATGCCAAAATCAGCAACCAAACTTTCTTGGTTATTTATGCATATTAATGATGTAGTCAAGCTGTTCTGCTGATTTTTAGGTGAAATGTTTCAACAGCAAACGGCTTCAGTGAATTTAAACACAAAAACTGTCAGTAATTTGAAGCAGTTGTTCTTTGATCCGCCATAAATATTAAGATTAACGGTTAAGAAAAGTCCAGAAATGTTCAAACATGTTGAAATCAAATGTTTGGGAATGTCAAACAACTTTCTTCTTTCCAAACCATTTCCATGTGTGAAAGTTGAATTTGAACAATAGGAGGTTTTCCTTATGGTCCAATACATCATTACTGGCAGGGAAAGGATTCCATAGCATGATGCTGCCACCACCATGCCTGACAAAGACAATTTGGTCAAGAGAGTCACCCTGATAAAAAATGAAAACAGTGTTATTATTCAACTTATTCCTATTTCTATCTCCCCATAATCTTCTTCCTGCTGTTGTTATTTTGTAATTATGTTATTTGTATAAATTATTTTAATTTTGGTCGTTAAAATACCAAATACTTTTCAATCAATATCAAATAATTATTGACTTAAAACAAACTCCTATGTCTTGTAAAAAGTTACTTTTCTCTTATTTCAAATGTACTTAGATATTTGCACTAGAAACAAAATTAAAAGTACTTGTTAAGGTTTTGTTTTTGCAGTGTACCCAGTACTTTTTTACTCTAGTAAAAGTAATATCTTGGATACGTTTTACTGTCGCTTTAGTAAAGATGTGTTGAATTATTGCTATTTGGCACTTTATCCATTTTTGTTCATTTATCCAGATGTGAATTTCAAGACGTTCACCTCAGATTAAATAAGGTCTTAACGGATGTAAGTGGTTAAATTTGTGCTGCACAATAACTCTTCAGAAGATAAAAATACTGATGTTGGTGCAGAAACCTCTCGTATTTTTAAGGAAATTCTGTCGATTTTGTGGAAATGTTCCACTGCAGTCTGATAGTGCAGCTGTTAAAGTCGAAGAGATGAACGTATTTTGCAAATCTGGCAGAATTGGAGCTTCATGTTTGCTTTCTCATGGAAATGGGGCTTCCTGAATTTGTAGCAAACCAGCCGCGTTCCAGCGGAGAGCAGAGGTGGAGATCAGTTTCCAGTTCTGTTCTCCATCATTCTGGTGCAAATGCTGTGAAATTAAAAAATGAAACATTGCGGCATCACAAAATATGGTTTGCAAAATGTGAAGATATTTAATTGCATCATTTTATGAGGACATTAATCATGTTTTATTGGTGCAGTTGTTTAATTTGAAACAGATTAAAGGAGGTTTGTTTATGGTGATGTGTCCCAGTTGTTCTGAAGAATCCATAATAAAACTAGCTTATTTGAATAAATTGGTTCTGAATCACCGGTCCAGAGGAAAGATGAGAAACTCCAACTGGAATGTGATTATTATTTATTTATTTTTTTTCAATTTAGAAGGACTAAATGAGCTGCTGTCTCTCTAGAAGTCAGCGGTGGATGAGAGACAGACCGAGGATCTTGCAGATCTGATAAAGTCCCAAAAAAAGAGTCCTTTCCTTCCTGAGTGGAGGACTGTTTGTGTTAGAGCGATGTGCGTCTCTTCTTCTGGGTGTGGGAAGCTGCTGCTCCTCCCAGAGTTCCTGGTTTCCTCTCGCTGAGGAACCGCCACCAACCGGACTGGGTGGTGTCATTCAGACCGCCTGAAAAAGTTTGTGCAAAACAAGAAAAAAAATCAGATTTTTACCTAAATTTAGCAAAAAGAGAGATGTTGTGTGTTATTTGGTTTGCAGATGGAGTTTGTGTGCCAGCATTTCACACTGATCTGATGCAGATCCATTCATTCTGAAAAGCTCTATTAGTCCGAAAAATTATTTCTATCATTTATATTTACTTACAGATGATTCTGCACTGCAAAAACATAAAATCTTGCCAAGTATTTTTTGTCTAGTTTCCGGGAAAAATTTCTTCATACACTTGAAACCAGAGAAAACCAACCAACTTAGCTTTTGACTAATATGTAGGAGTTTATTTTAAGTCAACAATTCCTTAATATTAATGAATATTTCACCTGTAACATACCTGTAAAATACCTTCATTACATTTTTTACTAAAACTAATTTTAACTAGACTGTAGCAAATGGTTTCTGGTTGGAAAGTCAACAACATAACACATTTCTCTTCCAGCAGCCATTGTACAGCGGTAAAACCAGCTGACCAAATGTGCTGGAGCTCTGCTGAAGTTGCTAGGTGACGGGCAGGGCTTAGCTGGGGTTGCTAGGTAACGGCACAGAGTGACTCAACAAACATTTTGTTCAGAAAATGTCTGTTTTCAGAACCAGTTGAGACCCGAATGGAAAAATAAAACTCTCAAAATGTGAATTTTTAATTTTGCATAACACTTTAAGATTCGTCTGTGGGTGGATTCTGTTTTTTATGACATCAGAGCTACAAAAACTGTTGACATGACTGTTAACTAAAATATTTTATGTTATATTATGACTGCAGTATATCAAAGCTGCAGCGTAAGCAGAGAGTTGGACTTCTCTTCCTCCTTCCATGAGTCTGTTGTCGTGAATCTCATTGATCTGAACTGCCTCATTGTCATGTCATGACTGCAGCCTGGATCAGTGAGAACATCGTCCCCACAGCCTGTTTGCTCTTCGCCTGGCAGGAATGTCCACAGCTGATAAAACCCCAGACTTCATCCAATCACGCCTCCCCTGCTGGTATTCACACTGATTGTTTGTCTTCACTGAGGAAGAAGAGGAGGAGGATGAAGGTGGAGGTAGTGGCGTTCGTCAGGGTGGCCTGCTGCACAAACAGAAGAAAGCAAATTAGTTTCTCACCAAAAATACTCCATCAATCAAACATTTATGATCTCCTGGCTCTGTTGTGATTTCCAGATGGATGTTTCTCACGTTTTATTACTTTTCCAGCCCACAGTGACGTAGGGTGGTGTGGTTTCATCCACTTACTGACTGAAGAAACGAGGGAATTCATGTCTGGGAGTGGCTTTGGTGCAGATCGTTACCCTCTGATGATGTAATGAGGCTCATGTTTTGTTCTGTGGATGTGAAGAAAGTTTCCTCCAAAGCAGTTTGTGGAGAGAAGTGATGTTATCGTGATCTTCGTACTGAATAATCGCAATCCTGCACAGAGTTACTGGTGCAGGATGCTGGTGATGTTACTGGAAACTGGCCTGTCACCATAACAAATTCTGCTGGACAATAAAATGTCCCAGAAGTTATGGCGACAAACTAAAATACTCTTGTTTTGTGACCATTTTCTCTTTTGTCTGTGGTCTCCTGCTAGCGCTAAACCAGCATGTTTGTTTTTGGTTGTATTTACCCAGAATGCCCTGCGCTGTGGTCCACTTCCTGCTTTTGGAGCGGTTCCTGCTCTGCTTTGCTTGGTGGACCAGAGTTTGATTTTTTGGTTCACATTAGAGTTACTTCACGCCTTTCTCAAGAAAGAGTTTGATTAAAGCGGACTAAACATTGCTGGTGTGAATGCATCAAACTGGAACAGGAGATTGAAACCAAAGTGGTTCATCATTCAGATCTGAACTGATTCTTTGAAATGGTTTGTCTAAAAGCTGTTCAGAAAGGTTTCCTTTACGTTTGGGTTTTATGTGTGACAGTGAGTAATGGCTCAGGGGCGGAAAGGACTGTGGAAACTTCACGAGTTGTTCGGATGAAAAGGAAAAGGAGACGTTCCCTCCCATGACATCACTCTGTTAAATGACCTCTGGGTGAATCAGACACACCTTTTTATTTCCTCCAAGGCTCGTTCACATCATGCTGGTTATTTACTAATCCAGGAATAAATCACAGAAGGAACAAAAAGTATATGTTTAACAGCAGGATTCTCTCCAGTCATTATGTAGCTTTTTATTTTATATAAACTTTATTATAATTGTGACATTTTGGAGCTTTAGTAAATACAGAGGCATTGGTGATAGTTTTTAATTGCTTGAAAACTTACTAATTAAAACTTCATGTTTAGTTTCTGAAGCTTCACTAACATGGACAGTACATCTGGTTCTTCTAATATCTGATATTAGATTTATTTTCACAATGTTTCATCTCAGTGGTTTCATCTTATTTACCACCAAACCAAGAAAAACTTTAAAAATGTCACAATGACAAGTTTTGTCCCAGTAGCTACTGCGATGAATGATGATATTGTTGTTGTTTTAAGATCATTTTCAAGTAACATAATGACAAAATAATGAAAGAATGCATTCCAAAATATTATTAAACTTTTCATTTTCATGAACATTTAGCACTGGAACTGGAAGACATTTTAAATATCCAGTATAAAATAAACAAAACAACAGCAGCAACAAATAAAATGAATAATAAAGTCTGTAAACAAAGGGCTTGTTGAAACTGAAGCACCAAAAACAAGAAATTATGCAAGTGGAAATTATTGAGCTTGTATTAATTTGTCTTGTGAATAATTGATTTCTGTTTATTGTGCCAGAAAGAGCTGGATCGTCGTTCCAGAACCCGGGAGAACCCGAGCGAAGACGACGAACCGAACACATGAAGACAGAAAAGCTGAAGAATGTTTTCCAATATTTACTCCAGAAACATACGGATGTAATAAAGCTTGGTGAGGCCGAAATCTGGGCGTCAGCTTTGCTTTTGTTCTGGAGAGGATCAGCCCACCACAAGCTCAAACTTCACAAAGCTGATTCAGATGTTGTTCAGCATTCAGCCGGGAAGCGGCGCGCCCATCTGCCCGCCAGAAAGACCCAATGTGATTCAGCGCGGTTCTGCTTCCAGGGAGAACCATCCAGAAGGAAAAGGAAAGATTCAAAAGCACCTAAACCTTCATAAACATGCATCAAAGCAGCTTTAACAGGCTGCACATGTCGGTAATTTCTCTATGAGTTTCACATGTTTTCTTTTGTTGGTTAAAAGAAAAAATATCTGTTTTTATCTGGGAGGTTGTGGTGGAAATCACTATAAACAGTTACAGTTACATTTACTCAATTACAATTATTTGAGTGTCTTTTTTATTTATTTATTTTTTTAAATGAACTTTTAGGAATATTTCTACAATGCTGTACTTTTTACTTTATACTTTTACTTTTATTATGAAGTATCTTTGCTCCTAATTGAGTAAAATATCTGGATTCTCAACTTACTGAATGAAAAACATGTTTCAGCCAAAAATTCACCAGACACAGAGACACACCTGCAGCTTTTCTTAAAGTTTCTCATTTAAAAAACTGATTTGGAAAAATCATTTTTTATGACTTTGTTTTTTTTTATTTTTTGTTACTTCTATGAATTTTTTTTCATTTTGGTCTTTAAAATACCAAAATTTCCACTTAACTTTACATTTTACAAATTTTAAATATTAAATGGTTGATCATTTGAGCTTCTTTGCACCAAATACTTTTTTATTCTTGCTGGAGTAATTTCTTGGACAGAAGTAAATGATCTTGTTTTGAGAGAATACTTATTGAATATAGATAAAAAGTAACTAGATTAACAAGTTTTTATTTCCACGTCTTTCCATGTTATAAGTGAAACAATCTTTCAGAGGAACTACATATTTGCGTTGGAGTCTTGACTGTGTGTCTATTGCGTTTTCGCAATCTGCTCATTTATTCACTTTACATGTTTTTATAATCTATTTAATGATTTTCAAAGTTGTCTGCTGCAAATCTCTGAGAAGTTTTGTTCAGTTTGGTTGAAGCCTTTGTCGAGTGAAACAAAGGTTTTAAATTTGTGACAGTTGTCTTGTTGAAGTGGGACTCATCATTAAAAGGGAGGAAACAGTCTGGAAGCGCTTTGTCTTTATGATGTGGTGAAACAAGGGTTTTACCAGAACCTCTGGGACTCTGAACAACCAACACAGCAGCCACTCCAGGAACCTCTGGCAGCACATGACAGGATCAGAAAGAGTCCTGCTCTGCTTTTCAGCATCAAAGTGCACATAATGTTTCAGAAAAACTAGAACAAAGATCCAATCAAGCTTTTGACTTTCCTCCATCTTGGCAAAATCTCGTTCCTCAGTTTGCAGCAGAAGTTTTCTCTCCCTGCCTCAGACTCTTCAGTTCATAAAATCTCTGCTTCAATCCAAACAAACCGAAGGCTGGCGGGGCGGACACACCTCTCTTTGCAGGAAGGAGTTGAGCTGCTGCGTGACATGAGGAGAGTTTAAAGACTCAGTTGGCTCAATTTTATGGCCTCCTCTGATTCTGGACTTCCTCTCGCTGGGCGGCGTCGTGTCAAATCAGAGTTCAGACAAGGGAAATGCAGCAGATGCTTTGAGATGGCTCATAATTAAGAACCTGACGTCACAGTTAACGAAAGCACTTCAACACTTAAACTGAAGTCATGCATTCATCTGGAAATATATCTTTATAGAAAAAGTTTTAAAGTGATAACAAAAATGTCTTTTCAGGGTTTTCACCTGTAGATTTGGTTGGACTGGGGATCAAAATTGCAACATTTGTTGCTGCTGTGATTCACTTTCACACTGCACTGAATCAAACAAACCAAACTAATTAAAAAGCCTGTTCCCCTCCTCACCTGTGGGGGCGCTGCACCAAAACCGCTGAAGAAAAACTTCTGGGGAAGATGCTGAGAGCAAAAATAAACGAAGATGGAGACATCAGATTTGAACTGTAGGCTTTCTCTTTTGTGCTCGGTAAAAGATCACAGCTAGCCAGCTAGCTAGCGCTGGAATAGCATGTTTGTTTTGGTTGAATTTACCCAGAATGCCCTGCGCTGTGGTAAAATTCCTGCTTTTGAAGACGTCTCTGGATTCAAACTCTATCAGAGTTCATTTCAACCAGTTCACTTTTTGGTCCACATCACCAAACGAACCAATGAAATCTAAGATCCGATTTAATGAACAATTAAATCATTTCAAACACTGAGAATGTTTTTATTAACACGACCTGAAAAATAGACACTGATGAGACATTTGTTTTCTGTGTGTTTTCAAATCAATCTTGGAACATTTTAAAAGGGAATCTCATGTGAATTGACCTTTCTGGCACAGTTCTTGTCCTCAGGTGTCTTGGGGTTGAATGTTATCACCCCAAACATGGAAAACATCAAAGCAGCTCCATTGCAAAAACACAAAACCTTACCAAGAATTTCTGCTTTAGTTTCTACTGTAAATATCTTAGTGCACTTCAAATAAGAGAAAACTAACACAGAAGCAACTTTCAGTTCGATATAGGAGCTTGTTTTAGTAAATAATTACAATTGAGGCAGAAGTATTATTTTTATTGGTAGGTTATTTCACTGGTAACCTGGGAAAATGTCTTGTTAAAAATGAAACAACTTTTTAATCAGTACTGAGGAATAACACACATAGCTTCTATATCTTGCTGAAAAGTTCATTTTAAGTTAGTTTTGGTCTTAATTCAAGAGCCTGAAAATATTTTCACCAGAAATTGGACAAATGCCAAATAGTTAAAAGTTCAAAGTGAAGTCATTTTCTGCTGGTTGCAGGAAGTAAAACCTAAATGATCCTGAATGTCTCTGTTGTTTATCGTCTAGATTTCGGAAAGCGTTTGTGGATCAGTTCAGTCAGAACCTTTATCAACCAGTCCGTCGTCTGGGTTACGCCAGTCCTGCCAGCTGGTCGGGGAACCGACGGATCAGGTCCGTTTGACCCGCTTTATCTCCAGACTGCACAGCTGTTTCACTGGCTGCAAGAGCTCAGCGCATTATGTTTAATTGTGGAGAATTTCAGCAATGTGCAGTCGGCTGTGCTGCAGGCTGGAGTTTCACGCGGCTGTTTGCTGTTTCTGCACTGAAGATAAAGGTTCTATGCAACCCTGAAGTGTGATATTTATGTTTTATTTATATGTATGGAGAAACTTGTCAGTTTCAGTCCTCATAGACTCATATTTTCCGCTGGGTGTGCATCCATCTTTGTGCAGTCAGCGTTTTTTTTTGTTTTTTTTTGTGATGCTGATTTTATAGAGAAAAGGTTGAAAGCTGAAGACTTGAATGTGTGTTTTTAAATTTTTTCTGCTTTCTGATGGCTTTGTTTTAACCAGAATTCTGTCAAATTTCAACAATAGAATTACTGGTTGAAAAATAGAGGCAGACTGAAAGTAAATGTCAATTTACATCCAAAAACATGCATGAAATCTTCGTCAACATGAATCTTTGGTGAAAAGTTGATTAGCAGAATCGTCTGCATAACATCTAGTTGCGTTTTCATTACAAATGTGTGCAAAACTTTGTCAGTAGCTGCATTTCCACTGATTATATAATCACACAATTTCACAAAAATAATTTTGCTTCATAGAAACGGCAATTTTGAAAAAAAGAAAAACTTGGTTTTTGATTAAAAGTTTTTTGTGCTGGGATAAGATGGTTTTTCTTTGGACTTTCGAAGTTTGTTTTGTAAAACTGCAATGGAAACTTAATCAAGAACCTGCTGACTAAAAGAAGACATTTGCCGAAAAGTGTTTCAATTGCAGATTTGCAGAATCACAAGGATCCCTGCCACTTCTTCTTATCTGTAAAATTCATGAACATGTGATAAAATTAGGTATTATATGATAAACAAACTCAAACTACTAGAAATCTCTTTGTTATCATTTTCTCTATCACACTATTTTAAAAAAGAAATGAACTATTTTGGTCATTAGATTACCTTAACTTGTTAAATTGTTTTCATTTTTTCACCTCTTTTCAGGCTGCATGAAAGAGTTTGCGTTACTAATTTGGAAATATTAGTGATATTTGCGCTTATTTATGATGGTAAATGCAACTTTTTATGACTTGCTCTAAAGATTATGGACTGTAATGTGACATCAATTCAAGCTGAGGCAGCTGTTTTGTACAAGTAAGAAATGTTTTCACAGTTTTGGAGAAAAATCTACAATAAACTCCCAATTATTAGCTCAAAAAATTTGGGGATTTGTTTATTTTACATAAATTTCCACAATAATTCTGAAGAAATTGGCAGGACTGATTTGGCACAATTTGGCAGTAAACAGATAAAAGCTGCATTAATTTGATTGATAACATAATATTTAAACACTTATTGTTTAGTCTAGAATCTAGAGGGCCACATAAACAGCAATGGCGGGCCGCATTTGGCCCACGGGCCTCGAGTTTGAAGCATGTGCTTTATCTGGTTTATCCATGCATTCTGGCACAACCGAATTGAACATTTGTGCTCCTATTGTGGCCCAAAGTGAAAACGCTTTGCTCCGCTTCATTAGTAAGTGAATATCTTCCTCCTGCAGATTCGCTCCTGTTTACTGATGAAGTCCTGCAGCCTGCAGCGCCGCCCAGGCTGGAACGACAACCATGCGAGGCACAAAAAGTGACGCACGCAGACCCTGCAGGAGCCGCGTAATGAGGCTAAAGACGCTGACGGCGAGCAGCTGTCAAACCTCATATCAAGTCTCTCCACTTTTCCAGCTTCGGGCTGCAGCAGACGCCCTCCAAGCATCGCGTGTCCCATAAATGTGTTAGTGATCCGGAGGGGTGGTGAGCTCCCAGAAGTGACACGGCGTGTTGTAGGGTCTCCTCTGACGCAAGGAAACCTTTTAGTTGTAGTGTCTGGTGTCACTCGGATGCATAGCAACGCAAATGCTGCCTATAAATATGCTTCCCTGTCCGGGCTATTTTAAAACCAATAGGGTCAAACCGCAGAGTTCAGCTTCCTTTCAGTGTTGGAGACAAAATAAAGTAAAAAACTGGAAAAGAATAAACTTCTGCAAAGGGAAAGCAATGAATCAGCAAAAGGTGTGATGTAAAAAACAAAGCAAAACTGCAAAAACAGAAAATCTTACCAAGAATCGTTATTTCTAGTGTAAATATCAAACAAAGCTGACTTACTAGTAACTTTTCATAAAAACTTTGGAGCTTTTTTAACTCAATAATTTCCTGATATTGATGAAAAAGTATTTATACAATTGGCAGATTATTTCACTGAGAAAGCTAGGAAGCAATTTGTAGTGATATATATATATTTTTATTTTATTATTGTCTTGTATATTAATTTTTATACCCTATCAAGGTACAGCTCATCAAATTGTGACATTTATGTTTGAATTCTATAATTTGACCTTTTTAGGTAAATTTTATTACTAATTTCCATCAGAAAACAACCAGAAAGCAAATAAATATCCCGTAACATTATTATTTTTCTCGTTGTTTCCGAAATCTGCACCATGTTGGAGAATCAGTGGCTTTATTGAAACTCATCTTGTTATACATGCAATAACTTCAAGAGTTTACATAGTAGACCATGAAGATAAGTTCAAACTTTGCTACATAAAGTTTATTATCAAAAATGACGTGGAGGATTAAAGTTCTTCAGGAGAAAACACTTTAAAGGTTAAATAGATTTCTCCAGAATATCATGTATATGATTGTGATTCTGGATTTTCCTGTTTCTATCCTCCATCCTGGGCTGATTTCTTCTTTTCCCACAATCCTTCCTGTTGCAATCAGCCGCCACATGCTGCAGGGTTTAATGCAGGACTTCCTCTCCACCGCTGTGCACAGTGGTAATTCAGTTTAATTGGGATTTGTTCCTCCTGGCTGCGTTCCCAGCACTCCAGATGCTCGTTGTCTGTTTGACAAATAAACCCCTGCCAGTGTCTTCAAAGCCCGCAGCGGCGGAGCTTTTGCAGGTCGGAAACGCTACGATGATGCCTGATTACGTCCCAGAGAGTTTGCCGGGTTCATGTGAAAATGCTCCTCCGGGTGATGACCAGGGCGGTCTGACTCTCCCGCCGCCTCTCCTTCTTCCGCCCCAGCCGCACCTTCCAGCAGACGGCGCTGGACGCCAGCAGCACCAGCCCGGCCGACAGCAGCACCAACCCGAAGTAGGAGATGGTGGATCCGTGCGAGTTGAAGCTGTACGCCACGGCGGTGACCACGATGCCGGCGATGAGGACCACCACGCCGAACGGGACGGTGCAGCGGTAGCAGGAGAGCTCCGCGCCGCCGGTGGCCGCCGTCAGCTGGACCTCGTTAACCAGAGGGATGTTCAATGTCGTCATGGCGACTGGTGGTTGCTCGGTGGCTTTGGGCTTCTCAGAGGTCGCTGGCGTCTTCATTGCGTCCTTGTTGAGTTCGTCTGGCATCGCCGACTACAGTTGGCTCCTCACTGCGGCGCTCTGGGGCTCCCAGTCTGAGGAGAGACAAACCAACCAGTAAGCAAACCAGCAGAGTTATGATCAATCCAAAATATCAATAATATCAGGAGCAGTCTCCGGTCTGCTTGACCTTCACATATGCATTCGAACCAAACCAGAGTTCACTTCAACCAAACTCAGACCGAGGTTTGAAGACAGACCAGAGTTTTCTTTTTGGTCTGCATCAGAGTTTGATTATTACTCCCACCTCACCAGAACAGCTGGACTTTCAAGACAAATGAACTACAGTTCAATTAAAGTGAACTAAACAGGTGAATGCAATCGCAGATCGAATAATTTTCAAACACACAAACAGATAAACGTGATGTTTATGCCTTTGTTTTGGCGCCCCCTCTAGCGCAGCACCCACATGCAGGTGATATCAATCATACTAATGATAACTGCAGCGATTGATGATTCTATCAGCTTCTCTTATGATTAATTGGCTAAAATATTGGCATGTTCTGCAGGATTTCCATTGAACTTATTTTAGTTTTTACACATTAGAAATATATCAAAAGATGTAAATAAGAAAAATAATTCAATTACTTTTCAAAATAAGAAAATAAAAATGTTATTGCCTGCATTAGTAGCAATTATTTTGTGTATGCTTGATCATTACCAAAGGATGCATCTGCAGCTAAAAACAAATACCGTGTATTAAAATGTTTATATTTTTGAATATTAAATAGATAACAAAAGTGCTTAGTTTGAAATTATTTATTCTGTGTCTGCAGGTTAACAATTATTAACTTAGATGATGATTATTTCTATAATCATGGTTAATTGGACAAATCGTTTCAGCCCAGGTCAAAAGGTCAACTTTAGTTGCTCAACGCAGAAGAAAAAACCGAAGCAGATGTTTCTGGTTGGATTTCCACATCACATTTCACAATTCGCCAGCCCAGTCCGACCGCCACACGCTGCTTCAATAAACCAATGTAACCTCTTTGCACAATCCGGGCCGCCTCTCGGCCCAGTCAGGGGAGAATGACGCAGATCTGCTCAGCCCGACACTAGCTGAGACATTCCCTGGAGAGCGCGGGATACGGAGCTCTCGCTGAAACGCAAGAAGCTCTGAAATCACCAGCAGTTTCACAACCGTCCCCTCCTTTCTCCCGCCTGTGTGTTTTCCCAACGCGAAGCCGGGATTCAGACGCTGAGGGACAAACAAGTTGCTTCATCGCAGCCAGATGCTGCTGGAGTCCATCTTTCTTATCCCAGAACAGTCACTGCATGTAGGAAGATTTCCTGGAGGTTTGTTTTGTCAGTGCTGATACTGGAACTCAGGCTCAGCGCCAGTCTTTGGGTTAAAGTTGAAGTTCCTCCATGTTTAACATTCCAGCATGTGGATAAAATGCTTGATTTGTGTCTAAACTAAGCGACAGATTTCTGTTTGTTAGTATCAAGAATCCCGTGAAGAGGGAGGGACACCGAGGGAACAGAAAATCAGTAATGACTTAATTCGTTCATGTCTCTGAAAGTAAAACAACCCAGAACCAAAGAGTGTCCAGAGAGATTCACAAGACATTTTGTCCTAGTTAAAGTCAAGTGTCAACCGTCTGATTGATTATTTTCTGATCAAATCCTCAAGATAATTCCTCTGAGGGCTGAACAACATGGCTGACAAACAACATAAGCATTTCATATCAGTCAATATCGATAATTATTGATTTGTTTTTTTTTGTTTTAAATATCAGAAGAATTGCCAAACTGGTGACATGACCTTTCCTGTTTTATCAACAGTTTTCAGTTCATACGATAAATCAATAATTGATAATTGATCAATAACTGATAATGCCAGTTGTTAATGAAAGGCCAGTTGTCAATGTTTCGGCTGTTTTGCAGTTTTCCAGAAGTTTGTTCCAGATTTGTGGTGCATAGAAGCTGAATTCTGCTTCTCCTTGTTTGGTTCTGGTTCTGGAGATCCAGAGCAGAACCGAGTTCTGCTCTGGATACTTCCGGTTGAGGAATTTGTTGCAGAAAGGTTGATACAACAACAGCAGATCTTTAACAGCTGAGCTGTTCGGTGACTCATAAACAACCAGTATTTTAAAGTCTATCTGCTCAGGAAGTTCTGGTTTTAGTCAGAACTCCAGCAGCAGCTTCTGGATCAGCTGCTGCAGCAACCAATGCAACTGAAGATAATCCACTTTATCTTGCCAAAACATTAGTCCTGTAGTCCTAGAAATATTCTTCAGGGGATAAAAGGCTGAATTTGAAACTGTCTTTATGTGTCTCTGAAGGTTCAGGTCTGGAATCACTTCCTCAAACAACCGATGTATGACCTGATTGAAAATGCTGTAAACATAACAGTTAAAATTTGAAGTTTTTGATGGATATCAGCACAACTCATTTCTTACCGACCATCACAAACACAACAACATTTTTAAAAATAAAACTCTGGAGGTGGAAGAAACTTAAAAGTGTTTCGCTGTTTGGTCTTTCAGCCAAAATCAACAAATAGTTCAGCAGAAACAAACTTTCTTCCTGCGTCATGAAGGGATGAAGTTCTTGGATCAAATAACTGAAAACTTCATTTCTAAGATTTTTACACTTGTAAAATGTTGCACAGGTTTATTTCTTGTTTGCGACAATGTTGTAAACAATACATGAATGTTCTTGATGTTCTCAATTCATTTCTAGAAATATTAAAACTGCAACAAGTTGCATTCATTGAAAAGATGAGATATTAAAAACTATTTTTAGTGACTGTTGGGAATTTTGTGCAGATTAGACGCTGTTCATTTTTCAGATCTTAAAGAGATGGTACCAATTTATGCATAAAAAACATTAAAAACTTCAGTAAAAAAATAAAAATAAAATAAAATCCTCTGAATCTCTGCAGGCTGGTATGTTATTTCACTTATTTGAGGAACAAAGAGGAAAATTGTGCTTTTATATAATAAAACTGCTGCTGGTGGTTTAGTTTGCTGCAGAAGTGAAAACCAAACATTTCCTTGAATAAATTTGTAAAGTTAATTATTTCGTGTGGTTTGTTGCAATTCAAGCTAAAATTAAAGGAATCAAAAAGGAAAGCTTCTGAAGATTAAATCGGGTTTTAATAATGTAGCAACAAGGATCGTGAAATCAGTTAAACCTTTATTATCTCATAGATTCACTTACAAATTCAGCTTCTTTTATTTACACAGCGACAATTCGCAATAAAAAGCAACTAAAGGTTTACAAATAAATACACAATATTCCGAAATATCTTAATAAATCCATCAAGCCAGATTATATTCAGATTAAATCCAGAAAAGTGGAATTAAATCTACTGATTAATTAAATTAGTTGAAATTAGAAAAATGAAAGTATTTGTTACCTCATGAGTTATTCCAGCACCAGGTTTCCGAGCCGCTGCAGTAAAAGTCTCTTGTTTCTGAAGCAAAGTGGTTCCTAAAGTATTCTGTCCGGTTCGGTTCGGTCCGGTTCGGTTCGGTTCGGGCTGCAGTCCGACTCTCCTCTGGTCCTGAGTAATGAAGCCGGACTGCCATCCTCACCGCGGCGGACCGGGTCAAGTATCGACGACTGCGTCAAGTTCACGGTGATCAGAGAAAAGTGGATACTTCCGGTTGAGCTTTTCAAAATAAGATAAATCACAGCCATAACTAAGAGCCAAAATGTAAATAAAAAATAGATGTGATTTTGTTCCATCTGTTCGATTTGAAAGTCGACCATCTTGAATTTAAATCTGATGTTTTAGGTTAACTTTTTTTTTTTGTTTTATCACATTAATAAAGTTCAGAAGTTTAAAATGACTGCGCCTTTAAGTTGTTTGGAAAAAACGACTTAAAAAAAATTAGATACATTTTTACTACAAATCAAATTAAGTTTATCCAACTAAATATGTTAAGTTTAGGTAGATTTTTGGACACACTGTTCAGAACTGGAAAACAAAAATTATTTGCTAAATTAAGTTTCCAAAAAGAAAGTTGACAATTAAAATTGATTTGATTCAAATATGATCTAAAGTATTCCCCGATTCTTATGAACACTTTATTTGTTTGGTTTTACAACATTTCTTCCTTCCACTCAACTTTAATACTAGGATGCAGGAAACAGATTCTTTAGCAAAGATTATTATTGTTAATATTATTGATTTATTTATCTTTTATAAAGCATGTCAGTGAGTAACAAGTAAGCAGACTTTTCAAAACATGGATATAAATTATTCACTAATTTTGTAATTTTACCTTCATTTTACTTTAGAAAAATATTACTCTGCTAAATTACTACATTGTTGTGTTTGATTTATTTATATTCAACTTGTGTAAAATACTGAATAAATTAAAAACAAAATAAATTAGTGTCCAGAGTTGGACAGTAACAAGTTACATTTACTGAATTACATTTATTTCAGTTTTTTTTTTTTCGTTGGAAAAATCTTCATATAGGAGTATTTCTACTATACTGTGCTTTTCATTTTTACTGGAATAATTTTATTATAAAGTATTTCCATTGTTACTTAAGTAAAATTTCTGGATTTTCTCCCCACTGAATGAAAAACCAAAATGTTTTAACCATTAATTCACCAGACGCAGAAACACACCTCCTGCTTTTGTTAAAGTTTCATAAGTTTTATGTTGAAAGGAACAGATTTTTTATTTTATTATTTTAATTGATATTAATTATTGTCATTTTGGTTCTTAAAGCACCAAACCTTCCACTGAACTGTATATTTTGATTCGTCTGATGACGTCATTTTTAAATATGAAGTGATTGATCATTTAGCACGTTTTTCCATCCAAACTTTGTGACTTTTTCTTTTATTTCCGTGTTTCTGAGCGGAAGTCGTGGTTCGTGTCCGGCCAGGCAGCTCGGTCCGCTGGCGGCCGCCGTCATGTCGCTGCAGTTCGGGGATGAGGATTTCCAGACAGCCTGGCAGGAGCTGGACGAGCCGCAGCTGGACGGATGGGAACTCTTCACCGAGACGATGGGGGTCCAGATCCACCGGCTGTACGACCGGGTAGGCAGAACCGAGTCGGTCCGACTGAGCAGAACCTCTGCAGAACCTGCAGCAGGTGTGCGATTAATGCGCATGAATGCCGCTCAGCCCTGGCCTCTTGAAACGTCAACAGATTTTAATTATTTTTTTCATTATGTCTCATTAATAACGCTTCATCTGGGACGTCCTAGCGGCCAGAGGCGGAAAAATCCGGAACTGAGCGACAGTTTGCTCAGAAACCACCGCAGCAGGTTTCTGAGCAACCTCAGAAACCTGGTAAAAAACTGGTAAAAATGTTTCAGGAGGCTGAAAATTTTGCTTGTAGAATGGAAAAGCACGTCATTGGGATCAGAAACTAAGCATGGAAAAATTAAATCATTTTAATAGGGTGTAAAATCAACCCTTTTTTAAGCTTTATACCATGGTATAATGTTATTCCCTCATCAAAAACATGCTTGGAGTTTTGCTTTAATCTCCCAAGGCAACCATTCAGCCTGTGTGAACTTCAAACGGGCCTCTCAGCTCCTTCAGACTAGCCCGCAGCAACTAGCAAACATCAGGGATCTGCTGAGCTCAGTAAATGAGCTGCTTCTCAGTGCAACACTGGTAAAAATGTTTTAAACGGTTAACAGATACGATAACTTCCTGAAGGCAGAGTTTCAGAAAGAGCAGTTTTTAAAGAGACAGAGGCCCAATTCTATTTATGTTTATTCGATAGGAATGTTTATTCAAACCTGTTGAAGTAAATCCAACAACTCTGACGCCGTGGAGAGAGAAAAAGGAGAGAAGACAAACCTTCCTTTTGCTGTTTGCAGGAAACTGGACTTTATGAGTACAAAGTCTATGGAGGGCTGGACAGCTGCGGGCCAGAACTCTGTGCAGACGTCTACATGGACCTGATGTATCGGAAGCAGTGGGATAGTTATGTGAAAGGTAAAAAGACACATTCTCTCAGAAACACCTCTGTTATTTTAGAATATCTTTGGAAAAACTCAGATTTTTGCTTTGGGTTTTATGCACATCTGCAGCACCAAGCAGGTAAAGTGTTCACTGCCGGTTCCATCCAGAAAGGAAGGAATGGGTCAGTGTGGATGTAGTTTGGTGGAGATGCAAACCAGTGATGAGGGAAACTGGTTAAAATGGGTAGAAACACATCAGATACCAAAACTGGGTCAGTTATTTTAGTGTTAGGAAAACACCAAACCACCTTTTCACTTCCAATACATGAGGTTTAGTATTGGCTGATGCCAATCCATTACAAAAAGAGTTCTGAACTGAATATAACGTGTTTTCTTTAAACACATATTGAAAGAAAACACACGTTTCTTTAACATGTGTTAAAACACAGACATAAACTAACTGAACTACAGATTTATTTGATAACTCTGCACCACTACAGCTCATTTAAATGCACCGATCTTTACAAGCTTGGTCAAAAATGGACTGATACAGATATTAAAATATGATCTGTGCATCGCTAATTAGAAATGCAAATAAACAATGCAGTAACTGTTGTTCTTTTTTGAGTCTAAATACTCAAATTAACAATTAATTGGCTACTAAATTAGTTGACAATTGTTTGAATAATCGATTTATTATAATTGATCATTATTAATCCCATTAATGGTTTCAGCCACAGAGGAGGCAGTGAATGTCTCAGATTGCGTCCAAAACCCTCCATTCTTTCCAGTTTCTGCACAACTAACTGCTGCTTATCGTTTGTAATATTAGAAATAATTAGATCAGTTTTGTTTTCTACCTTCTCGTTTAACAACTTTTAGAAAACACCTTTAAAGTCGATGCATTCCTTGTTGTAGTTTTGTTTTAAATATGTGTCTGTCTTGATTTATGTGTTGCAGTAAATGCCATTAGAAGGTCAAAGATATGTCTGTAAAATAAGCAGCTGTGTTTATTTGAGCCTCCATGACTAAAAGGGAGATTCAGTTGGAAATCTTCTGAATATTTGGGTCAGTTGGGAAGTGAAACTCAAGACCAAGGCCGAATGTTCAGAACTTCGACAAATATTTGAGGATGTTGCTTTTTTTAAACCACAAATTGCAAAAAATAACAGAAAAACTGCAAATTACTCAACAAAAACTGCTTCTTAGTATTAAGTTATTAATGCTAAGAAGCAGTTCTTAGCATTTTACAAAATGTGGAAACCATTCTTGTGCCATATTTAGAGACGCCCAGTCAATTCGGCATAAAGTCAACTAAGATATTTCTTTTCTTTTGCTTTGTTTCTGTATCTATGCAATAAATGTGTGGATTTGAATGTATTGGTTGGGGATTTATTTTGCTGAAAATTCAAAATCTTCCTGAGAAAAAGACAAGTTAAACTGCTGCTGGGAAATTGCAGGTGTAAGAGCTGCTTTATGTGATTTTTGTGGTTTTTGTTTCCTCAGAGCTCTATGAAAAGGATTTCAATGGACAAACGGTGATTTACTGGGAAGTGAAATACCCGTTTCCTCTGAAAAACAGGGATGTATCCTTTAGTTCTAAAAAAGCAAACAGGCAACCTACTTTGCGTTTTTATTTGTTACTTTATAGTTATAATAATTTCATGCGATCTTGACGTCCATGTTCCCTGACTGCTCCAACCTCAGTACGTTTATGTGAGGGAGCGGAGAGACCTGGACATAAACGGCAGAAAGATCTTTGTGATCCTGGCCAGAAGCTCAGCGGAGGCGGCGGGTCCAGAGAAGAGCAGCGCTCTGAGGGTGAGCGACTACAAGCAGAGCGTCGCCATGGAGAGCGACGGAGCCGGCGGCACGAAAGGTGACCGACTGCTGATTCATGTACAACACAGCCAACGAAAACATGATTCTGGATTAATGACCTGAATAATTATAGAGCAAAAATGGGACACCTTACAAAAGAAAATATAAATGAATAATTACTTCTGGAGTTCCCCCTGGCTGCTTTCTCTGGCCACTTATATTTAAGAAAATATATTCTACAAGAAAGAAAATCAAAAACAAAAAACTATTTCTGGTGTTCCACAAGGCTTGTTTCTAGGGCCACTAATATTTCATCCCTTATCTCCTACATCTAAAGTCTCCACCTGGATATTTTTGCTTATTTTAATTGTACACAATTCTTTAAATGTCCAGTGAGTAAATATATATTTGCCCATTTATCCATAAAAACTGGAACTTTCAATATCTGGGAAGTTATTTTCATAATTTAACATCTATTAAGAGAAAACCCCTCAGATTAATTTCACTTCCTGCTACGGCAGAGGAGAAATTACCGTAATAACCTGATATTAGCTGGAAAGCGCAACGTCTTGGCTCCAAGAGAGAGATCAGCACCTCCACTAGTGTCACTGGAAACCACCTTCTGACTGTTGGAGGGTTAAATTTATTTTCTTAATGTGATCAGCTTAATGTGAGCAGTAGAAACCCTCATGTGAGGACCTGTGCTGTGTTTCAGTGTTCATGAACTACTTTGATAATCCTGGCGGTATGATCCCGGCCTGGCTGGTGAACTGGGCAGCGAAGGTGAGGCCAGTCATGTTCAAAATGGTCTAAACAAAGTGCAGAAATTATGCAACGTTAAAAACCTGCAAAATGAGACTCACCAGGTGTGTTTTGTTTTGTTTTTCTCTTCAGTTACTTTAATTAAGGCATTTTTCTGTAATTTTATAAATGAAAGTAAAGCACTTCCCACATCTCTGCAGCGATCTGCATGTTCAGACATTCGGTGTTCCCTGCCGACGCTCTGGGACTCTTCGGTTCTCCTGGGTTTTTGTAGTCTGATGTCATTGGTTCCCCTTCTATATGGGTCTTTTTGGCTCATCTACTGGACTAATGTGTGTGTTTTTGTTTCTTTACTTCTTCTAGAGTGGGGTCCCAGGCTTCATTACAGATCTGCAGAAGGCCTGCAACAAGTACAAGACGTACTGCGAGAAGAAATGAGTGCAGCTCACTGGAAAAAACACGAAATCTCAACAAGTATTTTTGTCTAGTTTCAAGTGCAAATATCTTGTTATACTTTAAATAGGACAAAAATAACTTACAAGAAATGTTTCAGCAAGAATTGCCAGATTATTTCACTTATAACAAGACATTTTTCCATGATATAAGTGAAATACCAGTGGAATTAGTTCTTTTTCACCAATATTAAAGAATTCAAACAAGCTCTTATATCCTGCTGAGAAGTTACCTGTAAGTCATTCTAGTCTGATCCCAAGTGTACTGAGACATTTGCAGTAGAAACTGAAGTGACTTGGTGAGTTTTCTGTTTCTGCTGTGCTGATGGTGGCGGCGGCTCATGCTGAAGAGTTTTCTTCATGCTCTGTTTTCCGTTTCTGGTCGTTGGTGCGTTTGCCGGCTGTGGGGTTGTGTTCAGGGTGCATGTGGCACGTTGTTTTTTGCAGCTCTTCCTGTTTACTTGGCCATAAAGTGAAAGGCTGCTGCTCTCTTTTCAGGGGATGTTTTTAATTGAATCAACTGTTTAGATAATTTGAAGGATGTTAATCATTCCTTTAGGCTGTATTTTCTAAAACAATCTTTTTGCACAGGATTTCATGACCTTGTCTTGTTTACTGTTTGTGGGAGATGCAATATTACCATTTCAAGTCAGAATGTTCATCGGTGCAGAACTTCTGCAGCGCTGCATGTGGATGCTGGATCGTTTCACACTCCATTCTGGTGAATGGAGTGTAACTGTGTCAATGCAGATAAATTCATTTTAATTCACTGATGCTGCTTGTTTATTCTCTCAGCTAAAATCAAATCAAAATTGCATAATTACCATATTATAAAGTTTTGGTATTAATCCAATACCAAGTAAATGCAGAGCTAGTATTGGTGATTCAGATCATTTACATCTGACATTTTGGTGTTTTATGGGGTTTTTTTATTTGAATTGTTTTGTTGAAATCACGAAGATCATTTGGAAAAAGTTTATTGGTGTCCACAAAAAATTAAAAACACGTCAACACCAAAAACAGAAACAATAGAAAAACAAATATGTGTGTTTTCTTCTCTAAATAAAGTATAAAAACCGATAACATCTATAATACGAAAATAAGTTTAGTTTTATATTTTTTACAAGTTAATCAGCAAACTACAAACTAGTTAGTAAAATTGAAAAAATAATGAAAACTAAATTAATCAGTTCAATATGAACTCTGAAAGTTACAGAAACAAGTTTATTTAAGAGCAATTTAGAAATGAGCCCAATGAGTTTTTATTTAAATCAGATTAGTTTCCACCAAAAGATGTAAGAATAAAAGGAGAATATGGAATATCTCTAAGCTAATTAAAATCAATAACTTGTCTGTTCAGAACAACTAGTTAATGTCAAGCATAAGTGCAAAATTTATTTTCAAATCAAAATTTATTTTTAATTACTAAATTAATTAATAAGCTTTTACCTTTAAATTTGTATCATCAATAAATAAGTATAAATTTATCTTTATTCATCTCTCAAGGTGGTTTCAGGTGTTTTCAATCACGCATGCGTATTGGATTCATCTTCAAGTCTTGATCAAGAACGACGTTCCTGGTCGCGAGCGGCGCTAATTGCGGCTGAATGTCGCGCAACCGCAGTTTGCTGCTCCGTCCCTGAAAATGGAGAAGCTGCAGAAATTAAAACTGGACTCCAGAAGCGAACTGATGATGAAGAGGTGAGCTGCTGATTACCTGCCTGTTTCTGAGTCAGAGGGTGCGCACCATTTATCAACCGGCGCGGCGGGTGGACGATTCCGAACGGCTCCGTAAACCAGGTGGGCGGTTCAGGTTGATCCTGCCTGACACGTGACATATTCAAACACAACTGGTTCTTTAGACTCATATATATATATATATATGTATATATATATATATATATCTTTAGACTCATATATATATATATATATGTATATATATATATATATATATGTCACACAATGTTAATTCTGTACTTTATTTGTGCAAATCTTGGACATATTTTTCCAAACTCTGTTTAAAGAAAAGGGACAAAAGTTCTGGATGACATCCTTTAAATTTCAAACCCAGGAATATGTGTTACAATCATAAATTATTTCACTTTTCCCCTTATGTTTTCAGCTGGATTTAACAGAAAATTTATTATTAGATTTATTAGTGTCTTATAAAATGGCCTGAAAACATAATTTTTTTATTAGATTTAAAACAATAAAAAAATGGAATGATGTTAAAAAGTAGTACATTAAAAACATCTCTGGGTTGTAAATAATCATATTTTCTCATGAAGCATATTAAAGAAAAAAGCCCCGACAGCGCTGTTGTCTCTGATGTTGTTGCGCCCTCTGCTGGTTAAACGGACACACTGACCTGAGCTGCTCGCAGTTGCTCAATTTTAATGTAATTAATGTTTCAAAATTAGATAAATGAATCCAGTTTGTTGCTGTCCAATCGAACCTTTAATATTTTCCCTTCATGAACAATCTAGTAATTAATCAGAATCAATGCTGGGATCAAATATTCCCTTTTATATCTTATTTTTTGGAAATTTTGTATTTTCTCCATCAAAAAAATATAAAACTCTGAGGATAAAAAGTGCTCAAAATACATAAATAATTAATATATAAATTAAAAAATAAAAAAAGCTTTCATTCGTATTTAGGAACTCATTTTACTTTGTGGTTTAATATCTGCATTTGATCCACATTTCTCTTGTTGGCATGGCAACCCTAATAACATGTATGCTAACTTCCATTTCCTCAGTTTTGATCCATGTTTCGCAGAACCGCCAGGTTTCTCTTTTATTTTATCTTAATTGCTGCAGAAAAATTATGGGCTTGTCCTGAAACTCTGGCGCCACCTAGTGGTTCCAGGAAATATTCCAATAACTGAGAAAGATGCATGTGTGTTTAGATGTGACTCCATAGTTTTCATGCAGCATTTCGTGATATGGTGAGAAGGTCAGAGTGGAGCTGCTGCTTGTATTCAGCGTAAACATTTTCTGATGTCTCCCCTTCTTGGCACCGGTGTGTCTGTGAGGAACGGACCTTCATCAGATGCTGAGACGTGACTCTATCGTAACCCCGTATCTCCTGGATCAACATTCTGCTGCTAGTCTCACACATGGAGGAAAATATGTTTCTTGGCTGCCCGCTGTGTGTCAGAGTGGGGTTCTTTTGATTGCTAATGTACAGCGCTAATTAGCTCTAGAAAGTCATCTTGGACTGCAGCAGCCCCTTAACCTCAGCTCAGATTTCCCAGGTGCCTCACAGTCTGCCAGAGCTAACCAAATAATGGCTCCATTTGGAAGCTAATTTTTCAGAGTTGTCTTGTTGTGTTTCAGCAGATTATTGTTGGAGATATTGGTCACCGGAGGGGATTCTCGAACTTTGGAAGGCCTATAAACACTTTATGAAATGTTTCAAGTACGTAGAGGTGTATTTATTGTTATTTCTTTAGCTGAAATAGATTAAAGGTGATCTATTATGCTTCCTTGAACATGTTGGGGTAGGTTTGTGGGCTTTACAAAATGTGTTCTAAACCTCTTTTTGTACAAAGTCTTTCTTGGACAATTAGATTTGTCGGCTTTTGAGCTCTTTTCAGGATGGAAGGTCGTGTCTCTTTAAATCCAAAAAAAAGCTGCTGCTGGCCACGCCCCTCAACTCCACGTTTACGCTCATGCACAGAAATGGCAGCAAACATTAGCAATTATACAAACTTACATCTTTGAAAAGCAGAAATGGAGCCTCCTGCACAATCAACAAGAATGCAGCAACTGGTTTCTAGATTGTAAGTCAACAACAAAAAATTTGTCTTTCCCAGTAGCCATTGTACTGCAGTAAAACAACATGAACAAATGCGCCGGAGCTCAGTTTGGGTTGCTAGG
Organism: Poeciliopsis turneri; assembly: GCA_922788865.1. Taxonomy (NCBI): domain Eukaryota; kingdom Metazoa; phylum Chordata; class Actinopteri; order Cyprinodontiformes; family Poeciliidae; genus Poeciliopsis; species Poeciliopsis turneri. The sequence continues at coordinate 489,952 of CAKLNU010000845.1, forward strand.
TAACTGGTGGAACTCTGCATGGGTTGCTAGGGAACTGACTGGGGTTACTGGGTCAGGGACTGTGGCTGCTGGTTTGTGATGTAACCACCTCTCGACAAAAACTGTCTGGATGGGTTCTTTGAGCGGATAACTTGTTTTTAGAAGCAGTAGAAACCCAAATGGAAGTAAAAAAAATAACAAAATGTGAATCTTTCATTTAAAAATTCCCCCTTAAAGATAAAATGTATTTCATTTGGTGACAGTGTTTCGGGAGCAGATAATAATGCGTTTAGACGCAGCTGGAGAGTGGCAGAACTGCTTCTGCATGTTGAAATATGTTTGTGTTTCTGCCTAAAGCTTGTAAAAGCTTCACCTTTAGACTTCAGTTACAGAATATTAAACCGAGGCGCTGGAGGCCCGGCTTTATTAATGACGGTTCTGGCTCAGTTCTGGGCTTCAGAAAGTGTCGGCCCCATCCACCTCCATCGCTGGCTGTAAAAGTTTAAAATAATATTTACGGACTGCTCGTGCATAAGTGCTGATTTGAATAAAGAGTTATTTTTACAAGCAGTGAAGCCACAAATCAGATATACAGGCTGATAATGTTCACCTCCAGGCTGAGAGGCTCATAATGCGCTCTTCTTGCTGTCTACGCCAGCGTTCCTTCTGCCAACTTTCGGTTGCGTAAACTGCATTTTGGGGTCAACTGTACGTTAGCAAATGATATTTTATCTCACTGTACTTTGCTTGAGTGCGCTCTCACATGACCGGCTTCCTGTGAGAGATGAAGACGCCTTCAGGCGACGTAGTTTAGATACGATCTGTGTTCATGAAATAACTGGAATTCAGATCCAGCATCAAATGGGTCCTAATCTGTTTGTTTAAGTCAAGGTTAACGTTTGAGGGCACTTTTAATAAACCTTGTTGTTTTTTTATGCTAAAGTTCCTTGAACAGTTTTGTTCTCTGTGCTTTACGCTGCTGTCTAAAGGTTCATTTGATGGTTGATTTAAGTTAGTTTGTTGTCTTTTTTCTTCTTGCAGCTTCACTTGATTGAAATTAAGATTTTTATACATTGTTTTACATTATGTTGCAAAAATGTTTATGCAGGAAAAAACATTTTGGGAGGTGGGATTTGACTGAGTTAATGATATCAACCAAATAAGCAACATTTTAATAAAAAAAAACCCTTTTTGCTGCTAAATGTTGAAAAAAATAGACGTATGAACTCAACAAGTGATATATTGGTTTTATTCATCTATTATTTAGGCTTTTCAACCATCAGATTGGAATAAAGTTAAACTTTTCCTGATCATTCATGGAGTTTCTCCAGAACTGTGGACGCTGACATTAGCATTAGCTGCTACATGTTTAGCATTGAGATGCTAATTTGGCCTTTCGTAGCTTTGCTGATGGGCTAACTCCTTTTAGCACGACTTGAACACAACGATGGTCTCATCCAGCGTCCCATCAGGTCGTGTTTGAAGCAGAAACTAACCTCAGAGAGAAGCGGCTTCGTCGTCCATCGCTGCTGTTTGCGGATTTAGCTTGTGCGTCACATTTATGGCTGTACCAGAAACGCGAGACAAAGGTTCCGGTTCAGAAATTTGTACATAAAAAAAAATAATTATTGGTGTGTTAAAATTGTGTTATGTGTTAAAATCTATGTAATTATTAAAAATTAACCTTTTAAAGTTCAGAACCAGGCCAAAAGCACAAACATACAAGTTCCAACTCTGAGAGCGCTTCCCTGCTACCTTAGGAAAGTTTTAAACTTTACAAAGAAAAGTTTTCATCTGTCCCTTAAAGGAGGAATATAAAAAGGTTTTATTTGGTTTATTTAGCCCAAACGGTTTTTAGTTTTAAACATTCATTGCATCTAATAGCAGCTGATGGGTCATTAGTAGTAACTGTCTCTGGACACCACAGACGGGTTCCTCCTCCTCCTCTTCCTCCTGCAGCTCGACATACCAGTGAGTTACTCTCCCTGCAGCAGACTGGGGCTCCTCTCTGTGTTTTTTTTTTCTTTCTGTGGTTTCTGGCAGCCGACTCCAGATTCCTGCATGTCTATCTGTGCAATCAGCCGACTAGACCCAGAGTCGGCTTGGAAAGAAGCAGCAAAAAAAATGACTCTCAATAAAACAAATACTAAACAATAACTTTTTCTATTTGCAATAGAGACACACTCATTACTCAGACTTCCGTAATCTCTCTGCTTAAATTAAGTAATGAGCTCTAACCATGTACAGGTTGATAGGAGAACGGTGTCATTTAAAGAGCAGAAGGTAAACATTATGTTCTTTTCCTTTTGGTTAAAACTTGCATTGTTTACATCCAGATTTACCGCGTCTGGCTTCATCTGCTGCAGAATTATGACGCATGTCTCACTTCAGTTACATAAAAGTTGGGCAAAATGCATTCAAACTGCAGACATTTTCAGAAGTTAGTTTATTTTTTTGAGGGAATTGAAAAGGTTGTAAACGAGCTGTTTGGGTTGGAGGAAGAATCACATTTGTGTCGTCGATGAAATGCCTTTTGGCTTCTCTACTACGACTTATAAAACGTACAGAAGGCTGTTCCTTTCAGGAAGTTGTGATTGTAAATATTATTATAAGTGTTGTCTACACTGCAAAAACGATTTTGTATATTTCACAATAATAAATGGTAAAATTGTGACAAGAAAAATCCATAAATTGGTGAGTTTGTACAGTTCACATTTCAACAATCCTTTTATTTATTGTTTTCATGTTCATTGTAGGAAAAAACATATTTTTCTTTAGATTTTCTTATTGCAGTAAAACATTGACTCCAGCACCACTTTCAACAGTAAAATCCGTGAAAGAATAAAATGTTTTTTCCGTAATTTTACGGTGAAATTGTGGCAAAAGCAGCTGCCAGGATTTTATGTTTTACCATAAAATTTACAGGACTTTATAAAACATTTTGAAAAAATTTAACAGTGTAGTTCGCAGAGCAAATATGTTTAACTTGAAATAAGACAAAAATAACTTACAATAATTTGTGTGTAAGATAACGGCTTGTTTTAAGCAACATTGATTGAAAAATTAGTACTTTTTATTTTAATCAATATTCAAGAAATATTGACTTATGTCTTGCTGAAAAGTTAGTCGTATTTAAGTGCATCTGTTAAGGTACTTGCACTAAAAACTGGCTGAAAATACTTGGTGAGATTTAGTGTTTTTGCAGAGTGCCTGGCCCCTGCAGACCTGGTTAGCTGCAGAACCCGGGCTTCGCTCTTGCCTCTGTTCATTACAGCTTTGGACTTGAACACAAATCCAAAGTGCTTCCTGGCTGCAGCCATAGCAACAGAAACTCTCCTGATTTATCCAGAGTTTGAGTCTTTTCATCAAAACAAAGTGAAATCTTTTGTATTTTCCTCATTGATTTTCATGTTGACTTAGCGGACTAGCGGAACAAACTGAGACTTGTGTACATAAATTATTCAATCTACCTCGCTTTAATTTGGTTATTTTATTGGTGTGTTTTTGGAAGCAGAAGATAGGCTGCGATCCAGACTCTTAGGGGTTTCGTGAGCTTGGCGCGGATCGGTTCTGCCGCCGACGCTGTGTTTGTAATTAGTTTAATTCTGCAGTTATTAAGTCGTCTCTCAAGTGCTGGAAGGAATTCAAGCTGCGGCCTGAATTCTCACACAGTCTGCTGTTTGCTCTTTACTGGATGAGGCTGGTGCCGTGGTACTTAAGTGGGATGATTCTCCCATGTTGGAGTTTGTTGAGCTGTCAGTCTCACTGAAACCTGGTTCAGAGCCAGAAAACGGCTGCTGGCAGCATTCCTCCTCTCCTCATGAATAAAAGACTCCAGTTTAATAATATTCCTGAGATTTTTTCTTGTTTGCTTTGCAGCTATTTTTTTTCCCACCGCAGATCAACAGAGCTAAAGTCTGGCAGACGCAGAGGAAGGTAGAGATTATTGCCAATAAGTGTTAAAAGTTATTATAGTGATTCAGAGGTAAAACTACTTTAGAAGAAAATGTCCATGGAGTAATGTTGGTCTAGATTCTCCTGCAAATATCTTAGTTCAAATGTATAAACTTACAAGTAACTTTTCTGTAAGACAGAGCAGCTTGTTTTAAGTTAGTAATATTAATGGAAAAGTACTTGTTCCAGTGGCAGATTATTTCACTTGTAGGACTTTTTAACCATATCACAATTGAAATAATCTGCCAATGTAACTAACAAGTACTTTTTTAAAATCAATATTAAATAATTATTGACTTAAAATGAGCTCCTATGTGTTGCTGAACAGCTACTTTAAGTTAATTTAGTTTTATTTCAAGTGTACTAAGAAGCCAGAGCAGATATTCCTGCTAAGATGTTTTTGTTTTTGCAGAATCAGAAGAGTTGAAAATGCACTGAACTGTAAATCATCTCAAAACACTTTATAAGTAAAACATAAAATCTTACACTCTTCTGAGTTACTGAGAATTATATAATGTTTGCAACTTGAATTAATGTTTATGGGCATGAAAAATGATTTTGTAATTATTGTGAGAAGGGCAGGTTTATGCAAGATTTCACTGCTGAAATAGTCTAACCAAGTATTTCTGTTTTAATTTCTAGATACATTTTTATCAAACATTCGTTCACAACATTTTCCACATAAGTGAAGAGGAAGAAGAAAAACCTTGTAAAACCACAATCTTATCAAATATTTTGGGTTTAGACTATCATGCAAATATTTTTGTACACTTGAAATAAGACAAAACTAAGTTTACTTACAAATGTGACTAGTTCTTTCTCATCAATACCGATGAATTATTTACCTAAAACAAGTTCACTAAGTGAAATAATCTGCAGTGGAACAAAATATTTTGTTCCACTGCAGATTATTTTGGGTACAGCTCGTTCTTTTTCATCAGTATTAAGAAATGTTGAAGTATTTTTCTTCTTCCTGCTCCCTTTTCTCTCATGTAAAGTAAATGTTGTGTTTGTTGATTTAAGAGATTCGTTTAACCGAGTGATCAGTGCAGAATTCACCGTTTTGTTTTTTGTTTTTTTTTAGCGTTTATCTTGTGGGGATCTGGTCTCTGTGCGTTGCCAGTGTTTATTTTTGTGGAGCATCTTTTGAAATCTAAGCGGTGCAGCTGACCGCCAGGAGCTGTTGCTGGGACTCAGAGGGGCAGAAGAGGCGCAGAGTTGCCCTCTGCCACCCCAGAGACTCCAGAGCGGACCAGGTCTTTGTTTAGTCTGACCTCAGCGTCTTCAGAGACGCAGTCCATCGGTCACTGCCGCCTCGGACTTCTGACGTCTGTCTGCTTATTTAGTTCTAATTCCAAATTAATGTCAGATTATTGCACTGATGTTTTTCAGATTTCCTTTTTGTAACTATTGTTTCAGATCGGACGAGAAAACTCGAGGAAATATAAAAAGTTGTTTTGGAATCATAATTTCATTTATTCTGGGACTAAATGGTTTCAATAATATTTAATTTAATTTAGGAAGATTATCAGCATCTGCAAACAGTTCCCCCTTCTAGCCTGTGGAGGCGCTGCACCAATAACCACTGAAACAAACAAAAACCTCTGAGGAAGATAGTAGCTGTATTTCCACCCCAAATATTCATATTCATTGAATAAACAAAATGTTGCAATTGTGGTGTTTCAAATTAAATGAGAAATGTCATTAAAATCCCACATGAATAGGTTTGTCATTAAAAAACACGATCCTGTCGTCGTCTTCGTGTTTTCCGCCAGCAGGATCGTCTTATGTGATGTGAAAAGTTTCCATTGCAGTTTTTTGAAATGCATAAAGCTCAATAGAGCTGGAAAAAATCGTCGTAACGCAAAAACTTAAAAACATAATAGTTTTGCTTGCTTTGGGTTTTTTTTAAAGAAAATGTGTCTTTTTATGCAAATTAGTGCTATTTGCGTTGCCAATGAAAACTTATTTCTTCACAAAATGTAAACAAAAGTGGAGTTTAGAGGTCAGATTTCTGTTTTGTCTTTGGCAGAAGACTGCTAGCTGTTTCTCCTGCTAACTAGTGTGTTTTGTTTTGGTTGTATTTACCCAGAATGCCCTGCACTGTAGTCCACTTCCTGCTTTTGGAGAGCTCTCTGGTCTGTTTGGCGTTCACATATGCATTCAAACTGCACCAGATGTGATTTTAACTGAACCAAGACCAAAATTGGGTAGTAGTTAGTTACATGTACTCAATTACATTTACTTGGGGGACAAAAAAAGTATTTCTACTATGGTGTGTTTTTTACTTTTACTTCAGTACTTTTATTATGAAGTATCTCTACTCTTACTGGAGTAAAATTTCTGGACACTGCAGCTTTGTTAAAGTTTCTTTATTGAAAGAAACTGATTTGGAAAAGTGTATTTTGATTCTTTTCATTATTAATATAAGTGATCATTTTGGTTCTTGAAATCCCAAAATTTCCACTTAACTTTATATTTTGGTCTGTCTGTGTCATTTTTTCTGATGAAATACCTTTTACTCTAACTTGAGTCATTTCTTGGACGGCAACTTTTTTACTTGAGTAAAAAGTATTTCTACTGTTTTGGATTCTGTGCCCTCCTCTGATCCAAGTCGAGGTTTGTAGGCGGGTTTGGTTTTTTGGTCCACATTAGAGTTCAATTACGCATTCAGACCTCCCCAAACCACCCGGACCCAAACGGACTGGAGTTGGATTGAAGCGGGTGTGAATCCCCTTTTAGCTGTATAATGTGTGTCACAGTTCAGAGGAAACCGAAGACGTCCCCATAGAAACCAAGCCGGAGTGGAGCTGAGCGGGCTCCCCGCCAGGCTGGAAGGGAGAGACAATAAAACCGAGCTGACCGCAGACTCCTCAGCTTCCACCGTCAACACTCTCCTGTCTGTCCTCACCAGCTACGACTTGGTTTTTCATGATGGGAATTCTCTAAAAAGGGTTAAAATTGTAAAATTAATCAGCTGTGCAGAGCTTCAGGATGTGGAGCTGCTGTCAGTCAGGCTGCGACTGTCGTGATTTTTGCTGCGGCTCGTTGTTGAGAGAAACTCCACAGGGAGATTGTCACACATATCGGGGTTCAGATGACAAACTGTAAATATTTTGTCTCAAACTGCACAAAATATTAAAATAAAATATATAGAATTGGTTCTCCTGGATGTTATATTTGCGTTCATGTGGATGGCAGAGTTTGGTAGTAACTAGTTACAGTTACTTGTGTAACTTTTTTTTTTTTTTGAAAACATGCACTTTTTATTTTTACTTGAGTAATTTTATTTTAAACTATTCCTTCTCTTACTTTAAAATTTCTGGATTCTCTTCCCACTGAAATAAAAACAAACATGTTTTAACCTGCAGGTTTTATTAAAGTTGATATGGAAAAAAATTATTTTGCCTAATTTTGTTATTTGTTTTAATTTGAGTCGACTTTTTACCAAATACTTTTTTATTCTTGAGTCATTTCTTGACTTTTACTTGAATAAATATATGGTGAAGTATTTCTACTCTTACTTGAGTGTAATTTCCAGGAACTCTGCCTGGTCTGTTTTAATTTTCTATCATCAGAGCGGCTCTCTTGAATTAATTATTGTCACATGTCCGTCTGCCTTCCTGCAGACATCAGCTGATGTCAGTGAAACTTTAAGAAGGGAAAAGAAATGAAGGATTGATACTGAATCATTCCCAGGGTCAGATGCCGAACTCCACGCTCCAAAAACAAAAAAAAAAGTTTTTTTTTGTCCACTTTCTAGTGCAAATATCTTTGTACTCCTTAAATACGACAAAACTGACTTACAAGCAACTTTTTAACAAAATATAAGAGTTTAAGTCGAATTTTTATTAAGATTGATTGAAAAAGTACAAGTTTGTCTGGCAGATTATTTGAGAAAATGTCTTGTACTTTTTCACTGATATTAATGAATTATTCACTTACAATAAGCTCTGGTATCATTTTAAAAGCTAACTTTTAAATTTTGTCTTATTTCAAAGACATTAGCAGTAGAAACGAGACAGCAGTGCTGGCTGAGAGTTGGTATTTTTTGCAGTGCATGTGTGGGAAGCTGATTTGAAGCAATAAATGTTCATAGAGGGCATGATGGGAGCAGCTGGCCTGGAGATCAGCCTGGTGGGTTTGAGTGTAAAACCAGATGCAGCTGATGGAGAGAGGAAGATGTCATATTTATCAGAACGCTGCATCAACTCTTCCTCTGAAATGGCTCCAGTTTTTCCATTAAACCGACTGACTGACCAGAAAACGGTCAGACTCCACCAACCTGCTGCGAAGCCAAAGCTGCAGGGAAATGGAGAAAACGAGACGATTCATCGGACGCTGATCTGAGCTAAAGGGCGACTTAATGCAGAGTTCTTCCTCTCAAATACACACATTTAAGACTTTCCATTAGAGGAAATTAAATGGTACAAGCAGTCCTCCGGTAATAATCAAATCAATCGTATCATAAGTTAAAACGAGTTACACAATTTACTTTTGCATGACTTATTGCTTTTCTATCAAAAACTGGATGATAAAAGTCTTCAGTCTGGAGAAAAGTTTTTATTTGAAGGACAATTTTGTTTACAGAAACTTCATAAATAATTTTATTTGTTTCTTTTATTTATTTTGGACATTTAAAAAGTCCTCCAGTTCCAGTGTTAAATGTTCATTAGACTTGAGAATGTGTTAATGGTTATTTTGCCATAACCATTAAAATGCCTCAAAGTAACAATATTATCATTCATAACAAAAACTTCTGGGACAATTGATCATCCAGTGAAATTGATTATGATACAAGCAGACTTCATTTTCTTTTTTTAAGCATTCATAAAACCTGAAACTGATATGATCGTTCATAAATATTGAAACATGTGACTAACAGGATATCAATCATCAACTGAAAGTTGTGGACATTTAGCAGAAATGTTGAAACTTTGAAAAATGAAATTTTTATGTGACAAATTTGTGTTTTGTTCCCTGATTGGCTCAGTGGTAACCAAAAATAGTCCTGTTATGGTTTTGATTTGCAGTAAAGCTGCACCTTTGCAACATGGAGTTCACAAAAAGACAAAACGGTTTTTGTCTAATTTCTGACTTAAGTGTGAAAATTAAAAACCAAACTTTTGAATGGCAGAGCGGCCATAATCCAGACGCGTCGCCCAGGCAGCAGGGGGTCGGATGGAGCAGCACACAGAGCCTGGATGGTGTGAAGACTCTCCCTCTGACCCCGTGGTTGCTTTGATCGCTGGACCTTAGTGACGGCGCCGCACTCCGTGCCAAATTGCTGTGTCACAACATGGCGGCTCATCTATCAATCCGGATTTCTCTGCTGCGGATCTGAAATGCTGCAAATTGCCGTGACAAACTAGAGAAACGCTCCCTGCAGCACTCGTCCATTTGCTCGGCGATTTCTGAACATTCTCCTGTTCATAAAAAGACCAAAAGTTGGATCCATCTGATTTAAGAGCAAGAATTTGGAGTCTTAAATATAAACTCTCCAGCACCGTCAGCAATACAATCTAGTATCGGTCCAGGAGCGACAGCAAGTTTAACTTTTTGATTCTCAAAAAACTATCAAAGAACCGACAAAACTGACCAATAAAACTTTCCTTTACCCGAATATCTTTCAGGAAAGGAGTAATTAAAATGAAATGATTTCAGTTTCTGTATGTTTTAGTCTGATTTTGTTTAAAAACAAACAGAGCAACTTCACCTTTAAATGATGTTAATTGGAAGGGGGTGTATTATTATTATTTTCCACACATTTTGTGCCATTTTATAATGAATTCAAAACCTTCTGTTGTTATGAAAATGAAGTAAACAAACATGACCAATTAATGCACACAGAACAAACATTACAGGCCAATAAAATAACCAGATAAGAGAATAAATAACAGAAATAAAAAGATGTATACTTCAAGGGAAATTTGACGCCTTGAAATCGTGTCTCTGTCCCTTTAAGAAGCTCCTGCTCTGTCCAGCCCTCTGAACACAACCCTCCTCCATTATGCCGTTTATTGTCGTGTTTAGATTTTTGTTCCTGTGAGTTTATTCTCATAACTTTTTTTCCCCATACAACTTTATTCTTGTAAAATTACTCTAGAAATACTGATTTCATTCTCGTGACCTTTTTTTACTTTTACTTTTGTACTTTAGCAGTTTTTTTTTTGACTAGTATGGTTCTAAAACTATCAAAACAAGCAAAAAATGGAAAAGTTTGCATCAAGAAAAAGATGGAAGGAGCCGTGCAGAAAGTGTGAAGCAGCATTTATTCGAAACGAATGTAATAACTGATCAATAATGGGTAAAAAGAGGAAAAAATTACTGTAAAAGTTCGTGTTTCTTTGCACATTTGTAGCGTAATCTGTGGAAACATTTGGGAACCCTTTGCTCCAATCCCTGCAGACGTTTCTGTGTTTCTTCTTCTGGTCTGGAGGAAAATCTTCAGATTTTTTTTCACCTTTTTAGATTTAATTGCTTCTTTAGCCTTTAAGTTAATTTTTGCTGAATGTTCAGACAGGTTTCCCTCGTCTCCGTCTAAATGAAGCTGAAAGCTCCACTGTGTGGAGGCCTTTATATTGTGTCTCGGCGTGAGAAAAATGCTTTGGAAAACAAACGTCGCTCAGCATGCAGGAGTGGAAAACTCTTCGTTTATGTGAATGTCTAATCCAAACTACAACACATCTCATTGCTACAAATTGCCTGTTAATTTTCTGTGCGCAAAGCAAATGATTTCTCAGGGCTGTAAATTCGCCGACAGTTTGCTTCTCTTTCCCTACGAAGAGCTGACAGATATCGGGTTTAAGAGACTTCCTTACAATCCAGGAATTATGTTCATTAGCCCAGGATATGAGCTCCCAAATGTTTCAGAAGAAAAATGGAGCAGAAAAAGAAAGCGGCACATTTTCAGGGTCTGACTGCAGGGCTGCTGGGGAAGAATGCGTCTCCGACTGGAGCGTCCCCTCTTAAAGAAAGCAGATCATGTTACATGCAAACATGTCATTTGTGGGACACTGGGGTGGAAATTTCTCCCTGGGGAGCAATCAGAGCGACCCCAGGTTTTTAAAAAAGTCTCCTCTCTCCGCCGCTCCTCATTTTTCAGTCTTCCAATCGGTGGAAATCCAAGCTTGTAACATTTGCTCTACCTACAGCTCGGTTACAACGATTAGGAATCAATTAACATTTCCCTGCTTTGCTTTGTAATTCAACCCCAGTGAGGATAAATCTCTCCACGGCGACGTCTGAACTGGCTTTCTGGCTTTTTTGTAATGGGAATAAACAAAACAAAACAAAAAAGTGAAATTTAAGTGTCTACTAAATTAGTAATGTGGGAAATGTTCAGTTGATAAATCCAGTAATATTCAACAGAATTGACCAAAAATCCTTAAAAATAAAAAACATTCTGAGGCTTCAGCTTCACCTGGATAAAAAAACCAAACATAAATTATCTTTAAGAAACTTTTGGAGCTAAACTCTATGACTGACTTAATGTGCAAAGTAAACCTGAATATCATCAGCATAATAACAAAAGTTATGCTATATTTTAGAGTTAAAATACCTCATGTTGACTGAACATCTTCTCATCTAATCTGGATCAATCAGGTGTATTGATTGGTGTGAATCCTGTGCAGATGGTGCTGTAAAAACTGGCACGATGGATTGATTGGGGATTGCAGGTCTCCAGTCCATCAGAGACACTCAAACAGATACCAGAAAAAGATTTTAGAGACCAATTAATCAAAATGTCATTAAACCAACAAAACAAAAGCAATGACCAGCAGCAGCTACACGTTAATCTGGTAGATTATTATAATAAGACCGAGATTATTCACAAGGAAAACATCGGAGTCCTCCCAGAACTGCACAGAAAGTTTCATTGGTGATTCTTCAAATTGAAACTTCAGTTTAAAGCTGCAGTTTGTAACTTTTATGAAATGTTTTTTTTTTTTTTAAACTGTCATGTTGTTGTATTCTGTGAAAAACTTGATTCCCTCCATCTTCTTCCTAAGTAAATACTTCCGTCTGCAGAAATGTACCGCCACTGAAAAAAACAACCAATCAGAGCCAGGAGGCGGGTCATAGCGCTGTCAATCATCCTCATGTACACACTGAAGAAACGACTTACTGTTGCATTAAAACTGTCTATCTTCCATAATCTGTGGACATGCTAACTATGATTAGCATTCATTCCAGACTATTGGGAAGAAGCTGCAATGTAGCAGAGAGCAAGAGGGCTGAGCAACGTATACACAAGCATGATTGACAGTGCTAGTTGTCAGCTTGTTTCTGTTTTCACAAATTCTTTGCTGACATCCCAGTGACAGTTTAAACAAATATGTAAAACAATATTTTTTTTAATAAAAATTGCATTCTGCAGCTTTAAGACATCATACACTCTATTTGTTTCAACTAATGATTAACTGACCACTAGAGGGCACCAATAAAGCTCTGAACTATCGTTCCAAGACCAGGAGTCATTCCTTCAGCCTGAACTATTACAAGCAGGTCCGATAGACCTGACTTCCTGTTCCACATCCTCCATTTTTACACCCAGTTATTTTATTTTATTCAGAAATCCACAACTAACACTGGGAAAGTTGGGAAAGTTGCATTCTACTTCTGCAGCTCTTGCACCAGGTGTGCTGAGGATGTAATGTAATTATTTTATTTTGGTGGACATGACAGAAGGATTAATGAACAACGTTTTAGTCACAAATGCCTCAGAACAACATCTCTAGTTTCTATTTCAAACATCTTAGTAGACTTTAAATCAGACAGAACTAACTTATAAGTAACTTTTCAGCAGTTTGTTTTAAGTTAATAATTCCTTAATATGGAACATATTTTCATTGATATTAAGGAAAAAGTTACTTTTAAGTTAATTTTGTCTTGTTTAAAATATTTGCACAAGAAACTACACAGAAATATTTGGTAAGATTTTGTGTTTTGCAGTGAAGCACGGCGGTGGAGGGTTGATGATGTGGGGACTCGACAGCAGCCACTCATATTCTTTGTTTTTGGTGCCGGAGCCAGTCCATGTGTTGGGGTCCGTCTTTAGAGCGAACCCCAGACACCTGGCCGTGTTTATTCCAGCAGCAGGAAGTGCATCTGCTCAGCAGCACTAAGGGCAGCTGTGTGAAGTTGCACCCTTAACATTTACACACTTGGCAGTAGCAACAAAGCAGCTATTGCTCTGGCAACCTCCACTAGTCATTAAGCATAATTTGTCTGGTATCCCAGTGCTGAAAATACACAAAGGAGGGCGAGTAAAGCCAGCATGAGTTTGTCTTCTGAGCTGTCCTGTTGAAAGTGAGGCTGTGGGGGGGCAGACAGCGACACAGCGGCTGGCTCGGCTCCCACAGGACTGCATGGGAACAGCAGCAACCCGAGCGGGACGCCTCCACACCCCCGTCTTCCTCCTCCCGACGACCAGCCCCCCGTTCCCTGCAGCCGGACGGTTAAAACAACAGCCCTGTGGCCGGCAGGCCGAACTCTCCCTACTGGATTTACGCTCCTTTCTTCATTTCTGGTCTCTCTCTGCTGCATCCTGCAGCTTCTAGGAACTGTATTCCTTTTCTTATCTGCTGCATCGCTAAAGGTGAACTGCAAAATCCAAGCGCTGTAGAGATGTCAGGAATTTCAGAAACATTTCACATATAAACTACAACTCTACTTTTTGACAAATATTCCTGGTCATTGGAAAATTATTATATGCTCCTACTGCGTTTCCTAAATCCCTAGTAATAAAGTTTTAAAGGGGGCATAATATGTGAAATTCACATTTTTGCACATTTTGTACTTCCCTTTTGGTTTTCCACTGCTTCTGAAAACCGGCGCAGTGCTGAATAAAACCAGCCAGCCGTTGTTTTGGCATTACGTTGGTAGTTTTTGGTGAAAAATGAGCCGCTTCAAAAACCTCCGGAATCTAATTTAACAAATCAGCAGGCACTACCAGTCATGGAGCAACCCAGCTGTTGCCTAGCAACCCAAGCGGCGCTCCAGCACGTTTGGTCAGCTTGTATTCGCTGACCAAATGACCTACAACTCTTGTTGTAAAATAACAACAAGAGTTTTGTTGTTGACTTACCATCCAGAAACCACTTCTTGTTGTTTGTGCAGGAGGCTCCATGTCTGCTTTTCAAAGATGTAGAGTTGTATGAATGCACACCTGTTTGCAGCCATTTTGACATGCGAATGTTAACGATGAGTTGGGGGGCGTGGCCAGCAGCAGCTCATTTGGGTTTAAAGTGACAGAGGCCCTCAAAATAGATTGGCTGAACTGATCAGACTAAAATCTAAAAATGATTTTGTGCAAAAAAATGTAATGAGGATATTTTATACAGACCATAGACCTATTTTATTCCAAGAATCATAATAGCTCATCATCATTAAGTTCAGGACTTTTATAGCTTTTGTTAAAATTAAAAAACATGCATGTTTTTCTGATTCTTGGACCAATTTCAGCCAAGCAAATGTCCCTTTGCAGGGAAACATTGTAAAAATCAAGCTGAGTTTTAGTTTTAACCAGAAGTGTATTTAAGCCACTTGGATTTGTTCTGATTTTATGACGGCAGAACTGTTAAAAATGTGCAGTGAGTGCTTATGCTTGTGTTTCTAAGACAACCTCAGCTTTACTGACAGTAATTCTGTGTTAGTGTATGTTTTGGACTCTGCTATAGCAGCTTGTAGGGAAAATGCAGAAAAACCTCCTGCCACCTCCTTGAGCACCAAGGTTTGGTGCAAAAACAACAGAATAACTCTTTAATATTGGAGCACACAAACCGGGCCAGCTTGGTGTCGTGTTTTATGACGAGAGGTGAAAAGAGAGAACAGTAGTTGAATTAAAAACGGTCTGTCTCCATGTCTGCAAGAGGCATAAACACCGGTGTGACTTTATTGAACCTCCACAGGAGGCTGGCTGAGGTGAGACCTGCAGGGTGTGAGGAGCTTATAGAGGCACTAAAGTGATTATGAGCTCCTTCCTATCAAGCCCACAGATGTGCCGGAGTGAGCTTCACCCGGCTGGTTGGTTTCTATCTGCTCCGCTTTGGCGCTTCAGTCAGGGAGCTTTAAGAGGCTTCATCCATCCAGGTTCAGACCGAACTGTGGTCCCTGGGCGCCACCTAGTGAGCCGCAAGGTACTGCATCCCGTGACGTGATGAAGTTAGCTTATTACCTTATTATTTTACTGAACACAATAAAAGATAAATGGTTTAAAACTGGGTCACTCAAAATGAGATCTGAAGATATTTTAGTTGCAGAACCTTTGCTTCCAACACCTTTACGATGCGTAGCATGGTACCGACGTATTAGTAACAAAGACAAACATCCAGTGGTTTCTAATAAAATGCAGACTGGAGCACAGCCATTTAATAAACTTGGACAAATAAAGCAGGAGTGAGCCATGCACTGTGACTAAAACCCCACAAAAAATCTAGAAAAAAGATGAAAAATGTAGGATGAACCTGGAAGATTGTTTCTTATTTTAAATCTACAAAGAGCTACAGATATCTGTCTGCTTTGCATGTTTCATTGAAATATTGTGTGCTTGGTTAGTCTGTTTTATTTAGCATGTAAAAGTGTCTGTATTTAGAAAAAGTACGAAAAAAACGTTGTGGCCCCTGTAGTCGTTGCTGCTTGACATTTTGACCTCATCACTAAAACATTTGGACTAATTAAAAGTCTATAGATCTAGAAAAAAGGGTGGAAAACAGGCAAAGACTATCTAATATTACCAGCTAATTAATTTTGCATGCAAACTGATAAGACTGAGTCACCAGGATGCACAGCAGCTTCATGTTGTGCAACCCGACTCATCAAACTTGCTAGCATCCATTCGGATTGTGGGATGTGTAGAAATTTGTCACAGGAGATTTGTCAGTACACTCGACTCAGAAATCTTAACCGTCCGTGGAGAGAGTGCGCAGAATCCTTTCCGCTCACAGATTACGTTCAGTACATGCAAGAATGTGGGAGTTTTTACAGTCCAGGAAACATTTCTCCTGACTGCACCCACCAGAAGAACTGTGCCAAGCTGACGTTCAAGAACAGGATTTTATAAAAAATCGTTTTATCAACAATCTCCTGAGAAGATAATTCAGTTTTCATCACAGCAAGGTTGAAACTGGTGGTGGGGGTGCAGAAACCTCCCATTTATAAAGGGAAATTCCTTTGTTTTGGTGCAGAAAACGTTTGTGGCGAATATTAAGAGAGTTGTAGCCTCACAGTCATGAAGCTCATGGGTGAAGGATCCGATCTGTGGTTTTCTTTTAGTCAGAAGCTGGAATGAAATGACTGAAGAGGTGAAGAGCAGCAGCAGAGCTGAATTTAAGGTCTGAGGTTGAGTCTGCAGTCCGGCGGTCGGTGAAAGTGAAGACTTGTCTGCCAGCCCGCTCTTTGCCCCCCTGCTTGTTGGACTCATTGAAGCCTCACCGACTCTCGCTCAGCTGGCCGTCTCATCCCGCGCTGCTGCTGCGAGAGCCTGAGGAGGGAGCTGGGAAGCTCCTGGGTGGCAGGGCAACGCACGGGGGCCTCCCTGGCTGGCGCCTGTAATTTTACCTTCCCATTCATCAGCCACAGATATTAATAATAACAGCACATCTGGATTCACTTTACTGTCTCGTGTTAACCCTTTCCACAGCAGGACTGAGGGCTGCTGCAGCTGCCGACGAGGACTGAGCCCTGCCCTCCCTCTTCTTCTGCTGCAGGTCTCATTCCTCTCGCTGTCAGTCTTCATTTCTGCCCGAGCCGCTGCGGCTCCTTTCCTTCCTCGGCTCGGGCCGACAGGCTCGCCTGACGAGCGTCATGGCTTCCAACCATTCAGCTTTTCTGTTTGTTGACCAGTCAGAAAAACTGACACTTTGTGGTCTGACAGTTGTGTGTAAGCCAAAGTTGGAACATGTAATGTTTGCCGTTTTTTTTACCTGGTGAATATAAATGTGTTTGTAGGACAGTTTGTAATTTCACCAAAGATTAGTTTATTCCCTTAAAGATGGCCTATTAAGCTTCCTTAAACACATTAGGTCTGTTGGCTATGCAAAACATTTTCTCTTCATTTTTTTGCACAAAATCATTCTTAGGGACTGAGATTTTCGTCTGCTCAGTTTTGGTATTCATTTTGTCTCTTTTAATCCAAAAAGACTGCTGCCACTCAACGTTTACACTCACATGTGAAAATGGCTTCAAACAGATGCACAACTATACAACCACACGTCTTTGAAAAGCAGAAGTTGAGCCTCCTGCTCATGCAACAAGAATGCAGCAAGTAGTTTCTGAATGGGAAGACGCTGAGTCAACAACAAAACTCTTGTTCTTTCCAGCAGCCATTGTTCAGAAGAAACAGGCCGGAGCTCAGCTTGGGTTGCTAGGTAACATGCTGGGGTTGCTAGGTGACATGCTGGGGTTGCTAGGTGACAGCACAGTGTGAGTCAACAATCAGTTGGCTTTTGAAATGGCTGATTTTCCAGAAACCCAAAATCATCTGGATGTTTTTTTAAGCACTTGGATTGTTTTTGGAAGCAGAGGAAACACAAATGGAAATACGAAAACATGCAAAAAGTGAATTTGCATCATAGATTCCCTTTTAGTTCACAGTGGCTCGAAGGACAGAAAAGTCAGCTTGATTCTAGAATCAAAACTGAGTTTAATGATAATAAACAGAAAAACACATTAGAAGAAAGGAGACCAGCCAAAAAACAAACAAACAAAAGTTTTTCCACCAAATAATTGGACTAACTGAGTGACTGGTGTTTGTAGTAATAGGTTAGTCTGTCCAATGTGGCCTGATGCCGCCTGCTCAGCCAACCAATAAACAGCCATTTAAAACCTTTTCTTGCCATATTTACAGCTATTTTGGGGGGTAGTTTGCTTATCTAGACTAAATTAAAGGCAGTAAAAGAATATTTGGCTCCATCTATCTTTCCAGCAATTGGCGTCATGTTAGCTTTGTCTTTAACAAACTTCTTATAAAACTCATTGTGGTTTTCTTTCAACAATAGACGTCTGTTTTCATCACCAATAATTGTTCTGTGGACAGATTCCTCCACCTGAGCTGCTGATCTCTATAGCTCCTCCAGAGTCGCCATGATGCTCCTTTTAAGAATTGTAATATATTTCTCCTGAGATTATCTCCACTAGCCTCCTGCTCAGTGTAAGCTAGGAAATGCTGTTCACATCATTATAACACAAAATATTAAGAGACAAATGTTTATGAAAGTCCTGAGTAAAGATGAACCACTCAGACTTGACACCACAACATTTTTGTTTACATTTTCTGAAGAATTAAGTTGTTTTCATCTCTTCTTCAGGGGTTTTTGTGCCTCATGGTTCTTGGATCTTAGTGAAGGAAACCTTTCTGTGATGGACCCAATAGCAGCAGGCTTCAGACACTGAAGTGGAGTTTCAGTAAAAGGAAGAACAAAAACGGGAAATGGAGGCAGAAGATGAGAAAGTATACCGAGTGGTGACTGAGAATGAGAGGCTTAAATACTGGGGAGAGAATGCTGAACAAAACCAGACGCAGGCTGAGGAGAGGGCAGAGAAACACCATGAAGAACTGACCTAAAGAACAACAGAAACAGATCTGAAAACAAAATAATAATGAAACTAGAATCAAATCAAACTAACAAAACGACTCAACAACCTGGGATCCCAAAACTTCTCTATATGAGTGCAACTTCCTCCTATGCAAAAACAGAGTAATTTCAGATTTTAGCAGATTTTAGCCATTTCTCCTGCGACGTCTCGACTCCCGCATTTGTTTTGGTTGTATTTACCCAGAATGCCTTGCGCTGTATCCACTTGCTGCTTTTTGAGCGGCTCCTGGTCCGATTGGTGTCCACGTATGCTTTTGAACTGGACCACAGTTGACCTCTACTGAAATGAGAGCGATGTTTTTAGGAGGATCAGAGTTCAACTTCGCATTCAGATCTCCCCAAACGAACTGGACTTTCTAGACAAACGGACTGGAGTTAAAGCAGTGTGAATTCACTGCTCCTCATTTTCCCAGTTTATCCGGTAACATAATGTGTGTTTGTGTGTAACAAAGTTCTCATGAATTTCTCTGAAAGTCTAACCCAACTTGGGCAGGAGAGAAACTCCTTTCCTTAGATTGGGATTAAAACTGTAGGATTATTAGCGTCTAAGCTTCCTGCTGGACCTGGGGAAAGCAGTTTGGTGCATTATTAGAAATGCAAACTTGGTTGCACGCCACCGCTCCTGTAACACACCGTGTACCCGAATCATCCCACCATGGAGGCGTGGGGGACGGGGGGAGTAAATCACCCCACCGAGCCGTCTATAGGTGGAGCCAGGGTCCTGCCGCTGGCCGCCAGGCTTGGCCCCCCGCCCGTCGCCTGAGCCTCCCGCTGGTGGCAACAGGTGACAGAGGTCTGCTGTGTGCAGAGCTCAGAGCCCCTCAGCCCATAGAAACACTTGCTTCATTGCTGCCCCCCTCCCATTAGCTGCAGGGAGACAGACAGGAGCAGAGTGAGGCTGTACTGCTGTTTATGTGCCACTAAATACGAGGCAAAAAGCTCTGTGTGCATCACTCATCTGCTCATGAGTCAACGCTCATGATGTCACGCTCTGCCATGCCAGCCTCACACACAACTATACTGTAGTACCAGAATGTTTTATAAAAGAGCTTATTTATTAAAAATGGGGAAAGTCGGCTCTTTTTTCCGTGCAGTTACCTCCCAGAGAGCCGCGACTGTTAAAGCGTTGTGCCACAAACAACCTGCTAAAAACACTTATGTCTCCCATGCAGAAATAAACACGGGCTAATTAGCGTTCTTATTTTTGGAGCAGCAGGAGCTGCCAGAGCTGCTGAAAATCTACCAAGCAGACGCGGGCTGACGCGGGGCGCTGCGGGGCCGGGGCCCCGGACACGCAGGAGCCGCTGCGGCTATCAAAGAGCCCCGTCAGACTGGACGAGGGTCTGTCCCCCCTGAAATGAATCCTTGTGTCGGGGAACAATAGGGCCACTATTATCCGGTGCAGAGAGGGATGAATTCACATGGGGACAGGTCATCTTGATTTATGAAGTGTGAATTAGGAGCTGAGAGTTGGAGACCAAGGTGGGGTTCGGTGGGGAGGCGGAGGTTGCGCCGCACAAATAGCCGTCTGTGTTTTTTAGAGGCTGGAGACACGGCGGCAACCTCCCGTCATTCCCCCGTGAACCGCCGCTGCCACCAACTGCAGCAGCAGCAGCAGCGGCTGCAGCAGCAGCAGCAGCGCTACGGCAGGCCAGCTTCACATAAAATCCACTTAACTCTGACTTTACAGATTCCTGAAAATTGGTTTATGATGGAACATCAGGGCTACGCTGAGAAAGTTATAAACAAAAAATAAAAAAATATAATTACAAAAGTAAAGTTACATTACTTTATTCTCCTAATGCTATGACTTTATTGTTATGACTTCCTGAAATATTTTAACTTTGTCATATATTACTACTTTATTCTCACAATTTTAAGAATTTATTCCAAAAATACAATGTTTTTATTCTTATTTTGATTTCTCACACTTCTAACATTCTTGTATTATTTCAGATTTATTCTCGTAATTCTCTGAATTTATTCTGACCTTATTTTGACTTCATTCTCAAATTATTATGACTTGTATGTTTTCACCTTATTCTCATTTTCTTACAACTTTATCATATTATGACTCTATTTCAACTTCATTCTCATAATAATGACATTAATCTCATTATTTTGACTTTATTCTCGTAATATGACTTTATTCTGTACGAGACTTTAATCTCATATATTTCCTCTCTTTTTAAGTACCTAATACTCCATCATAAAATGTTCAGTTGAAATGCATTTTTCAATATCTGGGATCATTGATAGTCAGATGAACCTGATAGTGTGTGCGATCGGCCTGCCGTAGCGCCGCCGCCTCCTGCCCTGCTCCCTCCGGTTCACAGCAGAGAAGCGGCCAGACCTCTGCATGGAGATCAACGCGCTAAAGTCCTGCTGGTCGTCAGGCTTCATTTGAATCCCAGGGCAGGTTGATGGAGTGCTGCTCCATCCATCAGGAGCTGCAGTGTTTGCTCAGATCCCAGTAATGTAAAGGCTCATCGAAAGCTGCTGGCTCTCATTCTCCTCTAAGCCAACATGGAGTGTGTGCCAATGTAAACCTGCTGACCAGACGCTTGGTTGCCCGAAACCCGCAACTCACCACTACTCTGGTGCATACAGTGTGCAGCATTAATACGCTTTAAGCGTTTACTCATCTTGTTGCTTAGCAGCACATTTTACTGCATTTTATTGGTGTTTTATGTGACAGACAAACACAAAGGTGCATAAATAAGGAAAAGTTTTTTCTAATAATCAGACACATTCTATTTTACTAAACATCTCAAGCTCAGATTGGATAAAAAACATCTGTAAACATCAGCTTTCAGTTCTGATTTGGACTTTGACTAGACTTTCCTATCCTGTTGATCTAAACCGGCAGCTTTTAGACGCATCCCTGCTGTGACGCGCATCACTTTCGAGGAATATAACCGAAGATGCAAAACTGACTGCTTTAAATTAATTTTTAGAGATTTAGATTGAAGAAAGTGAGAAAATATTTATCCAGAAGATTCAGCAGATAAGCAGGTGCATGAGAGTTTGCTGCTTTTTGCAGACATTTAGTAGACTTACGATTATCCTATCAATTAACTGACAACGTCTGCTTATGAAAACATAAACACTTCTTGTAATCAACAGTTGTGAAGACCAACAGCAGACATCACATTTTGTCAAGTTAAAATCTCAAAAGCTGCTGCGCCGCCTTCTGAACGACGAGGTTTCCGTCCAATTATTGCAAATGTTGAGCAAACTTTTCATATTTAGCAAAAGTAAAAGTTGCTTGTTTCTATTGAACTTTTCTAATGCGACACAAACATGGATCTGATTCCACACCAGCAGCCATGAGAGCAAGAAATACATTTCTATACATTGCATGTCAGAATCAGGTCCATTGGGCGCTTAATGCCTGCTTTGTTGCCCTTTAACCTTGGCGTTCCCCAAGGCTACGTTCTCATACTACTTCTGTTCTTTACAGCCAAGTTTTCCTCATTTTCACTGGTTTGGTTTTCACTGCGTGTTGCACAGAAAAATTGATCAAACACGATTTTATTTACATCAACTCAGCTTTTCAAATAAGTTTACAAAAGTTGCCTAAATATGTAAGGATTTCGTTTCTGTTTCAGCGCTGATGTTTAACACTGTTGAAGCCTCTCCTCCAACTGGAGACTTGCAGAGCTGTTTTTCTGTTTAGTTTATGATTCTGATTAAGTTTGTACCTTTTTTTTCTGTCAGCCGGCTTTATAAACCCAGGCGTCTGGTTAATCACTGAGCACTTTGTTCTGCATTTTGCTTTAACGACCATGTTTGGATGCCGGCTTTTCTGTCTGCGGAAGTTTTATGGAGGAATGGAAGGAAAACTGACTTGCATCAGGCTTTGGGTTGTTTATCAACGCTGCAAAGAATTGCACTGAATTTGCTCATTAAAACTGCTTGTGTAAAGCTGCAGGTATGTGTTTTCATAAAGCTTTATGAAAACAAGATACTTTTCTCATTTCTCAAAGCTTGTTCTAATAATTGTTACCTTTATGTGCGAAAAGAAACAGAAGAAAAAGCTTGAAAACGATCAAATCAAAGTCTAGAGAACTCAAATTAAAGAAATAAATGGTAATTAATTATTTGACTTTAGAAATCCTTATTTATCCATTTGCCAACAGTGTTTTCCCACAATTTCCACCTCAAAAGTTTGTTCTGCGAAGGAAATGAGGGGAATTTGCTTAATTTATGAGGTTGATTTGTATTTGGAGCGACTGTCTGACCCTTTGAGCAGAAAACCAGAAACTTTAATGCTTTCTCACTTGGAACAGGAGCAGTTTTAGCCTCAGACTTCCATGTTCATAAATGGGAGCCACAGATTACTGGGTCTTCATGCCTCTTTTCAAACTATTTAATTTAACTGCTGTAATCTGTGTACAGTCTGCTGGATTCGGGTCGTTTATTCTTTGATTTCTTTTACAACATATTTCACACGGTCATATTTAATGACTGAATTAAACCCATAATTCAACAGCTGATGCAACCACCTTTAATCACCAATGCATCAAATCAGTCAACATTCAAAATAGACAAAAACAAAACAACTACAATGTCATTAAAACACTAAAACAGAAGTAAAAGCAAAACGTTTAAAAAGCTGAGGAATAAAAGTGCGTTTTAAGAATCACGTGTCTGATTATGTAACATGACAGCTTTCCGTACTTCACTAAAAACTCTGTCTGCTCTGTTGGTAAACCAGTTTGGACCAAACTTCAGTTTGATGGACCCACGTTGAACAAATACTTTATGTAGAGAAGTTACAAAGCAAGCCCACATCATGACTCCTCCACCACCGTGCTTCGGTTTGTTATGAAGACAAATCATTGGTTCAAAGGTCATTTCTCCAGAGCTTTTCTTGGCTATAAATTTGCAAACTGGAGCTGATATTTTATTTGATCCTCAATAATTCTGAGAACTCATTCTTTGTGACCATATATTAGTTTTTAGGGCTGCAAGCGATTAATCAGGTTCATCGTGATGAATTGATTGTTGAAATAATTTATTGATTGATTAGCTGGAGAACACAGATGCCAAAAAAAAATTACACATTCAATTCAATAATTATTTTTCTCTTTTTACCTGCACAAGTAAAACTTTAATAAATTTTATATATTTATCGTCACACCTGCAGTTTGTCAGTATTATTTGTATTTTTTGTGTCTAAATTCGCTGTCGTCTCTTTGTGCAATGACAGTAAAGTGAGTCTAAGTCAAACATTTAGTAGACTTACAAAAAAAAAATTTTGTAAGTCTAAAAAATTTACAAAATTTTTTTTCAGATACAATTAAAAAGCCTTTTCAAAAAGTGTCTGTTTCAGCTTCACTTGGTTCAAATTTTGCTACATTAAGGAAACGTTTTTGCATTTTGATCAATAAAATGTTTTTCTTTTTTTAAATTTGTTTAAATATAAACAAATTATTATTTATTTGCTTTCATATATAAAGTAGGTTTCAATGGCTAATGAAAAATCTGCAGAATGGAACAATAATCGATGGTTAAGCTAATTGTTAGCTGCAGCCTGGTCAGTTTTTGAGAAAAGTGAACGATTTGGTTTCTTTATAACTCGATTGTTGCTGATTAGAGACGCAGCTCTAATGTTGAATCTGCTGAAATGATTTCTATTGTCAGACAGTTTAGAAGTTGATTTATTTTCTCACACCGAGAAACAGCAGCCGGGTTTTTTTATAAAGTGGGGCATTAGTGTCTGTGATGCGGTTCTTGTGATCCTCCAAACTAAACAGGATTGAAAATCTGAAGACATTAAATCCCTCAGAGAAGATCCAAGACGAGGTCGTTCCCTCCAGGAATTTATTCTGGAATATCTGGGATTAAAAACTCTGATCCAATCTGTGCAGAAATATAAATATGTGCAACTGGAGCTGTCAATACTTTCCTATTTTTTTTTTAATTCGAGAAACTTTTGAAAGATATTGAACATTTTTACCTAATATAACAGGTTTTCATGTGAATTTAGGTTCTGTCTAACACTCAGCATAAATAAAAAGATGAATTGCATATTTCCTTAGTTTAGGTAAACATATTCTGGCTGTACATGTTGGTACTTTGCGTTGATAAATAGGACAGGCGGAGTGTGACACGCAAGAAAGCGATCCATCATCTGACTCATGGTCAGCAGTCAGCAGCAGCCATTAATTTTAATTAAGCTCCCAGCAGGAGTGATTATTGGGATTGTGTGCTTTTGGATTGCAGAGGAATGGAAAAGAGTGTGAAACAAACTAGCAATTTGCACACCTCCCAAGTGCCAGAGTAAACAGAGAGGCACCCACTTCGTGTCTGTGTATTCAGCTTGGCTGAGCGGTGTGAAACGCCGCGCTACGACTGCGAGATAAAGCTGCTGAAGGGACGGATCACACCGCTCCCTGCAGAAAATCCCTCCTCAGATGCTAAGCCTGCAGGTTTGAAAGCTACCTGAGCGGCCGGCTGCTCTCTGCTGTCAAGATGGCTGCCAAGACCCAAGTCTGTTTTTTCTCAGTAAACGAGAAACCAGCAGGGAGGGCCACCGTGACCCGCGCCAGCCTCAAACATGGAGATTAATTCTGAATCCTAAACTCTTCAGGAACCAGACCTGCATTTAACAAAGAGCTCATTACATCGGGCAATTTATTAGCCCAAAGAACCATGTTTGCTTAACTTAAGAGTGGAAAAAAGCCCTCAATTAAGCAGGCGTCTGTCTCAAGTGGGCTGGCGTTTTAAGGAGGAATGATCCTCTATCTGAGTGTTCCTGTGGTTAAACAGTAGGAAGGGATTAAAAGAAACCAAAACAACTCGGCGTTAAATGAGCCTGGCGCTCCCGATGACTCCTAATGAGAACCATGTTGGGAGTTCTCCCAAGCAGACACAACCGAAGCGCCGCGTGTGAAATATCATTTAGGAAATTAATCATCTACTGGAATATATATATATGTACACTTTGGTTTTGCTTTTGTTTGTTCCTCTTAACATTTTTAGATCCTCAAGCAAATTTTAGTCACAAACAAGAACTTGAATAAATACAGAAATATAGAAATATTTCAAATGATCTCCTTCAGTGAAACACGTCAGAACTGACAGGTCATATCAAAAAGAAGAGTTGAATAAAACCCATTAACAAACTGTTAAAATATTAATAGAAATGTGTCTCTGTAGGGCTGCACAGTTGGTAGCACTGTTGCCTTGCAGCAAGAAGGTCCTGGGTTCGATTCCCGGCCCGGGATCCTTCTGCATGCAGTTTGCATGCGTGGGTTCTTCCTCCCACAGTCTCTGTATTCATTACTTCTTAACATAAAAAATATTGAAGACCTTTTATCCGTGATTCCTCTGCCATGTGGCTCAAACAAACCGACTGAAAATTGTGAAAATTGACTAACGAGTTTAAAATATAAAGTGTGATTCCAGCATTCAGGCTTCACTTCCAGAACGACTGCTGACCCAAAAGAACGGAAAGTTCAGTCTCACGTTTACGAATAAAACCTGATGACGCCAAAGACATCAGCAGAAATGCTCCATGGACTGAAGAGACAAACGTTGTACTTTTTGGAAAGGCTGGACTGAAAAGTAACAAAACATTTCAGAGAAAGAAAAACATGATGGCGTGCATTAAAGGGCCGGTATTTAATTTCCAGGAGTATTGTGGCATTTTAAAGCACAATCAACCTGCTACCTCCAGTTGTTACAAAAATGTTGTATATATCAAACATAACTTAAAAGAAATTTGACTTAAAATTTTGACACTTTGAAATTGGGCTTCTGTCTCTTTAAGAAGCTCCTACTCTTACCTCTTATGACAATTTTTCTCCTTTATGCCATTTACAATTGCTCTTTGGCAATGACAGGAGTACATAAGTCTGTAAATGAAGTTTTGAAGTATTTTATTTTCCATTATTTAGACATTTTTAAAACTTTTTTGCCATTGAAGGAGTGTGGAAAGCAGATCCAGATTATCTGAACTTTATTTTTTCACAATCCACCACAGGGCATCAAAATATTAGGATTGAGAAGCAAATTAAGTTTTAACACAGTTTGAGGTTCAAAAAACATGAGGTTGAGGAGTGGCCTAGTCAAAGTCTAGACTCATATTTGACCGAGGCCAGCCATTCGTGCGAGAAACAATCCATATGCGAAACTTTTAATTGAAGGAACGTTTATTGGGTTGAATTTGAAACATCAAAACATGAAATACCTTTGCACGGCACTATTAAAATCTGTGAAACGTGTAATTGAGAATGAGACTTTGCGCTGGACTCTGAGGCTGTTTGTGTCCGCTGTTTACCCGCCGCGTCCCGGTGTGAATGCTCCGGATTGAGCCTATCTGTCAGCCGCTTTCAGGACCGATGGTTTATGATACGAGCTGCTCAGATGAAAAATATGAGGCTGACATGTTCCAGACTTTTCACCATCATCTGACCGTAAACTAAATGAGTCGTGTGCTCAGATGCTCGTGTGAATTAGCTCATTGAAAATGAAACAGAGATGCATTTATCTAGAGTGCATGGTTTATGGCTGATGTAGCAGCTGGCTAAGTTCTTCCATTAAATTATTTTTCAAGGAATGATTCTCAGACTGCGACTCGGGTTTGGACAGGTTCACAAATTGTGATACTTTCCGCTGCTGCTGCTTGTTTGAGCAGCTTTACTGAGAGGCGGCTCTGCTGCTGCCAGAAATGTTGTCCCACTTGAGCTGGACACAAACAGTAAATACGCTGCGAAAACCGGAGCTGGCAGCCACTTCACCTGGAAATGGCTTTTCTCTCTCTCACAAGTTGAAGCAACACGAGCTGCATAAATTTGCACAAATTGGAATTATGATGACACATTTGCTTCATGGAAATATGGCAAATTTGGAAAAATTAGTTTTTTTAAATGATGCTTTTGCGCTACGATGATGTTGTTCTTCAGCTGTACGATGGGAAATTATGGGAATTTTAGATTGGAAAAAGAAGTAAAAATATCATAAATTCCCTTGATGTTTTTTTTTAGAAAATTTCTGAGATTTTTTTAAGAAAATTTTTGTTAGAAAACAAAATGCTCAGAAATGTTGTTAGAAAATACTAAACTTAATCTGACATATTCTAGAAAAAAACAAGGACGTTTTCTGTGTTTCAAAAATCAAACATTTGCTAAAAAGAATTAAATGTTGAAATTAGTCTCTGAATTTTTCTGAAAAAAATTGAAATGTCTGAGTTTCAAACATGGAAAACGCTAGAAAAAAATACAACTTTCAGAAATTGAAAATGTTTGACTTTTGAAACTCAAATTTTCATTTTTCTCTAGAAAATTTCTGAGATACGTTACAAAATAGGAATTTTTTTCTTGCAAATTTTCGATTTTTGAAACTCATGTTCTTGAAAAAACTTTGAAAGTTTTGGCAGAAATTTACTCTTAAAAACTCCCAGCATGCCTTGCATTCAGCTGTTGTGCAATTGGTGTATTTTGCAAAACTGCAATAGAAGCTTTTTTTTGCATCACACAAAGATTTTCTCTCATTTGTAATGGAGACGCAGCAGAACAGCTTATACTGCTGTCATGAATATTTGAAAATTCATGCATAATTGCTGCTTTTTCAATGTTCTTTCCTGCTTTTGCCAGATTATCTCATTCCACCTAATCTGGTTTAATAATCCAAATGAAAATACTTTTGTCTGCTCTGTGTAGCTCAGCAGGAACTGGTTGGGATTTTATGTGAAAGAACAAAACAACTTAGTGGATCTTATGTAGTTAAAGTAAAAATATTAAAGACTTTCACTTTTTTAACTGATAAGGTTCTGAAAAGTGTGGCTTGGATTTGTTTTCAGCTCCTTGGAGTCAGTACTCTGTAGAAACACATTTGGCTGCCATTCCAGCTGCAGGTATTTGGGAGTTTTGCACATCTGCAAACTGAATTTCCCCATTTTCTCGGACACAACATGATGCTGCCACCACTGTGCTTCACCATATGTTTCTGTTCGTTTCATCTGAGCAAATTTCTTCCACTGTATTTATTTTTAATTATCTTTTTACTTCTACTACCTCTTGTGTTTTATATGGTTAACCTAGTGGTTATTGTAAAGGCTTATCAAATAAATGACTAGTAGCAGTTTGTTAGTCTCAGAATCTCAACAATTTACATAAAGTTTGCGGATGCAGTTTGTCAAAAATTTCAAAGTTTCGTCTTTTTTAGTGTTTGGTTTCTCCAGAAACTCCCGGGAGGATCCGCTCATCAGACCTTCAGCCGTAAAGAATGAAAGTCTGATGCATGTATCAGAAAGCCGACAGGGGGCGTCTCCTTTCCTCTCGCGTTTCCGGCGCGATGGGAGGAGGAGGAATCGGGGATCTCCTCCTAGACAACAAACCCACATTGAGAGCGGGGCGCAGGGATTACCTCACGCTGCGTGCGGAGGATAAAACGGAGGCGGCGGCTTCGCCTCGGCGCTTTTCTGCAGCGGACGCCAGCGGAGCATCATGCCGAGCCGCGACGCGCGGAGCGCAGGAACTCAGCTGATCGGTCAAATCCGCTTCCACTGATGTTTTCCTGCTCACAGGGAGTTTCATGGTGGAAAAGTGATTTTTTGAGGGATTCTGGACACGCAGTTTTGGAGACCACCGGCGCGTAAAGTTGCCTCCTCTCCGCTCCGTGTGCGCGCTGATCCCGCGGCTCGCCATGGATCAGCCTCAGCAGTGCGCTGCCGTGTGTCTGCTGATGTTGTCTCTTGGACTCCTGACGGACAGAGCGATCTGTCAGCACTTCTTCCTTCTCCGGCCCATCCCCAGTGACAGTCTGCCGGTGGTGGATTTAAAGGAGGACCCGGACCCGGCCTTTGACCCCAAGGAGCGGGACCTTAACGAGACCGAGCTCCGGAGCATTCTGGGAGAGTTTGACGGCCGCCTCCTGTCCGTGTCCCTCCCCTTGGAGGACAAGCACTCCGGCTCCGACGAGTCGGATCACTTCGACATCCTGAAGGCGGGCGGAGTTCTGCCGAAGGAGATCCGGGCGGTGGACTTCGACGTGCAGATCGGCAAGAAGCACAAGCCGAGCAAGAAGCTGAAGCGGCGGCTGCAGCAGTGGCTGTGGGCCTACACCTTCTGCCCGGTGGTCCACACCTGGACCGACCTCGGCTGCAGGTTCTGGCCTCGGTACGTCCGGGTCGGCGGCTGCGTCAGCAAAAGGTCGTGTTCCGTTCCGGAGGGGATGGTCTGCAGACCCGCGAACTCGACCCACCTCACGGTGCTGCGGTGGCGCTGCATGCAGCGGAAGGGCGTGCTGAAATGCACCTGGATCCCGGTGCAGTACCCGGTCATCACGGACTGCAAATGCTCCTGCTCCAGCTAGGACTGCTGGGAACTCTAACTTATAAGCTCGGTCATTTTATCCTCTTATTCCCACCTGCACTACAGAGTGTAAGAATGTATTTCTGTATATGCGTGGCCAACTTCCTGTACAAAGTCAGTATTATTTGTAACCAGAGTCTACTTTATTTGTGCAGAATATCGCTTTTATATATTTTGTATTTATGGAGAAGTGGCGCACAGAGGTACGCACGGACTTTGCGTTGGACGAAGCGGATCAACCTCAGAGTTGAACTATTGATTATTGATACAATCATGTTTTATCCTGTAAATTTGGTAAATGTACTATTTATTCTTTACATTCGTACAATAAAACGACACAGACATGATAATAAAATGACTTTTCCTTCATTTTCTCCATGCAGGCTGATAGGAATCACTGCGCACAAGGACAGCGCCAACTTTACGCACTCACTTTGCGCAGCTTTGCGTATTTCTTGTATAACTCAGGTTTTTCTGTTTTCATCAAATCATCAACAATGCGTTCAGTTCCTGCCTGCATCAGGCACCTTACAGGCTGATTGCCTAGCAACAGCTGCTCTGACGTCTCCGTGTGTTTCATCACAAATCCTCCTGCCAAAAGCTGCTTCCTCCTCAACAGGAAGAGACTGAAAAATGATCCAGCAGCATCACCTGGATGACCAGGTGTCCCAGAAATGATGGTGATAAACGATATTATTATTTGGAGATCATTTTCAAGTAATACGATGATGATGATGATGATGATGATGATGATGATGATGATGATGATGATGGCATAAAAATGGGACATCAGCCTCTCAAAGATCAATACATTTAAATTTGTTGAAAATCACTCAACATTGGAGTTGTAAGATATTTTAAATAACTAAAGAAAATAAACAAAATGACCAAAAATAAAAACCCACACATCCACGCAAAACTATAAATAAAATGGATCATTTCGGATTATATTTAACATCAATGCATCCAGAAGACATGACCGTGATGAATTATTTCCAAATGTTTCCCATCAATGTGGCATTTAGCTATAAAACTCAACTGAAATGAAATGAAAACTCTGCATAAACTGGATCAGTGCAGCGTTTTGATTTAATGTCACACTGCAAAAACACAGCATCTCACCAAATGGTTTGTCCAGTTTCTAGTGTAAATATCTTATTACACTTGAAATAAGAAAAGCCAAACTGAAAATAACTTTTCAGTAAGATCTAGGAGAAATTTTTCATCAATATTAAGGAATTATTGACTTAAAACAAATTCTTCTCTCTTGCTGAAACATTACCTGTAAGTCAGTTTTATCCTATTTTAGGTGTCAGATATTTATTTACACTTGAAACCAGACAAAAATACTTGATAAGATTGTGGTTTTTTACAGTGACTGTGACAGCATCCTGCCTCCCGTTGTCATGGAAACGCTCTCCAGGTGTCATCTGGAGATCTGTCAGATTTGGTTCTCGAATCATTTTCTTCTGCTGAAAGCGTTTCTGTGTGAAAACTGAAATCCTTCCCCAGTTTCAGTCCTGCTGGTTTTGGGTCAGAGCTCACTGGGTTTTCTCATCATTTAAAGAAAACAAAAGAACATCTCACTGTCTCACATTTAAAACCACTGCTTTAGATGTCTGCACACAAACACAAAGTCCTGCCGTGTGAGTGTAAATAAACCTCCGTATTGTCTCCTGAGCTGTGTGCAGTCAGGTCTCTGAGTCGGGCCCCTCCCTCCCGTCCTTCTAGGGTTTTAGTCGGGCAGACTGTGGGGCACCAGGGAGCCTGTGTTTTGTTTTACTTGTGTTTAGTCCGTAATGATGCTCCTTAACCTCAGAGGCGGCTCTGCATGTACGCGCACAGCTGACAGATCCCTGAACTTGTCACGGGATTGTAACGTAAAGCTGAAGGTCGGCACAGTGAAGCCTCAACAAACAAAATGTAGAAACTAACAGCAGATGAATTCTGATGTTTCTGCTCATTTTCATACATTTACATTGAGAGAAATATCACTTTTGGCTTAAAGCTTCAACCTGCAGCTCTTACTAACTTTGGCTGAATAAGAAATAACTTACTAATATTAGTGGAGGAGGACATAATATTAAACATGCAAGTTTTAGCAGCTATTTTTCTATGTTTTTTCATTAAATAATTGCACCACTGCAAACATAAAAAAAAATCTGACAAAGTAATTTTTTTTTGCAAATATCTCAGTACATTTTGAAATTAGACAAAATTAACTTACAAGTAACTTTTCAACAAGATGTAAAAGTTTGTTTTAGACCAATAATTTCTTAAAATTTATTTTAAAAAGTTCTAGTTCCTCTGACAGATTCTTTCATCTCCAGCTGACTTGCTGCCATGATTGCATGATTCCCTGTGTTTTTAACTTAATTTAAAAAAATATATTTTTGTAAGTTGTAAACCAGAGTTAACTGACATAAATGCTTGAAGAAAAAAAAAATGCTGCCTATTTTCACAAACGCCCCCTCAGTGAACATCCCTGAGGATGTTCACTGAGGGCACCTTCAGACTAGCGGCAGCAGCAATTAGGAAACACCTGCTGGTGCTGGAAGTCTGCTGAGCTCATCATACAATCTGCTTCTCAGGGTTATAAACGGCATGATGAGGAGATTTGCTGTAATGAGTCTCTGAAAGAGTAGGAGCTTCTTAAAGAGACAGAGGCCCAATTTAAAGGCATCAAATTTCTTTTAAATCATGTTCAGCATTTTTATTACTGAAGCTCCTTATATGTACATGGAAAATACATGAAATAAGTTTTGATATTCAGATCGAGATGCAGCTTGAAGAGTTGACATGGACCATTTATCATCTTTAAAACGTTAAAGGGAACCCAGCTGCAGGCGCCGTCAAGACTAACAGATTAGTCCATGAAGTTCTGGATGCCTCTTCACTCCGTCCGTCATATTTCATCTCTAAATGTCCTGAAGTCTCACAAACCCAACAATCTCCTGCTCTTAATCAGCAGCCATCCATTACCTTAATAAGGCCTCAGTGTTTGAGCTTTTTCCGCTGATATTTTCCTCCCTCCTCCCTAATTAGCTGTTTGTTCTTTGCAGATATTCTGAAGCCAGAACCTGAATCCTGATTAAATTCAGATACTTTCCTGATCAAAGCAAACCTCTCCTTGTTAGTTTAGCCAATGATTAAAACAGGAGTTATACGGATGATAAAAGTGGTTTAAATAAGTCTGACCTGCTCATTAACGAGTCAGAGGTTTGCTTTCCTTCGCTGTTTTTTCTCAGTTTGCAAAAGCCAGGCAGAAAAGTGATGTTTATTCAGGAGAAATGACAAATTGCAAATAATCCTCCTAAACGGGACATGAAAGGATGTCCCGTAACGATCAGGTTTGAAAGCTTCAAACACAAACTCACTCCTCCTTTCTGACTGCGCCTCTGTAATAAAATGATGCAGCGTTTTGTGCTTTTCTACGGTGATGAAAGAGAAGAAGTTCTCTTTGATCTTGATAAAGCTGGAAGCTCAGAGTCGGTATTGGCTGGCAAACAGAAACGGTGCCATTATGAGACGTTTCTCATATCAGCCCTTAAACTCCAAATATAACCCGGCTGAGCTGAGCGAGAAGTTCAAAGATGAATTTCTGCTCTGCAGAGCTCGACCTGCAACTGGACTGTCCAGAAGCAAACCAGGTTTCAGCTTTAACAGTCATTCTTCTAGTTTTTTAGATTAATTTATTGTTGTAGTTCTAATATCTGAACCCAACAATCTAATAATTTGCATTATTGAGAAGCAGTGGCTGATCTACACTGCAAAAACAGAACATTTTACCAAAGATTTTTGCCTCATTTCTGGTGCAAATATCTCTGTACACTTGAAAAAAGACTAAATGAACTTATAAGTAGCTTTATTCCTTAATACAGATTTTAAAAGTACTAGTTCCACTGCCAGATTATTTAATTTATAACAATGCATTTTCCCCAGTGTAATAGAAATAATCTGCCAATAGAACTAAAGACAAAAGAAATTTACCAATGAAGTTCATAACTTTAAAAAAACTTTGAGAAAAGACAAAACTACAGATTAAAAAGTGGCAAATTATTACATTTATAATAAGACTTAAAAAAAAGAAGCTTCCAAAACTGCAGTCTGTACATATCGTTCACTTTTTTTGGTACTACTTTTCAGTATTTTCTGCCAATTTCATTATTTTCATCAAACTTTATTTTATTTTCTGATTTAAATTAAGTTTAAAACAGATGTCATGACGGCTGTGCAGCACTTTGTTCAGTTACTATTTAAATACACTTTGACTAGACCTCAAAATAAGACAAAATTAGCTTTAAAGTAACTTTTCAGCATGATGTAGGAGCTTGTTTTAAGTCAATAATTTCTTATTTTTATAGAAAAGTTTTAGTTCCAGTTTTAGTAGATTATTACTGTCCATTTAATCTGACTGAGCATCAGCTGTTTTCCGGAGGAGGAGGCGTAAACGTTTCAGTCTGAAGGTGGAGACAAACTCCAAAAGACGTCCAGCCAATCCTTCTTTTTCCTTTCACTTCACAGTTATGCATGACTGCAGACATAAAAAAGGATAAAAAGCTTATTTTCTGATTTCTGAAACCTGATTTTAAACAAAAAGTTGTTTTTGTGCATTTAATCTCATGCATTAAACCCCACATATCTATTTTTTTTTCATGGAAACTAGAATTACAGTTTTATTTTACAGTAACCAGCAGATTCTACAAACTGATCCAACTAGTCTGGTTACTAAAAAAGCTCCCCTTCATTAAAACCGGACTCCTCTAATGACTTGTCAGCGTCTGTCTGTCAGTAGGATCAAATCTAAGGACGTCCAGATGTCCATCTGAATGGAGACAGGTGTTGTGTCTCAGGGGGACGGCGAGCAGCTGTCTCTGCTGTTAACACACCTCCCATATGAACCTGTCCCTCATCTTGAACTTTCTGTCTGCTTTACCCTCTGAAGGAAAGTTTGACCCGTTTTTCTGAGCAGTGAATCTTTTCGTTGCTCCTCAGGTTTTCACACAAGCTGCTCCTTCCAAACAACCTGTGAAGATTTTTATGGTGTTTTCATCTCTTTCTTGTCTAACATGATCATTTCTGCGCAGAGTTTCTGTTTCTTTCTCAGCAGCTGCAAATCAAGCCCGTATCATGACTCCTGCACTACCGTGTTTGATCGTTGGTTTGAGGCGTTTCTTCTGATTTTCTGTTTTATTTGAGGGATTTCTGAACATTTTTTCAAATTGGCAACATTTTATGTGAAGGAGTTTGTAAGACTGACATGAGACTGTCATAAACATGACATCATAACACCTGTTATGAACATAAAAAGTAAATTTGCACTAAAAGTTGCATTAAAAGACCATTGAAAGTGAAAACTTTTAGCAGATTTCTGTTTGGAAAATGTGAGTGGATCAGTATTCATAGATTAAAAAATATTGGATCAAAGAGAACATGAGTAAAACTGAGAAATTAATGCCACTAAATGTAGAGAATGAAATACTTTTAGGGCTTCTGTCACTTTAAATCCAGATAAGATTCTGCTGGCCACGCCCCCAACTCAACATGTACACTTTCACCTGAAAATGGCTGAAAATGGATGCACAGTTACACAACTGTACATCTTTGGATAGCAGACGTGGAGCCTCCTGCACAGCCAGCAAGAATGCAGCAAGTAGCTTCTACGTAGGAAGTCAATTCTTGACTTTTCCAGCAGCCATTGTACAGCGAATACAACAGGAAAACCCACTGTCTGTGGTTGCTAGGTAACGGTGCAGCGCTCGTCAAATGGGACTGAACAATTTTAACTTATTACCAAGAAGAGCCAAGTGTTTTTTAATCATAGGTTGTTTTTTTTAGAAACATTTGAGAACCAAATGGAATCACAAAATGTGAATTTTGTGTCATGGTTCCCTTTAAGGTTTGTGCCAATTAGTTGATGGAATTGTTCCTACACAATTTTATAATTAACTCAGGCCTTTAATATGCATAGAAAGGTTTGCTTTATCCTTCCTCAGTGCTTTCATTACTTTGTTTCTCCATCTAATCATGTTTGATGATCTCATTTTAATTTCAGGGACTTTATCATTTCAGCATCTCTTAACTTGATGTTGTCATCCACTGAGTCTGTTTCCAGTTTTACTTCCTCCCTTCTTTATGAAACTGTTTATTTTATGATGTGGTTTACTGCTCATCGCCGCCAGCTTTAACATCTCTCTGCACCAATTATTTGATTTTACTGCATTTTCAGACTTTTGTCATTCGTTGTGAGGAATCCTGAGTCGCTCCGGTTGCTGTAACCGAAAGCGACGTCTTTGTTGTTGTCCTGGTTTAGCTGTTTGGCTGAAACATAAACATCCTGAAAGAAGTTTTATTTGTTTGGTGAAAGTTGTGGCTTCCCACTCATCAGATAATCGGAGGCTTTTTGAATCCTCTCCCCGCTGCTGGTGTTCAAACGGAGACGCTGACATGGAGTCCTTTTCCTTTCTTATTTCAGGTATTTCTTTCTTTTCAGGCTGTAAATTTCTTTGATTTGTAGGGGGAGGAATCTCAGTGTTTGATGTTCAGACCTCATTAATCGAAACCTCATCTGGTATGCAAGGTCAGACCTCACTTTGATGTGCGTGGGGCGGCCCTGCCAAGCGGAGAGCAGCGAGGGCGTCGCTCGTTTACTTAAATTCACGAACCGTAGCAACCCTGACACGTTTTGGCTTTTGCCCATCAACTACTGTGAATGTCTGGTTAGATACGGACGGCTCCACGTTAAACAAGCGTTTCAGAGAAACTGATTTTAATGCTAATTATTTCTTCTGTTTCTTGGTGTCATGGAAACCTCTCTTCCCTAATCTGAGCAAACAAGCAGAAGTTAATCTGTTTATTTTTTGGATTGAGAAGTTTTACAAGCTTAACTTTTATTTATGTCTCGTTTCTACACTAAAAGTAAGACGAAACTAACTTGCAAGCTGTGTTTCAGTAAGATCTGTGATCAATAATTTCATAATATTGATGAAAAACTTACGCTGACAAATTATTTCACCTAAAACACGACATTTTCCCACGTTTTAAATGAAATGACCTGCACTTTTTTTTAAATCAATAGTCAATTCAATTTAAAAAATGTCATTTATCCCCAAGAGAGAATTAAAGGAGACAGACAGATAACAACTACAAGATAAAATAGATAAATAGAAAGGTCAGTTTATTTATGCAATTAATTGATTTTATTTACTTTTTACTTGTTTTAAGTCCTTATTAAGAAATTATTGACTAAGTATAAGAACATGTTTCTTGTTTCTCAGTTAGTTTTATCTTATTTCAGCTGTAATGAGATATTTGTGTCAATAACTAGACAAGAATCATGATAAGATTTTGTAGTGAGCCCCTCTGCGTCTTTACACTGCAAAAACACAAAATATTAGAGCATTTTTGCTTAACTCCTAATGCAAATATCTTGGTTTTGCCTTATTTGGAGCGAACTAACGCAGAAGGAACCAGGAACATGTTTTAAGTCAGGAATCACTTTGCAGTTTTGCATTGTTCCCCGTTGGGCTGTTTGTTGTGTGGGATAAAGAAACAGCCCCCTGTTTGCACCTTCTACAGGAATTCACTGCAATTACCTCCTGAGCGTCGTATGTAAATATGAA
The DNA here is from genome assembly GCA_922788865.1 of Poeciliopsis turneri. Taxonomy (NCBI): domain Eukaryota; kingdom Metazoa; phylum Chordata; class Actinopteri; order Cyprinodontiformes; family Poeciliidae; genus Poeciliopsis; species Poeciliopsis turneri. The sequence goes on from CAKLNU010000845.1 coordinate 527,428, forward strand.
GCTGTGGGGCTCCAGCGGCAGGCCGGCGCTCGCTCCCAGTCCGAGCCGGGCCTTTGTTCTGCCTGGGCTCGGCTCCGCTGGCAGCTTCCAGCTCCAGTCTGTGCCCAACGAGCGGCGTGTGAGCCATCAATCACTCATTTCCAGGGTGTCCCTCTGTAATAAATCCCCCCAGAGTGTTCAGGTTTATCTGCTCTTCATCCTGACGTCTCGCTCTTTCAACCAGCTGGTTGAACTATAACTATTATTAGTCCACTCTGTTCCTTCGGCTTCGACCGAATGGGAAGAACCTGAAGACCTGGTTCCATGATTCCCAGAGCGATTCCAAGATATCAGCAAATTGATTCCAGATTTGCTTCCTTTTTCTTGTAAGAATAACAAAAATAGACTTAACATTCCTGTGTGTTCGCACAAGAACCATAAAACATGTCTAACAAATGAAAGCCCCATAAAATCAGAAATCCTTTTATAGTGAGTCATCCTCATCCTCAGCTATTCATTTCTATTTAGAAGTAAAACAAACAAGATGAGTAGATATGAAAAACATTTGATGTAGATCTGCAACCATTGATTATTTTTCTAATCAACTAGTCTATAATTCTCAAAGTGTTAATAGCAGAGAAATAACTCCTCCAGGAAAACAGTTTATCAGCTGTTAGCTAAGCTAACTAGCATAAGCATTCATGGCTGACTCCACTGTGAGTACACGAGCTTGATTGCCAGCACTAGGACTCTCCTCCTGACTCCGATTGGTTGTTTTTGACAGATTATCAGTCTCAACACGACAATTTGAAAATCATATCTTCTAAAAGTTACACTCTGCAGCCTTAATGATTCACCTGGATGTCCAGCCAGATAGGAAATGAGTGAAGTCTAATCATAAGTGAAATGAGAAACGTTGAGTGGAGAAGAATCAAAGATGAGGTTGCAGAAGCAGGAAGGCCTTTTCCTTTCTTTCCAGAAGGAAAAGCCCTGTGGCAGAACCGGGCTGGCGTCTGCCTGCTGCTGTGGGTTCTGTCACATAATTGCATTCTGTCAAGGTGCTGCACAAACACGCCACATAAACACTGCGATGCAGAATTAGAGCTAATATCTGGGATGAAATTCCAACTTTTCTCAGCTATTCAGAACCAGAACCTGAGGTTCTGACGTCTTGGATTTAAGCTCCCAATCAGGAATTACGATTAATGTCAAATATATTTTAAGTTATTGTTTTTCATAATAGTTTGAGCACGCTGCTCCTCCTAAAACCACTAATTGTTGGTTTTATGTTTCTGTTTGCATAAGAATTACAAACAAGTTGCAACGTGTTAATTAGAGAGAATTACTCCTCTTTTTTCTTCTCTTCTGTATATTCGACCTATGGAACACGCAGCCTTTGATTAACAGGAGTTTATCCCAAACTAGAGGGAAACGCGTTGCTGTGTTTCACTAAATATGTGGCTTGAATTTGCGCCGCCGTGTGTCTGGTGTCGCTGTTTGAAGCTTCTCCGTCTCGGGTCAGACTCTCGGGGAGAGCTGAAGCAGCGCGGCGCTGGAGAAACAGAGATTTATCACCTGGCCGCGGAGTGGAAAGAAGGGCTGCAAGTCTGGAGAGTGGGTTTCCACTTCAGCCTAATTCACTGTGAAGTGCTTTAGACACACAGGTTTGGGAAGATGGATGGAGGAGCCAGGCTTTTGTTTTCCACATGACCGGCTCTTCCCTGCCTCCTGATCTGGGATCAGACCCTCTGGAAGACCTTCACACAGTTCATGTTCAGCTTGTTTCGAAATGTTAAGCCTCAGATGAAATAAGAGTCGGGATGGATTCATATCTTACTGCTGTTTAAACGCTGCAGATGAAATCAAAACATAAAATCTTAACGAGTAATTTTGGTTTAGTTTCTAGAGCAAATATGTTGGTATGAAATAAGACAAAACTAACTTACAAATAACTTTTCAGCAAGACTTATTGTATGTGATATAATTCATTAATTAGCACAGGATATTTAACAGGCATATCAATATTATAACTATAACTATTGAGTGTAAGTAATATATTTAATGAAGGGGAGCATTAAGTAAATGTTCACTTCTTTCTGCTCCTTTTCAAATAGAAACTTGTGGAAAACAAATTATTTTGTTCTTGGTTATGGATGCACATGTTTTCTCTGTCCTGTTTGTTTTCTTGTTCTTAAAAACTTAAAAACCTGTTAGAAATAAATCAAAAGAGGAGATTGTTTTAGGTGAAAGTATTTCTCCTATTGGCAGATTATTTCACCTACAATAACTCAAAACAAGCTCCTATATCTTGCTGAGAATTTACTTGTAAGTTAGTTTTGTCTTATTTGAAGTGTGCTGAGATATTTGTGCTAGAAACTAAATCAATAACATGTGTATGAGTTTGTTTTTGCAGTGCATCTAACAGGTGAGGCTGTCTGCTGCTGTAGCTCAGCTGTTTCAATGCTCAACTTTTTTGAGCATTATGTAGTTTTATGTCATGAATTTCAGTTCGATTTGAAGGCAGATATGAACACAGAGCAGACCAGAGTCCACTCCAAAAGCAGGAAGTGGACTACAACACAAGGTATTCTGGGTAAATACAACCAAAACAAACATGCTAGTAGAACTAACTGCTTGACAGAAGCTGTTTTCGGTTCCATTTTATACAAAAAGAAGTTGCGTTCAGTGTCTTCAGAGGTTTTTGTGTCCTTTCCTTCAGTGGTTTTTGTTGCAGCGCTCCCACAGGCGAGGAGGGCAAATGTCCTGAAATGAACGGAGTTTAGCAGAATATCAGGTGTGAAAACAGCCTGAGGGTTTTTTGCTGAATATTTGCAGATTGATGAGCAGCAGCGGTTATTTCTATAAGGTCGAACAAGAAGCTGCTTGGAAATGAAATCATCTGGTGTGTGAAGTTAAAGCAGGAAGTGAAGGAATGCTGCAGGAAGTGAGAACAGGAATGAATTATGCAGGAGACGCATCAGGAACCAGAGGGAATCCTGAGGATTCCTGCTCAGGTTGAAACTTTCCCCCGTCAGCTGTTTGCACCCAGGACACAAACAGAGAGGCTGTGTCTTCACCGGCCATCATAAAACTCATTCAGGCCGTGTTGGTCCTGTAAACGTAATCTGCAGCGTGTTAATTACAAGCCGGCGCCTCTGGAGCAGCAGCCTGATGTCCTTCCTGAACAACGCAGCTCCGGCCCTGGAAACGAGCTTTTCTCCCCGCTGGGGATCCTGTTTGAACGGGCCGCTTTAAACAAATTAAGAGCCAGTCAGATGCTGTTTGTGTGACCCCTCTCTCCTTAGGGTGGGAGTAGCATGGTGGGGGGGAGGCAACCAGAGCTCTTGTGTTGTTTACTGTCATTCATGTGGAGGTCTGAGGGTTTGTGTGTTCAGCACACACATGACAATCAGAGAAGAAGAAGCAGCAGCTCCTGGAGAACGGAGACGCCGCCGGTGCAGAGCAGCATGGAGTCATCAATCAGTCTCCAAAACACAAAAACCAGGGAGCATCTTGAATGGAAATGTCTCTGCTTTATGTTTTAGAAAAAAAAACGTCCAAAAAGAAGTAGTTAAAAGTTAAAGTTTTGAATGAGCAAAAGCTCCTCCTCATTAGTTTTATCATTTAGAGAGGTTTGTTTTTTACATTTTGAGAAACTTGCATTTTGAGTCATTAAACTGATACATTTTTATATTTTTAGCTTTTCTGTGCATTTTAACTTTAAATGTGTCATTAAAATTGTGCAGTTTGTCAATTTTTTGCTTTTTTTTTTATAAGAAGTGGCCAAAGTTTTTTTAACATTTGTACGGAGGGCAGAAAGTGCCACCATTCACTCCACTTTTTTATTCTATAAACTGCAATAATTGTGGCAAATCGATATGTATTACTTTTTAAATGTTAAAGATACTAAACTAGATCTTCAAGTGCATTTTGTGTAAATTATTTATTAGAGCCTAACATCTGATTGGTTAATCTGCGTATGGCTAACAAAATAGAACATTTAATTCACACATGCTTTTTATATTTATTTATGGATTTTATAAGTCGTTTTATAGAGTTAAGTATCTGTATTGAATTTTATTTAAATTGCTACATAAAACAGTGCTTTTTCCCCTGAACTCACGTTCATTCACTGGAAAAACGAAAGTTATGTTTTATGGACGGATTCCCAGAGTTCCTTTGGTTTTTCAGGAAATCCGACCTTCCTGTTTGCTTGTGAGGACCTAATTGAGAACCGTCCTCCTTTGTCCGCCTCTCCCACTGTAAACCCAGCGGACGCGGTTCTGTCAGTGAACCCGTCTCCCTGATTTTGTCATTCTGTTATTGTGTAATGGTTTCCAAAGGTTGATGGATGGCTCCTCTGCAGGTCTCCCTGAGGAGTAAAAAGCTCTATCTGGACATTAATCTACTGCTGTGAGACAGACACGCTTGTTTAGCCGGCACAAAGCCCAGTAAGCTGTTGTCTCTGAGAAAAAGCTGCCCGTCTCCAGAGCCACTGGAGGCAGCGATGGCTGGAGCCAGAGTAATGACCTGTGAAATTCAGCGATAGAGCTGTCCTCTTGCACACAGGTCCTCCGGCTCCGGGCCTTGTTCACAGCCTGCTGCTGATTTATCCGAGCGCTCCTCCTGGTGCCACGGGCTTTACGGGACTTTTCCGTGGGTTGAGTAAAGCTCTCCAGACTCTGGAGAAAATAATCAAGCTTTTGTGGAAGCTCAGCGTTAGAATAATGTAAATAAAGTTGACTTTTGTCTTTCTTCCTGCTATTAAGATGCAAATAGAGCAGTTTGGGACACATTCCCGGTTTTATCCCATCGAGCATCATGGAAACGGCTCCAAATATTGACTCTGCTTTGTCTGGTGAATTAGTCAATATTTTCTCTCCACCTCAATCAGATCAGGATGTGAGGCTGAAAGTCGAGGCTTGGCGCCTTTGATGGAGGTAAGGAGAGGAGCTGTGTCTTCCCCAGGGCAGATTATACGAGGATCAGAAGGCCAAACTTCCCGCTGGCCCCCTAAGTCTGGAAGATACAGTTTGACTTTGTTACCACAGCTTCACAGCAGAGGCAGAAACGTCCTGATTCCTGCCCCGTGGGTGTGAAAAGAAACTCCTCGCTGGGAGAGAAAATGGCTTTCATGTCAGAAGCTGCTTTGTTCAATAACTCCTCACACTGTTTGCCAGTGTTGACTCTTTCTCTTCCTGTTTATGTGAGAATTTACAGGTAAAAATCTGATTTAGGACAAGCAAACGCTGGAAACCTGCTGAGTTTTCTGGCACATAAATGCTGATTTGATTTATTCCAAGACAGAAAATGTTTTATATTCTTCAGACATGTTTTTATTATTCCTAAAAAGCTTGAAGGATTGCAGCTTCTTTTCCAGGGAAAACTGAATGTAAATTTACAGAAAATGTATTGAACCAAATGGTTTCAACAGAGGAAATGTGAAGTTTTTTTGGCCTATTTAAAGCCCAGAACTAAATCTGACATTTTTTTTTTTTAATAGATAATTTGACCGCTAGATCATCAATTTGATGTTTAATTGTTTTAACTTTCAAAAGTTTGAGCCTCCATCTTGTTTCCCTTTGCTTCATAGTTTAATCTGGACTATTGGTGGCGAATTTGACTCGAACGCCTCAGAAGGTGATGCTTGCATGAAAGTTTGACTCTTTCGTTCAGTTTTCCAGGTAGTTCAGGAAACGGCTCCTGCACCTGGATGACATCAGACACCATGACCAATCAATAAGTCCTCTCTCTGCCTGGTTGTCCTTCAGGTGTCGGCGGATTTCGGCGCGAAGGGGGCGGAGTCCGTCTGGCGTCAGAAAAGAAATCTTGGGGGAAAATGTGACAGATGTGGACACCCGTGCCAATGAGAAAAGTGAGAGTGGGACTGTCAGACATGTCGACTCCGGCGCGGTGATGGATGGAGAGTGAGGTAAGATGGATGACATCGTCTGTCTGAGGCCGTGTTGTCATAGCGGAGGATTGCCGCTTGTCTGAACCTCTCAATATCAGAGAGCAAACTGGAGTTTGTTTACTCTGCTCCAGTGGAGTGATTTAGAAGGAGGGTGAGGGAGACGCGGGTGTAAGGTATGTTCGCTGTCGGGCCGGATCGGGTTTCCAAACATTCCCTTTGAAATCAAATAGCAACTATTTCTGCTGTTTGAAACCAAACAGTTTGGTTACAGTGATTGGAAGAGGAAGGAGTCAGACAAACGAGATAAAGGTGCAGCGATAATAACCACATTATTTTAACATAACACCGTAATTGTCTGGAAAACTAAGTTCATCCTCCTGACTTCTGCAGTTTTTGGAGGGGAAATGTGGAATCTGCTGCTAAAAATCATCTGCAAGTCCAGTAAGTTTGGACAGAAAGACATCAGCAGTGGCCCTGGAGAAGCAACTGTTGCTGCCCATCAATCTCTGAAGGGTTAAGAGGTCATTTTTCAAACCGCTGAAAAATGATAAAACTCCTTAGAAGCTCCTCATGCACTGTTAACCTGGTAAACATTCAAGCTAATGATGCATCAATTAGAAATAATCTCATCTGAAAGAGTTCAAACTGATCAGGTTCACGAAGCTCCATCTGAATGAAGCACCACTTCTGGAACAATGGACAGCAGAGTGGCGGAGGAGTCATGATGTGGGCTCGTTTTGCAGCCACATGGTTAGCTCAGTCATGGAGTCGACTTCAATCTGAGTCCATCTGTCCAACAGCAGGAGTTTAGTCTAAACTGTATGTTCAGCAGGACGCTTATTCCTAACAAAAAAAATACGAAACAAAAAAATTAATCAACGGCCTAGTCAAAGTCCACATCTTAATATTACTCAATGCTTTCTGTCAATCTCTCTATATATCTTTCTGTGCCCGTTTCTTTGCAACTCTGGCTCTTCCTCTATTTCTCTCTTTGTCTTTCTCTCTATTTCTGTCTTTCTTTCTTTGTGACTTTCTTTATTTATCTATGTATTAAAATCCCGGCAGAGTGGAACCGTGTGTGTTCTCCAGGTCAGTTTGTAATGACCTCACAGCTCGGTGTCATCCTGGCTCTGTACTTTCTTTCCAACCTGAGCGCCTGCCATCAGATCAAACTGCCTTCATGTTGATGGATTTGGCTGCTTTCTCGCCGTTCTGAGAAATCCATCACAATCTGCAGAACTCTGGTGTGAAGCGGAGAGCCGATTGTCAAACAAAAAGACCTTCCACAAAGAAAATAAAACTTTAAAAAAAGTTTCTCCTGATGAAGAAACATGCAAAATAACATGTTTTCAATGTGCTTTGGTGAGATTGAAGATGGATTTGTCTGGTTTACTCACTCAGGTGGATCAGGGGTTGATGGTGCATTGATGAGGTTCATTTCTAGCCTCTAGTGAGTGCTGGCCTCCATATATGCATGTGTGTGTGTGTGTGTGTGTGTGTGCGCGTGCCTGTGTGTGTGTTGGGTTTGGGGGATCAGGGGTGTATTACACTGTCACACTGTTCATACTGTTTATGCATACCAGGCCACTGTGAGTGCCTCTTTGTCGCGTAAGTGTTTACTTGAATTTATTTCGGGAGAGCTCCACATGACTGGGACAGGGATCTCTATAAATTATGGAACAGAGCGCTTTGTGTAATGATAACTTCTGTCAGGTCCTCAGGCTGTGTGACAGTGTTGTTAGGAGTGTAAATACTGCGGTGGTGAAAGAGGGAGAGGGGCGTCTGCGGCCTGAAAGGTGCTGCTCGGTTTCCTCTGGAGCCAAGCAGGAAACAATGCAGGAATAATCTTCCCTTGTGTTTTTCCAGATTATCTCTGACATTCCTATTGTTTTGTCTGTGTGGAGTGAAAGTTCAACGCCGTCATAACCAACATTTTGACACAATCTGTTGACAAAACCCTGTAGTTAATGTTCGAAAGCTGTACTCTGTCATTATGTTTAAATCAGCCTCGTTCTTTTTCACCAAATAACGCCCAAAACCTTTTAGAAACGTTTCACTCGTTTGGTTTTCCTGGGACCTGATCCAGCCTTTGATACAACTAATCACAACATATTGATCGATGCGAGGCTCCTCAAGGCTTCGTTCTCATCACCACAGATTATTATGGTTTACTGTTTACCATATGTATTGCCATTTCCAGAAAATTAGAATATAAATAGGTGAGGCATGTTGGATTAAAAACACTTTTTAAAAATAATCTTTAAGAAGGTATTAAATATGCTTTAATTTAGTGTGATATTTTAATTTTAAATGTAAATTTTTCATTACTTCCAAGTGGAAAATAAATATAGTTAACAGAAAATAAGGCTATCAAATGAATCTCATAATTTTTACTTAGTGATAAAGTTCCTGAAATAAATGACTTTTTCAGTAATACTGAATGAGCGTCTAGTTACAGGAGATTTGATTGAAATTGTGAGACAGTAGAAGACGTGTAGCATGTTCGCTGATGAGACAACTTTATATTTCTGTAACTAAACTCACCATTTTGGTCCCAACAGTGGTAAAAAAAGGTCATAGATCATGAATGAAGTAGACTAAATACTTCAGAGCAGCTAAAACACTTTGGCTCTTTATGGTCTTTGGAATAAATTGAGCATTTTGTCCACACAGTGAAGCAGCTTGACTTCAACTAAACATCTAAGGACAATTTTGTTCTCACTTAGGGAGGTTATTTTACCAACTGGAGAGTTTCAAAACAGCTGCTGTAATGAGCGGCAGAACGCTCCACTGGTGAAGGTAAGAACAGTAAAATGTTAAATCAGTCTACCGGGTGAATTTATTTTGCTTTGCCAGGTGTATTTTCTGGCTTTTTGTGGCGGCAGCAGTTTGCAGCTCAGGAAGGATAGAAACTGGCCTTAAAACTTCTAGTTTAAAGATTTTTAACTGGTTGATTTTAAGTTATTTATTGTTCAATTAGACGACCAATATTTACTCTGTGATTACTTCTATGGTGATCTTTTATAGTTGCAAACTGCATAGTCAAATCACATGAAGACCTGGAATCTGAAGGGAAGAAAAAAAACAGCTTTTTTCTGTGTGTTGCATCATGTGTAAGGGCGCCATCTAGTGGCTTTTTAGTGAACAATTAAATTGTTATACCTTCATCAGGCAGTTTTTACACTTTTTGGAGTTGAACAATTAATAATTCATTCTTGTTTGCTCTTATCAACAATAAGATTTTGTTCACAATTTCTTTATAAATTGAAGAAAAGTTCAGATTTTGAGTAAAAGTTGGACATTTGTGGTTCTATTTACTCAAATACACAAGAAAAAACTGTTTAATTAAAAGATGAATACTCCACCGGGCCATAAAAGATTAGTTTTGTCTGTTGATTATTATTGATTACAGCTAAAGAAAACATGGCATTTAAAATAAAAACAATATAAAATATTAATCCAAATGTGGATCTCATGAAAAATAGTAAAAAGTTTTGAAATGTTACTTTTAATCTGACAAATGAGCCTCATATAGTTATTCTAGTTTGTTAAATATTACTGTAGTTTTTGACTGTGTAGAGGCATGAAACGAAACTTTCAGGGCATTTCTATATGCAGCCAATTAATTTCACATTGATCGGGATATATAAATATGTAGTTGATTCATACAAAGGTTTCTATTCTGCAATATGGTTTTTCTTTCTTCCTTTCTTGGAAGAAGTGCAATAATGTCCAGGCAGGAAGAGGATTCTCTCTCAAATTGCTAAAAAAACATTTAGTTAAAGAAAAAATCTCCTGCTTGTGAATGAAAATAAACAAACACAAACTGAGGTCATTTGTTCCGTTTATTGGTCGAGTTTCACAAGGCTGGATGGTTAAAATAAATAGGTCACAAACAGAAAACGAACCCCGTCTAGGTGGATATGTGGCAGTTTATGTTTATATCTGCCAGAAAAGTAAAAAAGCGAGTTCGTCAGCCTCCCAGCTGGCGGAATAACATCATAGCTTGGCTCTAAATGAAAGGATAAAGCAGAACTGAACCATTCAAACGCTTTCAATCAGGCGTGCAACGTTTGTTTCTCCCAGCAGGGTCTCCTCCCTCATGTTACAGGAGTACAAATAAGAAAATCAAACAGGTTTAGGCTCCATGCAAAGCTCTGGGGGTCCTCCCTGCATTCAGCTACCTGAAACCGCAGCTATCTTTAGGGTAAAAGAGCGGCTCAGTCTGCAGGCGAGTTGAGTCGCTGCTTTGTTGCTGAACTCCTCCCACGGGAGCAGAAAGCAGCGCAGGGTTGCCGTTTCTTTCCCTTTACATCAGATAAAGACCCAGATTCTTTTTTCCTCCCTCTGACCTGAAACACCTGCGTCAGGGCGGAATAAAACTAGAACCATTTTATGACTACAGTCACCAATGTTTAAAAAGAAAAAACAAGTAAATTGCCACCAAAGCTGTCAGAAATTTTCTAGAAAAACAAAAAAAGGAAGTCAAGTATTTTCTTAAAAAATCAAATAATCTAAAAACTTGGATATTTCCAAAAGTCTACATTTTTTAACTTTTTAAGCTTGGCCTCATACAACCTAATCAGTTATATAAAAATTTGTGTATTTTGCGAAACGCTTTTTATTCCATCACATATTGTGATCAACCGGATGTTACTACTGCTGGAAAAGACGCAGAAGACGACAGGAAGTAGAAAGATGACGGCAATGATGCATCATGTGAACAAACTTATTCACATAAAGTGTGTTTTTTCAACATGAGCAGAATATTTTTGAAATGGAAACGCAGCTGGTGACGACAGAACATCTAAAACTGTTTCTATAAACATTTGGAAAAAATGCAATTTTTTTCTCAAATTAATTTCTCTAGTTTTTCTGCTCGTTTTCCCTCTCTGCAGGAAAGGACAGAAGTTTCACCTTCGTGTCACAGACTCTTGAAATACTACTGCTAACAACCACCTAATTTAACATTAAATTAGGTGAAACTAAAGTGAACCGTCCCTTTAAGACCGGACTAACGATCACAAGCATCCTGTAACTGAATAGTCGTTTCTCTATTGAGTAACAACAAACGAGGACAAACGTTTATTTCTCTGCGTCCAAAATGCACTTTTTTAATACATATGACAAAATAAATAATTACAATCAATAACTGACTCTATTATTATTATTGTTTTTATCTAAAATATGTCTCGACTACTATAAGAGGAACTAGTGAACCCTGCAGACCCGCCCAGGTCGACTGTCAGTAGTTGCGAATGCTGAAGAAGCCCACGCTGGTTGGCGACTCCTTCACCGTGACGGTGACCAGGTTCGCCGTGACGTCGGTCACAAACACGTGTTCGATCAGGCTGCGTGTGGGCTTCCAGTCCTGGTTCTGGTTCGCCACTGGGTGACCCTGTCCAGCGTACGAAGAGTCGTGGTCCGAGTCCGAGCTGCTCTCCTCTTCGCCCGTGCTCATGTCGGTCATTTTAGCTTTCTTGCTGCCTTTAGTGGCCGTTCTTGCTGGCGGGTTCTGGATCTCGGAGCAGGACTTGTCCAACCGGCCTTGGACCTTCTGGAATTCCTTCATCTCTCGGAGCTGGTCTCCACCGGCCTGCGGTTTCCTGGCAGGCGGTCTTCCAGAGGAAACCGGACTTTTATTGGCGTTTGCCTCCAGATTTTGGGCGACTGTGGGTTTTCTCGCAGGGATGACTGGACTTCTCAGACCCGACGCCGCGGTGGTGCCGCTTGCAGGAGCGTCACCACTTTGAGACTGCTTGTTCTGAAGGTTGAGGGGCTGGTGGCCCTGATTGGAGGAGGCGTTCTTAGAAGACTGGGAGGCCCCTGCTTTAGTACCGGCTACCCGCTGCATTGCGGACCCGGTGGAGGGGGGCTTCTTCGGTCCACTGGGTGGGCTCAGAGTGTGCTGAGTGGTTCCTTGAACTGGATGTTTGGTGGTATTCACATTAAGAGCAGCTACTCCTTTGGATTTACAAGCAGCTGTTTTCAAATCCAGACTTCCTCCACTGTTCCCGGCGGAGATGGACAGCTTCCCCTCGGCTGCATTTCTTCTCTGGTTGGATTTGTTCAAGGCCAGAGACGCGGTTTGGACTGAAGATCTCCCAGATCCAGGTGAGCTGGCGGTGAGTTTAACCACCCCACCCTGGGTCAGCGGGCTCCTGTACGGACCAGGCGCCGCATCTTTGGCTGAACTGCGGTGGAAACCCATGAAGGTGAAGCTCGCCGGATGAACCGGCTTCTTGATCGCCCCTGGAAGATCCGTCTCTTTGGCGGTCTTCAGGACTTTGCGCGGACCCTTGTTCTGCTGGAACTCCTTCGCCTCCAGAGGCAGGGGCTTCCTGTTTCGCTTCCTCGGGGGCTCCTGCTTCGCCATGACGATCTGCGCCTTCTTCTGAGGGACGGGATGAAGCTCCCGTGGCCTGACAGTCGGGCTCTCCTGTTTGTCGTGGCTGTCATCGCCGTCATCTTCATCTTCTGAGGATGAAGACGAAGAGGAGCAGGAGGATGAGGAGTCAGAGGACGAGGAGGATGAAGCAGAAGAGGAGGTGCTTGATTTTTGGGGTTCCGGTATATTCTCCTACAATTTAAAGAATAAATGTTCAGCGGTCCATTGTTGGTCCAGAAAGTAGATGGTTCTGCTATGGTTGGTACTTACTATGACCTTTCTGGGTCGTCCTCTGGGTCGTTTGCGTCTTTTAAGCATCAGAAGCTCTTTTTCTTGTTCTCTGATGTAATAATATTAAAAAAAGTCAGAATATTTACACAAAATAATCCAAAATTGAAATGACGAATGTTGAGGATTTTGTGAAAGTATACTTCTACCGTTAAATAAAGAAAAGCTTACCTTTAGTTACAACTGCATAAAATCATTTTAGAGTCCACTTTGAATAAAGATATGAGTCTATTAAAATGACTATAACCCAGAAATATGATTTATGTCTTGTATTCTGACTCCAGGACTCCGTTGTACAGAAATAACACAGAAAAGGCAGAAATTAAGATTTTTATTTAACGAGATCAGGACTCATCTGCTTTTTGAAACTACATTTTCTTTCATTTTTTCTTGTAATAATAATTGACTTTTGTTAATCTGTGATGTCACTAAATGAATTAAATCAATCAATGAGTTAAAACGCCACAAACTGCACAGGAAACTAAGGGATACCCACTTCTTATTGAATGCTGCCAACAGCCTCGGGTCCAGAATGTTTTCCTGCGGCTCCCAGCTGTTGTGTCTGAAACAAATAGAAAATGACACCCAGTGATTAAAGAGTCATTTTCTATGTGGTTCTCAGAGGGAAATATAAGGAAAGTTGGTTTTTAAAGCCAAACTAAATAATTGAAACTGCAAAACTGTTGCTGAAACATAGTTGACATTGAAGCATCAACCCACATTTGTCTGACCCTTTCTCTACCATTACCATTATTTACTTTATATTAGATGCAAGTTTAGCATTTTTGAAATTGCACACTAATATTTTAGATTTTACATTGATATTTAAATTTCTGGCTGATTAATAATCACTGGAGCATAAATAAGTGGTGAAATACTGGTTTCACCACTGGCTGGTTTGGTTTCTTTGCAGAAAATTCAAACTTGAGCAAAACTGTATGGTTTAGTTGTCTAAATTATTCATGTTCCTCATGTATATCAAAGCAACAATGCAGGTCAGAACAGCAGCAGAAATTAAACAACCTGTAAGCTTTTGTTTTTATCATCATCTTCACTTTGAATTACACAAACAGGGCTCTTAAATGTCTGGGTAGGGTGCTGGTGTGGTAGGTCTCCCAAAGTACCCTTCTAAAGCAACATTTCTTTTAACTTCTTGCTCAACATATTACCATATAAATTTCCATTTTGGACTCAGTTTCAGGCTAAAGTCTTTGCTATCCCTGCTTTTGTCTTGGGTAGCTTGTTTATGTCTGGAGAAACAAAAAAGAGTTTTAAATAAAATATAGTTTTCTTACATTTGAAGAGTAAAAATGTTCGCAGTTCTTGGCTTAAGTTAAGTTAGAGAACCTAAATCAGATGTTTTTTAAATTTACATCTTAGATTAAGAGGATACAGGCCAATTTAAATCTCTAACTGCACTTTTCTTTGGTGCATCAATTTTTAAAACACCTGCAGGCTCCCTTCCTGATCCCCACTGCATTTCTGAACCTTATCCTCCCAAACAATCTGATTATACTGCAGGAAAAATTAGAAACAAAATGCAAAACCAGATTGATCTGATCTGTGATGAGCTTTCTCTTCATCAGTGGAAGTGAACAGCCTTTTCTGATCAGCAGTGAGGAAAATAATCCACCCCCACCCTCTGCCAACACACACAAAGGATGTGGCTCCAACAGAAAACCTTGGCGCAGGCAGCAGTGTGAACTGATGGGAGGATTACAGGGATGGAGCAGCAACATGGACAAAACCTCACAGTCTCTGCCATAAACTCATGTAAAGCTGAATAAATTAGGATTATTTGTTGTTTTTTCCAAACTGTTGCAAATTTGGATTATTGATGTGCAGAAAACTTATTAAAAATGCAGCAAAGTTAATATTTTTAACCGTCTGAATGAGCTGAAATCCAACTACTCAATCAGTTCAATGATGCAGGGACAAATCTGCACCAGGTTTCAGAGAACATTCTGGATTTCTGAACAAAAGGAGCAACTATAGAGGGTCCAAATAAAGGCAGAGACGATTCCCAGGAGCAAAACGCGAGCCGGGGATGTTCTTCTGGTTCTGGACCGCATGAAAGAGCCCCGGTTCGGTTCTGGGGGAGGCAGCAGGCTCCCATCAGACACGTTGTTGTTGTTTTCATTGTTCGGGCTGAGTAGTACTTACTTGGATGACCATCCCCTCCACTTCACCAGAAACTCCAACTTTCCCTGAAACAAGAGCCAGAAACACGGCAACAGCGGCGGTTTGGTTAGCGACGAGCCGCCGGAGGAAGGACGGAAACCGCGGGAAGAGGAGGAAAAAGCAGTTTCTGAAGCCCCACCTTTCTGAGTCGTTTGTTCAAAATGCACTCGGCATCAAAAACCTGCTCTCCCACGGCGCTCAGCTCCTCCATGATTGCCTTCACCTCGAAAACGGAGCTTCCTCAGCAGCCAATCAGAGCGGCGATGGGACAGCACCGGATGTTTGCAGGAAGGCCTTCAAAATAAAAGCGCTGGTCGCGTACAGAGCAGGGATGGGGGTTTTTTATCAGTAAATAAAGCAGAAGAATTATAATAATTTGTTACAATTATTATAAGAAGCAAAATCTGGCACGAAAAAAGTGGAATGAGGATGAAAGTAATTTATACAAAAAAAAAAACATTAATAAAAAAAATCTAACAGAAGAAAATAAGCTGAAACAATAGATTTTTAACATCTGAACTATAAACTTGCAAAACATGGATAAAAATGAGGTGTGTTTAGGAATATTGTTGAACACTGAAGTATATAAATCTGAAAGAATAATTATGGAGACTAGAATGAATGTTGGGAACTGAAGGAAAGAAAGAAAGACATTTTTAAAAAACATTCACTGAAGGAAATAAATGAAATGAAAAAATGTACACAAGAGAGAATGCAGACACAAATACTCTGACACAGATGATATTTTGCAAACCTTGCAGCCTCAGCTGTGTGTGATCAGGTGCTTGTCTATTAATTACAAAGAAGTGTAAAAAATGAGTGAGTAGATTTTCAGTTCATCTGTCTTGTTGTTGTCTTGTCTTGATGATGGTTTACTCCTAAGGAATTTCAGGAATTTAGGAAATTTCAGACTGTGAGGAACTTGCTGCTGAGAGGTTAGTAACTAAAATAACTTCAAAGTGAGAAGTTGAACAGCACAGATGATTGTTTCAGGATGTTCAAGACGCTCCAAAAAGCTCAAAAGTTTCTAACAGGTCACCGTGAAGAAAACATTTCAGCGGCAAATAAACAGAAACTCTGCAGGAAGAAAAGGAATCTGCTGCCGAATGGATCAGATTCATCTTTTAGCTGATTGTTTGAGACATCTGG
This sequence comes from Poeciliopsis turneri, assembly GCA_922788865.1. Classification (NCBI taxonomy): domain Eukaryota; kingdom Metazoa; phylum Chordata; class Actinopteri; order Cyprinodontiformes; family Poeciliidae; genus Poeciliopsis; species Poeciliopsis turneri. Next base: position 543,327 of record CAKLNU010000845.1, read on the forward strand.
AAAATCATTTATCCATAGGACATGCAGGGGGGGATGTGTGCCACCACCGACTGTGACGCATCCTAATTTAATCCGTATGTGGGTTTATTGTGCCACTCGTAGGCAGAGCATGGCAACCAAATTCTGCTACTTTACTTCTGCTTGGTTCTTTTTAAAACTTTTAAAAAGAACCAACCAGTTCTTATATGTTTAGACATCTTTTTTGAGTCATGATGTGTAACCGTGGTGACGAGGCTTTGTTTTTACAACTGGGTGCAGCTGATTTGTGTCTCAAAAGCTCAAATAATACCTGAACTAGAGCCTTAAATCCCAGAGGAGTTGAAAAGGAGACTTCATGGATAAAGATCAGGTCAAAATAACAGAAAGAAAAACAGCTTTTCCATTCATCAAAAGAAAGAGACAGAGATTAAATAACGAGCAGAAAAAGCAAATGAGGTGGATTAGCAGAGCTTTCCAACAACTCATGGTTTCTTCCAGGGCGTGCTGTTCTGAAATATCGCCTCTGCTGTCTGGAAATTGAGCCTTCAGCATGTTGTGACATACGGCAAGTCTTCAGTCAGAGGCCTCTTCAGCGTTGTTGCAAGATGGACAGCTACTGAACGTCCTTCTTTCACACAGCATCATTATCCTCTGTGAGTTACAGCAAAATAGAATTTTCCTGTGTTTTTGAAATAAATCTTAGTGGTTGAACCCAAAAATCAACAAACTTTATGAATAAAAAACATTAATTAAGCTTTTCATTTGACGTTAAAGTTGAAATTAAATATCCCTGCATTAATAACAATGTTAAATATAGAAAATGTCAAACTGGTCAAATATGTGCAGAAACATTTAGAGTTGGCGAATATATCATCTTTAGATGACATAAATTAAGGCAACGAGTTTGGAGACGTTTCTGTATTTTTTGTGAAACTTCTTTAATTTTGAAAGTCTTAACAGGAAGTGTTATCCTTCTTGATGCATCTTGACTGGGGCGCGCGGACACAGGCGGGTAAAGCAGAACGTGTGTGTAAAAATATGACACTCGGCAGCCGCCGTAGTCTCATTGATACAAAGATTTATTTCCTACAAATAAATATTTTAAATCAAAAATATATATATATATTAATCTTTGGTAGTTTATGCAGCACCAACATCTGAATTTTTGTTTTTTTGGAACAAAACTGATATTTAATTACAATTTTATTTCATAGCATGAAACAGAATTTGTTATCTGTCATGGTAAAATGCTGTTTTATTATCCAAAATAAAAATGCATAACACAGTAAATTAAAGCTGATTTATGCAGGGTGTGGGACGGCGGACAAATTTCCCTCTGGTAGATATTTCTCTATGCAAGATGGATGAATGAAATTTTCTTTGCGTTATGATCACAGTGAAGTTTGTTTTGACTTTTCTTCTTCTGGCGAACTGTCCAACCTGCAACAGAGATGCAGAGCAATGAAAACAATCCGACAAGAAAATTCTCTCCAAAAATATAATCGAACTATTTTCCTTACATTTTATTCTGTCGTTTTCTCTTGATGAGTTTCTGTGCAGTGGAAACAGTGAAAACTAGGATCAGAAATCCAACGACTGCAGTCAGTCCAATGAAGCCGTTTTTCCAGAAGTTCCGGGTTTCACCTGAAAGAAGAAAAAAAAAACATTTTTATACTGAATTAAGGCTTTTTTTGCATTATTTCTATAGTTTCTTTAGACACTTTGATATTAGCGTCCTTTATGATCCATTCTTTACAGACTTTACTCATATTGCTTAACATAAATATCACTAATGATCATTACATTTACTCACTCTCATTTCTTCGAATAATGTTTGGAAAATTTTTATTTAAGGATTAAATTTACTACACCATATTTTTAAATTTACTGGAGTTATATTATTAATTATTATTAATAGTCAGGGCTGCACGGTGGCGCAGTGGGTAGCGCTGTTGCCTTGCAGCAAGAAGGTCCTGGGTTTGATTCCCGGCTCGGGGTCTTTCTGCACGGAGTTTGCATGTTCTCCCTGTGCATGCTGGGTTCTCTCCGGGTTCTCCGGCTTCCTCCCACAGTCCAAAAACATGACTGTCAGGTTAATTGGCCTTCCCAAATTCTCCCTAGGTGTGAGTGTGTGTGGTTGTTTGTCCTGTTTGTCTCTCTGTGTTGCCCTGCGACAGACTGGCGACCTGTCCAGGGTGAACGCAGCTGGAGAGGAACCAGCAACTCCCGACCCCGTTAGGGAGAAGGGTCAGAAAATGGATGGATGGATAGATTAATAGTTTGTCGTGAAAAACAGATTTCATTTTACAGTATTTCTTTACATTTATTTCTTTACTGTATTTTTTTTCTCTTCTTCCTGCCATCTTCCTCTATCGCCCCCTGGCGGCCTGTTTTTACCCGAAAGTTGAGTCCCAAACCTCACTAATGAAGAATAATTCATTATTTCCAGACCTGATTAGTGGATCGTACCTTCAGGTTGAGTCGTCTGTACGCTGGTGGCCAGCATGTGCTGAGTGACGCTCAGGTGGCCGTCGTTGACCTCGGGCTGGATGCCCAGAATGTGGCACATCAGCGGGTAGATGTTGACCGTCTCGAAGGGCCCCACCTCCAGATTCTGGTGGAAGGCCGGACCCACGGCCCTGAAAAAGGGCTTCATGTCCATCTCCTGGTTGTCGAAGCCGTGCTCTCCTTTGTTGAACTGAACGGGTAAATACTGCAAGGACAGGAAGCGGATGAAGTAACAGTCATGGCCCATTTTAGGAGGTTCAATAAGAGTTTAACTTTCATTAAGCAATCATTTTAATAAGCACTTCCCAGCCTGGCCTGTTTCCAGCAGAGGGAGATATTGGCTAAGAAAAAGACTTGGTTTCATGCTGCGATGCCTTTCCTGCCTTCATAATAACTTTCAACTCATGACCCTGTTTAATAACAGATTATTTTCATCTATCTTCTATTTTTAAGAAGACTGCGTTCTTCAAACGCAGTGAAGAAACAACCACATTTTAATTAATTGTGTTATATTATGGCTATAAGTCATAAAAAAATAGGTAGAACAGCCAGTTATCTAAGTAATTGCATAACAGTTTTGATGTGCTTATCTTTCTGTGGGATCAACTCAAATCTGCTGGAAGCCATAAAGGGAGAGAACAAAGAGTCGGTTAATGTCCTGATCGCTGCCGCTCGCATCCCGAGACGTCAGATAACCCACTTTCACCGACTCTTCTTTTTCTTCAAGCATCCGCCGCCCTTTCTGCTCCTTCAGCCCCGACGTGGCGCTTCACATTTTGGACCGACAGCATTCAGCTGAGTTGAGTGCAGAGCCAAATGAAAATGCTAATTTTGAATTTCGAGGCATGAAAAGCTTCGCAGAGCATTCGAGAGCTCTGCGTGTCATCAGCCAGGCCTGGATTATCCGTGCAAATGCACTTGATTAAAACTGTAATGTGCCAAGATTAAAATTTCACTCCTGTTTCTGATTGAAAAGAGCTCAGTTTCACAACTTCCAGAGAGCAAATTCTGGGGCTAATTTAATTACGCCGAAGGTCAAGACGGGAGGATGTTTCTGCAGTGAACATGATGGTGCTCCTATCAGTTATAGGCCATAAATGTGACTCTAAATCAATCTGATCATAATCACAACTTTACTGACAGCTGTTAATGTGTTAACAGGGCTGTTATTGAGATGCTACCAGGTTAAAATGGGGCATCCTGGATTTGGCACAAATGGCAATTTATTTTACCCTTTAAAGGGTAAATCAATAGGACTTGCTGTGGGCAGAGAACTGTCACAGAAGCTGTCACTTCAGCTTTAAACTGTCCTTCATGTTGCACGTCAGGCCGGATAGAAGCTGAAACATGAGAGCTGGGTTTTTACTGCTGCAGGTTCAGGTGAGGTTCAGTAAATTGGGAAATCATCTCACACAGAGTGATACCGTTACAGCATTTCACTCTTTCTGCTGATAATAGTTGCCCAAAATTACATCAGACCAGAAAACAAATATTTTTATGCAGAAATGTGGACCGCCTGAAAAGTTTGTCTCTGTTCTGCAGAGCGTCTGAACTCCGCCTGGGCTCTTTTTGGATGAATTATTGCATCAATGCGGGATGGCATGGAGAAGACCGCTTCTTGCTCATAGTCCAGAAGACTCGGTTTGATTGGGAACCGCAGTCGGGATATTTGTTACATTTTCAGTTGGTGCTGCTCACTTTCACATTGTACATTGTCAAATGAACCAAAACCCTATGAAAACCCTGTTTCCCTCCTCATTTGAGGGGAACAACAAGAAAACCTAAGAGGGAGAACAACTTCCTTATTCATGAAATGTAAACTAAAATGGAGTGGAACCAGATTTGGCAGTTCTAAGATTATACTTTTCTCTTTGGTAAAAGACCACGAGCCATTTCTCCTGTTAGCGCTAGACTCTCACGTTTAGTTTGGTTATTTTTACCCAGAATGCCCTGTGGTGCAGTTCTCTTCCTGCTTTTAGAGCAGTCTCTTCACATACACATTCGAACCGCATCAGAGTTCAGTTTCAACTGAACCCAGGTCGAGGTTTGTAGACGGATCAGAGTTTTTAGTTTGCATCAGAGTTCAATTCACATTCTCACCTCCACAAACGAACCAGAGTTTGATTCCAGCAGATCAAACAAGTGTGGTGTGAATGCACCCATAAGCTCCTCTGCATTGTTGGTTCTGGTCTGATTACGTTTGCCAGTGTTGCCATGGCGTTTGAAGCAGTTATTGGTTTATATGGCAACATGAACCAGCACCATATTAAGTTACTGTAGTAATAAATATTGATTTGTTGGTCTGATGGAATATTTTATTATCCATCTGTGTGTAAGGAATATCTATAAAAATGATTTTGAACTGAATAGATGTAGTAAAGCATGTAATTGATGATGATAGCAGAACCATACGCACCCCATTGAGGACGAATCCAGGGTCTGTCCATAAAACGATGGGCAGGATGCGGTCGTTGTTTGAGAAGTGAAGGTGCTCCGGCATTTCCTCTTTCTTGTACACGTGCAGGTTTGGGTGCGCCCCCTTCAGGGCGTTGTAAATGGTCTCCAGCTTTCCGGGCTTGGGCAGCAGCATCCCAGACGGGCCGTAGTCCACCAGCTGGAAGGACACGTCGCTGAAGGAAAAGCCCGGGATCTTGGACAGGACGATTTCTTCCACATCTGGACCACGATAGATGGTGGTCATGCCGTGGTCGGCGGTCATGATGATGTTCAGCTGTTTGGTCAGCCCGTGTTTTTCTGCCGAGTTTCGGATGTAGCCCACGGCTCTGTCCACTTGCTTCACCATCTCTCTGAGTTCCGGTGAGTCGGGCCCGTATTTGTGGCCCGTCATGTCTGGTTCACCGAAGTACAAAGACACAAAGTCCAGATCCTCATCTCTGAACCAGCTCATCACCTTGTCCGTGTTCTCGTACCAGTAGGCCTCGTTACTGTAGTCATAGTAATTGGGCTCCACTTCGCGCACCATAGCAACCTCTCCCTGGTAACTGGAGGCTGTGCCGGGAAAGTGAAGAGAGCCCGCTTTCAGGCCCTGCAAGGGTAAAACACAAAGACTGTATATGACATGTCTGCTGGAAAAGCTGAGCGGTAGATACAGACCACTTCTCAAGTTGGATCTAAAGTCCCAGTCTTCCCAGTCTCAAGCTGAACTTTTACAGGAAATGTGTTACGCAAAATTCCCTTTTTGTTCTTCCACTTGGGTCTTAATGTTCCTAAAAACAAACCAAGTGCTTAAAAAAACCCACCCAACCATTTTCTGGCAGTAAATTTATATTTATTGGTGCCTGGAAAATTAGTCATTTGAAAAACGTCCTGCTTATTAAGTCACATTGTATGGTAACCGCGCCGTTGCCTAGCAACACCAACCAAGCCCAGCCTCGAAATGGTTCTTTTTCCAGACACCAAAAAACATAAACTTGTTACCAAAGAACAGTCATGTGTGTTTCTTTTTTTTTAGGTGTATTTTTAGGAGCAGCAGAAACCCAAATGGAATTATGAAAATCTGCAAACGATGAATTTTGCATAAAAACTGCCTCCGGTGGGTCAGGAAATCCAATCTGTATCTGTATTTAAGTGCATTTTCCTCCACATACAGCTTGCAGCTGAAACTGGAAGGACTCTGAGTTTTGTTTAATGGCTTCTCAAACCTGTCGCTGCGCCGTGATCCAGATCGGCAGCGTGCCGTTGTCCCACCACTCGTTCACAAACTGAGTCTGATAGTAGCCCTTCTTCTCACTGGTGGTGGTGTTGAACCACATGTTGTGGATCACGCCGTGGTTCTCAATGTAGCGGCCTGCAGAACAGAACCTTGGAGATTAACTTCTAAGAAGTTACAGTTATTGAGTAGGAGCTGCTGACTGGAGTCAAATCAACAAAGAGAGAACATCCTTTCTATCAGTCAACCAAATATTGAACAAGATCTTAAATCACCAAACAACAACATAGCAGCAACCCATATTCATTAAGAATTTAATACTATATCATTGCCATCATGCAAAGGGCAATGCAAAGGAAATGTTGTCTATATTTTCCCCAACAGGTATAAAGTTGCAGTTTCGGCTGCTGACAGTCCTGCAGGTCAGAGTTGATCTGAGACGGTCGCTTCATCCTCTAGGGGGCCTCCTGACATTCAGGGGCCCCTAGAAATGGTTTAATTATAACACAAAGATCTAAACCATTCATTTATAGGGAATGACAATGTTATTAAACTTTGCGAAGTGTTTTACCTGTCAGGAGGGTGAAGTGCGTCGGACTGGTGACGGTGAGATACGGAGGGGTGACATACTGGGCCTTGACTCCCTCTTTGGCCATCTGGTCCAGATTTGGCGTGTCCACATCGCGGTCATAGTCCCATCGGAAACCGTCGAAGGAGATGAGCAGCACCTTCTGCTTCTCTTTGGCCACCGGGACGCCGAGGGCCGAACAGGCCAGGAGGACGCAGAGACTCGCAGCCTGCAGCATGACGAACTCCTCACAGATCTGGACTGACCCCGGCCTTCGGCTCAGGCTTTAGCTCACAGGAAGTCCCGCCTCTTCTCAGTCCTCTGACAGCCCCAAGTTCTGAACAAAGTTTCCCTGACTTATCGTATTGATTAGATGGACTTTATCTCGGCTCCTTCAGCATTGGGCCTGATGAGGTTTATGAGGCGGTTTTATGGCTGGGACTTGTTTTCACTGTGAATCCCTCGTTCCTCCCTCTCCTTCATTCCCAGTCGTTTGAGTGTTGAGTACTGGCAGTAAAGCAGATTAATCTCTCCAGGCATGTTGCCTGTTTCTCCTCTAACTCGGTTGTTGATGCCGCCTTTCTGCCCGTCTGTGTCTCTGCGTTTCCGACAATGGGGGAACGACACTTTGATGGCTTTCACCTTGAGTTGGGATGGCGCATGATTGATCTGACATCAGGAAAATGAAGAGAATGAGAGTATATATCTCGTCATCAGGTAGCAGTGGTCCCTCGGGAAGCAAAGATCCCTAATAGACCTATTTGTTTTAATACCTCTGGATGTTGTTCAGATTCTTGAGAGGCAGTGGAACCAAAACTGTTTTGGAAAATGTTTCATATCAGATCAGTATTCTCAATATCACTGCATTCTTAGGTAACCTTATCAATGTCCATCAAGTTGCCAGACAAGCTAACTCTTCAAATGTGTTCTTTATTGTGTTCGTCCTTGACAGAAGTTCAAGGGAATAGTCTAATCTTTATGGAGATAAGGGATAACATTCATCAGCTTTCATTTACCTCATTCATATTCATCAGCTTTCTCATATTAACTCTATCCGCCCGTCGTCCATTGTCAGCAAGATTTGGCGAAGTGTTTTGGACTGCTGAGACCCGTGAAGGCTCAGATCTCTGCGATGGGAACTTTATCAAACACACACACTCAGAACGTGTGGGGCAAGCAAACTTTATCTGACCCGCTCAGTCCTGCGCAGGATTTCCTGCGGGATTCTCACATTTTCTCTTTCAAGAAAATGTGATTTTTCTTCTTCTTTTTTTGCCTTCAGCTCTCCCTGCTGAGGAACACCTTTCCCACACAAACATCCGGTGAAAACAGCCTCAGCTGCTGCAGTCTGTGGGAGCGTGGAGTGTAGAGGCAGTGCATAAATTAGGACTCTGCGTTCCTCAAACTGTTGCATATTTCAGCAAAATGTCTAAATCTACTCTTAATTGCCTCACAGTCAAGGAGGGGAAATGACTGAGGCAGATGTAAAAAACCTTTCTGGCTTCATTGGATCGACCAGGGAAAGTATCACAATGCCAAGCTGGAAGGAAACCAGCAATGAGTTTAGAGAGGTAGCTGTTGCTGTCCATCAATTTCAAAAGGACTTTGTATCCAAATATGGTCATAAGAAAGTGAAAAAATATTTAAAGGGGCAGTAACAGGCACAAAATCTAATTTTACAGTATAATCATATAACTATCAGTTCTTATTATATATATATATATATATATATTAAACTTATAATATATATATTAAACTTTACTTTCCAATTTGACGCCTTGAATTTCTGCCTCTGTCTCTTTAAGAAGCTCCGCCTTCAGCACGTCTTCAACAATGCTCCTCATTATGCCGTTTACAGCTGTTCTTAGCAGATATGGTCTGAGCTCAGATTTCTCAAACATGCATGAAAGAGTCAAATCAAAACATGAGTTATGTTTTTGAAGAGGAAATGACACAATGATATCATTTAAAGTAAAAAATATAGATTTTACCCCCACTTTAAGATATCTGCAAACACGCAGGGAAGTTTTGACTCATTTGGAGTCAAAAAATGTAAGCTTCTAAATGTATAAAAGCTTAAATTTAAGTTTTGTATATTGCAAACAGATAAGTAGAAACTGAAAATAATAAGACAAACAATTATGCCACGTGTTCAATTTTATACAATTTGTTCAAAAAGCAGGGAGAAGATAAAATATTGTTTATCTTCAGTAATAATATTATTACTGTATGGAAACAGTAATTTCCATACTGTTCAAATAAAATTATATTTTATTTCAGGTCAAATTTAAAATAACTGATCATTGTTTTTTTTTAATCAAAAATTTATTATTATTATTTTTTTTTTTTAATTGCTAATTTTTCTGTTAAGTAAATTTATTTTCAGAATGTCAACATGCGCAATGGAAATGCAACTGTTGACAGGAATCTCTCCAAAATCCCAAAAGCAGATGTCAGTTAGCAGGTCAAAGGTTAAAGTTAGAAGAACTGTTTCTTGTTAGGAAAGGTTGAAGCAGAAAGCAGAAGGAGAAATCTGTAAGAGGGCAAACACAGTTTACTGTCTCAGCCTCCAAACTGTATTTTCTGTTTGATGACACAAATCTTAGAAGATTAGACCTTTCAAATCGAGATGAAAAGATGAATACGAAGGAAATATGTTTTTGTCTAATCCTGTTAAAGCCTTTTTAGTTGCTCCAGATGCAGCTCTGAAGCTGCTTTTTTAGAAATAAAATGTTTGCTGTGTTTCATCTTTAATGCCTTCTGGATGCAAGGATTTACTCTAATCTGTATACAAAGGAGATAAATGTCACCAAAATGTTTAAAATCAAGCTTTAAAACAAAAAAAAAAAACCACATATTTTTCTGCAGAAGTAAAGGCAGTTTAAATAAACCACATTTTAACGTCTGAGGAGTCTGGTGGGTGTTGTCAATTTGCACCTCATTCTCCAATTCGCCTGAGAAACCAGCAGACTTTCCCACACGCCTAATCTTGAATCAGAATTGCTGATGAAAGACGAGTGAGATCCAAATTTAAAATACATAAACACAACCACACCTCTGCAGGATGAAAACAAATCCTCGGCTGCATCTGTATTCAGCTCACTTTGGAGTTTGAATGGAGGCTGCTCTGCTCCCCGCTGTGGCTGGAAGTAGACCATCAAGTTCATGCCAGCGTGTTGTGATCGATGCATTTTGAATTGTGTGCAAACAAACTTTTAATGCATGAATGGCTTTTTATTATATGCTTTTTATTATGGCTTTTTATTATATGCATGCAGGTCCAAGTGTAAACCTCCAAACCGCAGGGAAACTCGACTGGAAGTGCACGTGTAGTAAATAACCGCTACAAATGCAGCATTTTAACGGGCCTGTTTGACATACTTAATCGCCGTCATGCTGTAGAAACCCGCTGTGCAGCCTTGTTTGGCTGCGTGCAATGAAAAGGTGGGAAATAAAGTCAGAACCATCTGTGGGATCGTAAACACAAACCGAAATGTGTCACAGAAATCAGGGTAGACGGCGTCTTTTCCATGGAGCTGTAAGCCTTTAACGGATCGTTTAGCAGCTGACATGGTGGAGAAAACATGACCTGGTGGAAGAGGCAGAACACTGATACCAATAATAATAATAATAATAATAAGAAGAAGAAGCACAAACATGTTGGGTCAGTTGTTCTCTAATAGTGTTTCCTCAAAATTGCAACATTTGTTACATTTTCAGCTACTGCAGTTCTCTTTCAGTCTTCACTGAGTCAAACCAACCAAAAGCAATTCCCCTCCTCACCTGTGGTGGCGCTGCACCAAGAACAACTGAAGGAAACAACATGAAGACAAAATGTAAACAGAAATGTATCAGCATCCGATTTTAGCAGGATTTTTCTTTTGTCTTTGGCTAAAAACTAAAGTTTCACATAAAAGCTGAAGTAAAATCAGATTAACCATAAAACTGATTCCAATTTTTTTTCTGGATTTCCATTAATGTATTAAGACTCATAACCCAAAAATCAAGGACTGCATGGCAGTTGATAACATATATTTCAATAAGACGTTAGTATTGTTTTTGAATGTTGTTTAGGTTCTTAATTTGGAAACTCCTTCATGGGTTTTTGCATTATTTCCACGGATCAATGGGCTCTTGTTCCTTTTATCTGGCAGGGGTGTTGACTCTCACTAATTGGTAACAACTGCTCCACCTTTAGCAAGTACAAGGACATATGGGGAGAGATGGGAAGAACAGAGGAGAAACAATTATTGTCATATTGGTTAATTAGAAGCAATTTTTCAAATGACGGCATGAAAACAATGCAATGCTGTGAAAGTAAATGAGCTTTCAGATAATGAATAAAATGTGCAGCTTCCCTCTGCTTTATCAAACTCCATCATGAAGCTGTTTTACTCCAGTAAACTTTGACTGCTCCGGGCTGCGAAAGTATGAAGAAAATATATTTATTTATGAAACTGAGGTCAAAACAGGCAGCATTCAGAAATAAGAAAAGCAGGAGAAACTGGGTTGACTTTGTAGCTCATATGAGAATCTGGAATGTATTTTGGAAATTATTTGCTAGTTTACAGGAAAATGTTGCAGCCAAAACAGCAAAATGAACACATGAAGACCAAATGTTTGGTTTTATTTTAGCTGTTTCCCAAGCAAATGTATAAGTCAGTCGATAAGTAAGAAAACCGATAAAGACATAAATAGCTATATGAGCATAAATAATTATCCAGATACTGGAGGTAAATAAATGTATTTACATGATTAAGCAGGTAAATGGATAAATAAAGAAATGCAGATTAGATGATCCAAAATCTCAGCAATATTGATACCAAGTCAGTTTCAGTATCAGATCAATATTAGCATTGTAAGATACTCAAGTTCAGTTTTTTATGTTATCTAATTTATAAACTAACAGCAGTATTTTAAAGTCTTTTCTCTCGATGTAGGGACTCTAGATCTGCTCTGTCTTCCTGGTTTTAGTCAGAACTCCAGCAGCAGCGTCTGGATCAGCTGCAGCTGGAGGATTGGTGTTTTTAGGCAAACCTGTTGCAGTAATCAATGTGATTAAAGATAAATGCATGAATGAATCTCACTGAGACATTCGTACTCTAATCCTGGAAATGTTCTTCAGGTGATAGAAGGCCGACTTTGTGACCGTCTTTATGTGACTTTGAAGGTTTAGATCAGATCACTACACCCAGATTTCAGCCTGATCTCTAGTTTCCAGTTGTAAGAACATTCATGATCTTGATTTGTCCCAAGATGAAAATGAGTTTGACACTCCTGAATGTAAGAGGTGATTGATTCTGCTGACCCCATGTTGCCATAGGGACCGGATTCTTCTCGCCTGTCACACATTCATACCTGCGTCCCAGCATGGTCCCGGTGTCAGCTCTGTTCCTACATGCTGTAAACATGTGATGACAGCAGAGAGCCGAAGATTCCCCGTCCTTTAAATAAAAACCGTCCCTGTCATTCCAGTCGCTGCCGGTTTGCACGGCGAACATGAACGGCCGTGTCAGCGCTTCGTCAAACCAACGCTGACCTTCAGCGTCTGTTTGTGGCTGAACAAAGCCTCACAGTGAATACAGCTGCTGTAATGTGCGCTGACATTGATTTGATAACAGTGAGATTAACATATAGAGAGGCTGCAGTCGTTTCCACCTGAAGTGCACAGCGCAGCACACACAACATACATTATTAAAAGTGAGCGGCAGGAAGGTGACAACAAATATTTCCATATTATAGCAGCTTTTCCTTCAACAGGCTGCAGCTGTAGCGTGTAATTATTATCTGTTCAGTGGAGCTCCGACTTCAGTTTGACCTGGAGATACTGGAAAATAATCTGACTTCTTGTCAATGATCAACTAAAACTAATGTTCATAAATGGCTGTTATGTGCTTTTATCTCCCTGCTTCTTGTTATCCTGACTCTCTAGACCAATCAGATGGGCATAAATGCCAACACTATTGAAATGTTTTTCTCTTTGTATGGAGAAGATTATTTTTGCTTTACACAGAAAAATGGTGTCTGAGAGCATTATGTGAGGAATCCAGATGATTCAGACTCTTCAGGTCTGTTAATAAATAAAGCTTTTTGTGGCCATCTTGGGTCACTTCACTGCACAAAACATAAAATCCTACCAAGTATTTCTGACTAGTTTTTAGTGCAAATATCTTACAACACTTGAAATAAGACAAAATTAACTTACAAGTAACTTTTTAAATATTTTTGATAATGTACTGGACTCAGTGGGGGATTCTTTCACCTGTAAAGAGAGAAAAATGTCTCATAATTGAACAAAATAGACCTTTTACCTTTTTAGTATGAATACAAAGTAATGGTTGACTTAAAATAAACTCATAATATACGTTGCTGAAAAGTTACTTGTAAGTAAATATTCTCTTATTTCAAGTGCTAAGATATTTGCACAAAAAACTCAGCAAAAATACTTGGTAAGATTTTGTGTTTTTGCAGTATAGAAAATCCCAAGAGCATCAAAATAAAATAATTTGTGGGTCAATTTTCCAGTGGAACCAGTGAACACGGTTACTGGACTAATAAAGTTCAAAATGCTTAACATTCACTGATTTAATCAATTTGCTGCTGTCGACACGTAAGCGGAGCAAGTGGCACGAATCTTGTTTTCAAGTTTTAGTTTGTATTCTGTCTGCACAAAAATAATCTGCCAGCTTCATGTCGGAGAGGACATGTCATCATCTCAGGTGAACCTGCAGGAGATTGCTGCTGAAATCACTCCATCAAGCTCGTCAGCCGACTGGTTGCTGCAAACAATGAGACAATGTGATGAAATTATTGTTTTCTTGTGATTCAGACAGTTAGCTGCAGAGAAAAGCATCAAAACCGCGACTGAAAGAAGAGCTTTGAAGCAGGACAAACGTCTTCATGCTGATAGATGAATAACAGATTTAAAAAGTTCTTTCTGCTAATTTAACATCATATTTTGTATTAACCAATTAAAAAAGGTGAGTTTGTTTTTTTATCTTGAATGCAAAGAATTGTGTATATTTTAATAGTTTTGGCTTAATTATTGCTCTGAGTGTGTTGGTTCAGTTCCAATTCACGATTAATCAATTCCTAGATAAGTTTTTATCTCCAACATGACCAGAAAGAACAACAGCAGTTATGAAGAACACTGGAAATATTGAATCTTCATAGAAATTTGATGTATTTTCTGATAAAAGCCTTTGAGACATATAAAATGCCTTTAATTGTTCTTAATTAGGGGTCCGAAAATTAAATAGGCTGCAGACAAAAGTAGCTGAGGCATCAAGAAACAAAGAGGCTGTCAAAGCCAGCTGCTTCAACAAGCTGCCGCGCAATAAAATGCAAATTAACCCAAACATTCTTCCTTTATCTTGTTCACTAAAAGCTTGTTCATTAAACAAAAACAAAAAAAGAGTTGAAGTTTTCTCCAAGTAAATTAAAGTCGGTGTTATGTAACATTCAGCAGGTTTGTATTCAGTTCAGGTTCAAGTTGGATTCATGAAGTTTAGAGCAAAAACCCTGCAGAGAAAAATGTTTTCAGCTGTTCAGTTAGACGAAGTGAGGCTTTATTTTCAGATTAATATTTGTACAAAGTACAAAAACAATCACAAAAAATTAATTAAGAGGCTAAAAAAAGTGTATTTTGCACATGTCCTCTTTAAGTTCTTTATTTTATTACTATTTCTACCAGCTAATTTCCAGCAAGTTTGAGGAAAGTTCAGCTTTAAGTTCTGCACAGGTTGCAGGTCAGTTTGTGGCAGCTGTGCCTCTTCTGGTGCTTCTTCCAGATTGTCTGATTCCTGCTCACCTTCTGGTCGGTTTTGGTAAAAGTCTGCAGGGAAACTTTCTCTCATGCTGATCACACGTCTCCAAACTTTACAACAACAACAACAGCAACGCAGCTTGAAGTGTCCTTGCACATTTGTGGTGGGCAGTGTTTATGTATGACGGCTATTATTAATCTTGAACACGCTGGACTTGCGCAGCATATGTGTTTGCTGTGAATCTGCGTGAGAAGGTGAGAGGATGAGTAAGAAGGAGGCTCGGGCTTGTGGAGGCAGCCCGGCTGACTTGCGGCTCGGTTCCAGCGCGTGGGCCCGTTCGGGCTCGGTAACAGGTTGGCGTGATAAACTCTGCAGCCGAGCCCGTCACATGTGGCACCTCCTCTTCCTCCTCCTCTTCCTCCTCCTCGTTCTCGTTGGCCTGGTGTCTCACTGTGGGGCTCCGGTGCGCTGGCATTACACTTTCACACGGCAGTAATTGATTTCTTTAATTTGCTTCAAGAGAAACTGTTGTCAGCCAACCAAGCAGCCATTTTTCAGGCCACTTTAATTAAATGCCAGGTCTTTAGGTGTGATATGAAATTCGTTTGGCTGCTCTGATCTTCCACTCCGAGGACAATTCATTAACAGTTTTGCTCAGCCTTTATGTTTTGCACAAAGCTTTAAAAAAGGTGTTCATCAGTGACATTTCCGTCCCTGTGCTTTACTTTCCATCATTTCTTAAAGTGCATTTAAACTGGAGATTAAACACACTGGCTGTTTCACTCCAGATAAAACGGAGTCTGTAGAGCCGCGGAATAACAAAGCAGCTCCTCGGTTGGGTTTCTTTTATTGTTCTGCAGCAGATTGTCAGTCTTTCAGGTAACTAATGTGCCTGAGGAGACGGTGATGAGCTAATTCAGGGTTTTTACAGTAGGGCCCATAGGGGGCGCTGTGAGGGACTCAAAAAGTTGCAAATTGAAAGTAAAAATTTTCTTTTCACTATTATTTGTAAAAGATTTTTCAGTGTCACATTTTTCTAGATAAAATTGTTTCAGTTTCAGAATGTTGATTTCTTTCTTCTTCAGTTTTATTTTGTCTTTTTCTTTTGAACAAACTTTATGTCCCCAATGTATCTCCATGCCTTTCTCAACAATCGAAAGTGTCACCGGGTCTATAATCTGCTGGGAATTACAGGTGGGTCTTCTGGTTTATTTCAGCTCCAACAGGAGGCAGCAGGAACACCTCCCTAATAATATCCTGACGCCTCCCCACTCGCTCTGACTCAGAGATCTTTCCACTCATCCTCTCCAGAAGAGGCCTTCCTCTCCTGGAGGGGAACATCAGCTGCCTCTTCTCACCTCCCACCACCATCAGCCTCTCTGCTGCAGCGTGGTGTTGAAGTTACAAATCCAGACCTGCTGCTCTTAACCTGATTTAGCAGCAAATTTAGCCTCTTACAAAACGCTGGCACTGTTCCTGCATGCAGGACCAGATAAATAAATATTAGAGAAATGCAGAGATGACTTGAATGATTTATTGCATTTTGACCTAATTACTTTGAAGTGACAGATAATTGTGCAGGGACTGAGAAAGCATAAAAAAAGGAGAGGTTTTATAAACTGTTCACGTTCAGCTGCTGTTTGAATGTTAATGCTGTGGAGGGAGATTAGTGCCACTGAGAAAATAACATTGTTTTTCTCAGAATTCAGACTTTTTCTGTTAGAAGATTGAACAAATTGCTTTCTTTTTGATGATTGTGACCTGACGACGTAAATACTTTTGATCAATTTAAGAAATAACATTCATCAGCCTTTCAGTTTTCTGTATGCTAACTTTAATTTTAATAGATTAAGACACATTTGCTTTCATGACAAATATTAGATGTTCATGTAATAATTTGGGTCAAAGGTCAAATGGATAGAAATAAATGTCAGGAACATCACTGATTAGAAAACTACATTTTTTGCTATTTATTTAACTTTTGCAGTTAATAAACACACAAACATGTTTAAGATCCAACATTTATGATAAATGCTCCATGTTTTCACGTTTTGAGGATCCAAAACCTCCTTGTCATCATCCTTCTGGAAAATGTTCTCTGCCTGTGAATCAGCTTGCAAAGACTGGAGGGTTTGTCACAGCTGGGACTCTATAATGAAAGATAAAAGTCCGGCACTCGCTGATCTGTTGGCAAGCGCTCCTTTGTGTGAACATCCATTAAACAGGACTTTCCTCCTGAATCGTGTCACAAATCTGGGAGGAAAGATGAACGCGATGTACCTTCAGACGCTTTAATCTGCCTTGTTTGTTTCTGTGAACATAGTTTTCACATGTTTCTCTCAGACGGCTGCATCTGCTTCTGAAATGTTGGGATCTGGAGGGGAAACGTTGTTTTAATCCAAAATGTACCCAACTGAGCTTCGTGCAAAAGGGAAGGAGTTATTTTTACTCTATCAATACTGTAAACTGTATTAACAGTTTGTGTTTTGGGTTGCTTGGTAACTGGTGGAACTCTGCTGGGGTTGCTAGGTAACGGGCTGGGCTCTGCTGTGGTTGCTTGGTAACCACAGCAGAATGTGACTCAACATTCAGGTTTTTGAAACTGCTGGTGTCACCAAAAAACATGAACTATAACTTTTTAAAGAAGTTTTTAGAAACATCAGAAAATCAAATGGAAGCATAAAAGTGTAAATTTTGCAGAAAAGATTCCCTTTAAGGTATATTTGACACAAACTGGAAATAAGTAGAAAAGCAGTTGATGCCTTGAATCACAGAAAAAGCCTCTGAAATCCTGAGGATGACAAAATAAATCAGGAATGGATCACAACTTTTAAACACTTTTGGGCCACAGTTTATTTCTAAAAAACTTTTATCAAAGAGACATTTTCTGAACTTCAACCAAAACCTGCTGCTATTACTGTTACCTTTGACATGATTGGAGAATATAAACATGAAAACAAACAGAAAATGAACCAAGTCTGAAATTGAACAAAGTGGGAAAAACTTTAAAAGCATTTGAAAACTTTCTGTATCCGTCAGGAACTCCAGACTTTTCCTGAGATCCCATTAATCCAAGCATGACACTGTCCTCATCATTTAAAGCTTTTTCTCTTCTCTAAGTGAAACATGAAACGTGAGAATGCTTAAAAGACATCGTTTGTGTATTGTGTTTATCAGTCACAGACCCACACTCTCTCCTGACAGCTTCTTGAAGCACTGAGACTCATTTTCTCTGACAGTTAGCATTTTTCAGACTGCCTTTTTTGAGCTCATCATCTGTGACTGCTCATCATCTGTAACTGTGACAGCCGTAATTCCTGGCTGTTTGGCAGACTTTCTCGCCACTTCGGTTCTGCAGTAAAAGATGGTGCTTCCTCCCCTGGCATGAGGACGCGAACCTGCAGAGACTCCTGCAGCTAAAAGTGGGCGAAAAACACTTCTTCAACAACTCCGAGTCCGAAGCACTTTCTGTCGGAAAAGTTGAAGCTCTACAAAACAGTTCAGTCCTCTTCACTGAGAGGAAAAGGTTGCAATGATGTCCTGTAAAAATTATGCAATTTAGTAAAAAAAAAAAACAAGACACAGACAAAACCTGGTGATGTTCCAGTTATTATTAACCAAAAGCAGCTCTAAACAGCTGAGTTATTAGCTTTGATTTAAAGTTTGTTTTCTGGAAGTTTGCTCCAGATTCATGGTGCATAGAAGCTGAAAGCTGTTTCTCCATGTTTGGTTCTGGTTGCAGAACCAGAAGACCTGAGAGGTCTGGCAGGTTGATACAACAGCAGCAGATATTTAAAGCTGCAGAATGTAACTTTTGTAAAAGTAAATATGTATTTTTTACATGTTTAAATTAAAATGTCAGATAATGTGGAAAAATGTAGTTCCTCTGCCTTTTCCCAGTTTTAACTGTAGAAATAAACCAGTCAGTCAGAAGCTACCAATCAGAGCCAGGAGGAGGGTCTTAGCGCTGTCAATCACTCTCATGCTCACCTACTCCCAGTTGCTGTTTGCTAAGCTGCAGGTTGCTCACCATACCATAGCTTGATCTGAATGCTACAGCTAGTTAGCATGGCCAGATAGATCTGTTATGGAAAGTTGTTTTTCACTAAGTTATGTGCTTTTATAACGAGACAGAAATAATTAGTGAAGTTTTGAAGTCTCCCTTCTGTTTTTCTATCATTTAAGTTAGTGTCAATATGCATGCTTCTTATATTGATTAAACCTGATTTTCTCCACTTTCTAATGGATCGAATTACTCCAAACATGGTCAGGATGTTTTGTAATTTCATATCTTAACTTGAGGCTGAAGTGAAAATATTTGCAACTCATCTGTGTGAAATGATGACTCGGTTCCATCTGTGCTTAGAAATTACTGGTATAATATAATATAGTTCTTCAGCAGCTGTCCCCAACTCTCACACCGGCTCTGTGAAGGCGTTTAGAGAAGACCTCCGCAGTCTGCAGCTCATCTATCTGCTGCGTAAAACTTCTGTCTCTGCAGCTCCAGGGCATCATTACCCAATCTCCCCACCTGCAGCCATATTTCTACATTTTTAAAGCTTTTCCCACTTCCAACAGTACGTGTTTCTCCAACATGTGAGCTCAGGATGTCGGATAATTCATGACGGATTGTTTGTTCCTACACTCACCTCCTTTTTAATTACTGCAAGCTCTATTTTTACTTCCTGACTGGAGTAAAAAGTCCCATAACCCAGATGATAAATGAGCGAGCGAGTGTGTGGAGACAGAACCAACTGAAACACACATTAAATATTAATTCTGTAATGAATAGTAGCATTTATATCCATTCAAAACATAATTTCACAGCACAGCCCCACTCCTGCTCGAACAAAAATAGACCTGTGGAGGTTAAAGGAAGTACTTAGCTAAAGCATGAGGGTTTACAGTGTCAGGACTTCACCCCAAAATGTTTTCATCTGAAAATAGAGAGTCATCCGTTGTAAATGGGGCTTTAAAAGGAATCCCACATCAATTTCCCCAACCAAACGCTGCATACCAAGAGTCATTTTGACAAAGTAGCCGTGTGATTATTATTTTTTTTATTTCCATTTGAAAGCAATTAGCTGAAAGGTCCTTCCCTTGAGTTTCTGTGGCAGAATGTGTGGAATGACTCAGGATAATTGCTGTGAAATGAACAGAGCACCAAGCTGAGAGGAGCACGAAAAACCGCAAGGGTTTCCTCTCCATGGAAACGCCTTCTGCCTTTGTCAGAGCACCAGGAAATTAGGCAGCAAGTGATAACGGGGCTGAATGAGTAACAAATGCAGGGGGGTGAGTGATATTTACTCCATTTCAAGCTATTACAGAAATTGAGTGTTTCCCACGTTTGACGCTGCGCTGACTGAGAGCTGGATCGAGGAGGAGGAGAAGGAGGGTCATTAAACATGGCAGCCGCCAGTGACGTGAAGCTGGAATTTCAATATTTATTTATTTTTTTGTCATTTTTAACCTTTCCTCACACAAATTAAAAAAATAAAAAAAAATGCTGAAACTAGTAAAGAAATAAACAATATTTAATTTCCTGTCAATGGCAAAAACACGCAGCTTATTATATCTTCACTTTCTTACATAAATTGTTCATATATTGACTGTTTGCACGTGACGTTTTGCTCTTCACCACGTCGCCCATTTCGTAATTATGGACGTCAAAACAACCAATGGCTCCTTTAAAGGAGAACAAAGAATATTATATCTATAATTTCAGTTCGTTTTAGTTTATAAAAGCGCAATACAGTTCCAGTTAGTTATTGTTTTTCTCCTTTAATTACCGCTTTTATTTATTTCAGTTTTTATTTCATTGGTTTTCGTTGACTAAAATAGCTTTGATTCATAGTTTGTATGCATCTAGGCTTTGTACTGTTGTGATTTCTACTAGATCATAAAATTGTAAAAGAAATATTTCATCAGTTGGCTGAAAACAGTGCGAGGCTGCAGGTCAGAAAGCTTTTTGTTGTGCAGAGAGTCGACGGGTTTTCGTTCCAGATCTCCACACATGCAGGGCTCCCATAATGAAAGGCGGTGCTGTCAGCAGCAGCAGCTGATGATGATGATGCAGAGGAAGAGGTGTTGGACAACTCTGAGTCGGTGTTTGCAGCTCATCTCGAGTCTTTGCCACTAGCTGCCTCCTCAGCTTCTGCCCTAATTGCTGCCTTGCTTGGAGGCAGATCTCCCTCGGTGTGCCTCAGCCTCTCCGCCACGCTGGCTGCAGAGCCGTCTGATTATTATTGTCATTATTCTCATTAGTAATTAAGCAGTTATTGGCTCCCCTCTTGCTCGGAGTTTGATTAGGCCTTCAGGTCCTGCTGTATGGATTTTGTCTGCAGCTCTGGAAGCTGGTGATGTGCTGAATGATACTGAAATGTCAAAACCTCTGATACCAGATCTTTATGCTTTAGAATCGATTCTGAAGGTAAAGTAGCAATACTTTGAATACTTCAATCATTTGGGTTCTTATGGGAAAACAGCAAATATGCCACTGTTCCTTAAAGGAACAGTTTGTATTTTACATATTTGCTAAAAATGTCACCATTTTGTGACAGTTTATGGGAAATAATCTGTGAAAAGATCAACTCCTCCACGTCCTCATTGAGCCAATATTGCTGTCTGAAGAAATGCACCAAAAACAACCAATCATAACCATGCTAACTATCTTGAGCACTAGTTAGCATTTGTTAACTCTGTAGAGGAGGGGAATGAGCAGTGCAGTGATTGACAGCGCTAAGGCCCGCCTCCTGGCTCTGATTGGCTGTTTTTAGTTAGAAGGCAAAAGCAGAAAAATGTAAATGATGGAAAGTTTCAAAGATGGTCAATATTTTCAAATTAATTATAAGTTTGCTGGTTAAAACAGCAGACAGTAAATGAATGACTGTACTTTAAAATACGTAACTTAGAAAAAGGTCCACTTTGTTTTTATTTCCCAGTGTTTGTACACAGAGTATTGGATCATCATCATCAGCCTTAAATTCACTCAGTGTTGAATCGCAGATGAATTGTGTGTTACTGAACGTCACTGCTGGATGTTTGGATCCAAACTGAGTCCAGAAAGCAGCAGAACTCGACCGATCTTAAGTTTTTTGTCAGTTAGCTGGACAGCCGTTGGCTCACAAAGCGAAGCGGCGGAGTGTGCGCCTCCTTTGTGTCGGACATGGCAGAGGCCGAGATGTCAAGAACACGCTCAGCAAATACAGCAACGGCAGGAGAAAGAAAGTCCTTCTGCTGCAGCCGGAGAAAAGGCTCAGCAAAGAAAGGTCACGTTCCGACGTTCCTATTTAAATTTAGACCAACGGAGAATCAGTAAGTCTTCAAAAATTCAAAGTTTAATAACAACTTTGCATTTTATTCCAAGCTTTCAGCCTTGGAATGAAAAGACTTTTCTTCATGTTTCTCTAAAAGTCAGCCTGTTTCCTCTCAGCTTTCACTTTCTATAGTTTCTGTACAGCAGCACAAAAGCAGAATTCACTTCTAGCACAGGAAAAATGTCTTGTTATAAGTTAAATTATTGACTTAAAACAAAATCCTGTGTCTTGCTGAAAAGTTTCTTGTTAGTTTTGTCTTATTTCATGAGTACTCAGATATTTGCACTAGAAATAAATACACAAATACTTTGTGGCATTTTGTGTTTTTGCAGTGAGTAGTGACTGGAAGATGAATTGGTTTATTTCTTGTTCTTTAACTTTTATATTGCATAAAAAATGAATCTTTGTGGTTCAGGTTGAATCTGTTTCCGGGCAGCAGAGGCTTCTTGGTGTTTGTCCTTCTTCCAAAGAGTCTGACGCTCTCCAACCAAAAGCCTTTTCTGTCGTCGTGCTGCACAGATGTTTTGAAATGGCTGAAGGAAAGGTAAAAATCACAGCAGGGAGAACTTCTTCTCAGCGAAGGTGACACCAAAAATCAAAGCAGCTCAGACCCGCTGGGTTGCCAGGCTTAAGCCTCAGGGATTCCCTCCGTTTGGGAAGAGTGGAAGAGGGAGATGAAAATAATAGTGTGAGTATAGAAGAGGGAGTTCAGTAATCGTGCCGGAGTGACAAGGACCCAAAAGCAATTCCTGACTGAGCACTAATCCCCACTTTTTTGTGGAACGCACAGAGAGTGAGATAAGCCTGGAGGTTAATGCAGAGGCGTCTCTCCTCTGTCCTCCACAGTGACAGCGCCTGACAGGCGGACCCCAGCAGTCCGCCTTGTTTATGTTAATGCAGGTGGCTCGGGCCAGCTCCCACGCTGAGCCGCACAGATAGAGACATCAGGGACTCATCACTGTGGCACTTCTGACCTCTTGCCGGGCTGCCGAGGATCTCTGCTCTGGAGGAAGGGAGTACCAAGTGAAAGTTTGCAGCGAACCCTAGAGTTAAGCGGTGACTGATGGTGTGTTCACACCAGAACTGTTCAGTCCACTACAATCCAACTCCAATTCGTTTTTCTGGTTCGCTTGGGGAGATGTGAGTGCATATCTGATGCAAACCTGGTCCACCTGGAAACTTAAGTCTTGATTCGTTTGAAGTGAACGAATGTGCTCCAAAAACAGGAAGTGGATTTTAACACAGGGCATTCTGGGTAGACACAACCAAAACAAGAATCTTGCACTAATGGTAGACATGATTTATGGTCTTTCACCAACGACAAAAACGAAATCCTACAACCGTTAAAAAATGTAACAAATGTTACAGTTTTGTTCACCAATACAACCAAATCACTTTGAGCTGTTGCTGAAATGTGCTGTACAAATAAACTTGATTGATTGGTTGAAGTGGCTTCTGGACAATAAGTCAACAGTAAAACACTGATCTTTTCCAGCAGCCGTTGTACAGGTAAAACCAGCTGACCAAATATGCTGGAGCTCAGCTTTGGTTGCTAGGCTCATTTTCCAAGTCACCAAAAAAACACAAAATTATTGTTAAAAAACAGGCTGGTTGGGATTTTGAAGTGAATTCTGAAAAATAGATCCTCTTTGAATTTGTGATTTGTTCAGAGTGGAGTTGGGAAGTGAAGCAATTTAACCCTCATTTCCTGGTGGTTGAATCGAATCCTAGTTTCATTTATTAACATGATTCTTAATAAATAGATTTCAGACGTGTTTTCTTTCCTGAGCCGCGCTGGTCGGGTTCTGCCTCAGAGTCGCCGCCGCTCTCCTCTCAGCGTTGTCACCTTGTTTATCTGTTTGCTACTCTGAGGTATCACTCTCATCATATGCCTTGTCTCGGGCTGATTAATGTCTCGCTGACCTGCCACCCCCCTCTTGTTTATGTCAGTGTGATGTAGGGCTGACCCGGGGAGCTGTGAGCGAGCCGGGGACATTGAGACAGATGAAGGGTCAGAAATGTGTGCTGAGAAGCGTCTCCTCTGGGTCTCCTTCACCCGCGTGCGCTCGACCCGCGCCAGCCTTTCATTCTAATCTGATGATAATGATATTTGCTCAGGACGACCTCTGCTTGCACAGTGTAATTACCCCCCCAGCTTTCTATGATCTCAGCTATTGGAAATCGATGGGCCATAAGAGTGGCCCCATCAGAGCTTATTATTATCATGACTCGCTTTTCGTTTCAGCGCGATCAGATTTAATATGTTGTCAACTTTTTAACTGAATGTTTTTCCCAGTTTTTACATTGGCAGCTGTCGTTGTTGAGTTCGGCCTTCAGCGCATCGTCAGACATGATCAACAACCAGTTCCATTTACTTCCATAACTTCTTTAAAAAAAGACTTTTTACTGCAATATCCATCCATCCATCCATTTTCCGTCACCCTTCTCCCTAACGGGGTCGGGAGTTGCTGGTTCCTCTCCAGCTGCGTTCCGGGCGAGAGGCGGGGTCACCCTGGACAGGTCGCCAGTCTGTCGCAGGGCTTTTTACTGCAATATACTTTCTGTTTTTCTTGATTTCTGCATTTTCTGAAAACAAACATGTTTTGACCAAATATTCACCAGACTCAGACACACCTGCAGTTTTGGTTAAAGTTTCGGAAGTTTTATTTTGAAAGAAAACCCCAGTTTGCCTGACTTTGTTATTTGTACAAATTGTCATTTAGGTACTTAAAATACCAACATTTTTCCCTATTTTATATTTTGGTCAGTCCAGTTATGTCATTTTAAATGACTGATCATTTGACATGCTACTCTGTACTTGAAATACCAAATACTTTTTTACTCTTACTTGAGTAATTTCTTGGCAGGTTGGCTGCTTTTTAAATATGTTAAATTTAAACTTTTAAATATGTTAAAGTGTTGCTACTCTTTAACAGAGTTTCAGGTTCCTCTGCCCATCATTTAACGACACTTTAACATCTTTAGTTACACTAAAACAATGATGATCCGTATTTTCCTCCTCTGACTCATCAGCAGGATCATCTGATTTCGGTATTGTTAGTTTCCTTTCTGAGTGGCTGCCTGTTTAAATCAGTTTGGGGAATCCGCTGTGGATGTTTCCTTCATTAGCCACTCATCCAGGGTTAAGTACCTGCAGGAACAGACGGCGGCGGCCATTAGGCGACCCTGGCTCCGCACACCTTGGACGGAGGCGCTCCAGCTGCGGCCTTGCCGTCGTAACCTTCTAAACGCCTCTGGCACGGCGGCGCCACGCGGCGCCACGCGGCGCCCGCTGATCTGAACATTATTTGTGGCACTTGAGACAAATGAAAGTTGCTCTATCAGGAGTGAAGCAGCGTCTTTGTGGTGACCTTCTCACTTGTTATTGTGAGTCTTGTCAAAGAGATAAGAGGATCACAGGAATGATTTTGTTGCAGAGAGGAAACCTGAGCAGACTTAAAAAACGCTTCTTCTTTTTTTAGATCGCAGGAAATGGGAAAAATGCATTTTTTCATGCTTATGCATATTAGCAGGGCCGTTTCTAGCTTTGTGAGGGCCCCAAGTGAAATGCTGTTTGGGGGCCTCAAGTTTATTAAAGTAACACTTTATTTGAAGAAGAGTGCATAAAACTGACATAAATGTGACATAAAAGCTGTTATAAACAGGTCATTCAGTAAATAATGACATTTTTATTGAAAGTTTAATGCAACTTTGCATTATAATGTCATTATTTATCATAAACATTCATGAAGACTCCTTCATGTTCATGACAGGTGTTTTGTGTCATGTCAGTCTTTTGTTATCAGAGATTCCTTAACCCTTTAGATCAGGGGTGTCCAAAGTGCGGCGTGAGGGCCATGTGCTGCACCTGGACTGATTCTGTGTGGCCTTTGTCTTTAATTAAATCTTTGTCAATAATTTAATGCTGCACAGCAGAGATGTTTGAAATAAATGAGACTTTCTATTTTTAAAGAGCTGAAATCTTCTTACATTAGAAAATGTTGGTGAAACCATCAATTGATACTTTACATTCTCTGATGCATCCGGTGACTTTTACTCAAACTTTCCTGCTGCCAAATCACTTCATAAATTTGGCTAAATGCAGCAAGCGGTTTAAAAGAAACAAAGACCTCAGTCCTCATTTTATGACTCATATGGACTAAATTTAATACTTTTTTTTTCCAGTTGATAACTGGAAAATTTGCAAAACATTTTTTAGTAATGCAAACCAGCAAAACCCTTTTTTAAGTTTTAGATGTATAATAATTTAAACATGGCTTTTCAACAACAAAAAAATCTGCCGATTGTATTTTTTATTACAACATGTTTAGTTTATTGTTGAGTAGAAAAATTACAAAAAGTTTGGACACACCTGCTTTAAAAATCCCATAATCTAAAAAACTATAATATAAGGAAAACTGCAGTCATTTGTATATTAACGAAGAGAAAAATACAGATTTTGAGTGTTGAATCTGAAGAAACAGATCTGGATTCAGTCGTTCGTTGCCATGGCAACAGGCGGTTCGTTCATGTGTGAACCAAACACTGAAGCAGAATTTCTGATGAACAGATTCCAGACATATAAATCACAACCATAACAAACGAGTTAGCAGGACAAAGAAAACATGACAAAATAACTCATCTCACAGCCGCAACAAATGTGTGACCTTTAACCTTTGATCACTTTTCTTCTTCAGTTTTCTCCTGTTTTTCTGGGCCACTCAGGATCTTTTGTTTGGTTTATTTTTCTCTCTAAATAAACAGGATACGACGATATATTTATCGTCGTGTGTCCAGCGATATATTTAATTTTAGCAACATACACAAGACAAAGTTAATTTTGCAGTTTATTTTATTTATATCTTTATTTTTTTCACATATAAAAGATGTAATAAACTGCAGGGATGTTTTCATTTTCCTGAGTTGAGGCTAAACATCCAGGATTGAGGCCACAAACCCCAAATACCAGGATAAATACTGAAGATCTGTGTGAAAGTGTCGAAAATCTGTCCTGCTTTCTAGATTGTTTGGAAACAAGATTGAAGAAGCAAATCCTGCCTTTCTGATAGGTTTTAGGATGAAAAACACAAGCCGAGTTCCACATATCAGTTTATCCGAAGTCCAATATTCTACAGACGGATTATTCCCAATAGGATAACGTGTCC
This sequence comes from Poeciliopsis turneri, assembly GCA_922788865.1. Classification (NCBI taxonomy): domain Eukaryota; kingdom Metazoa; phylum Chordata; class Actinopteri; order Cyprinodontiformes; family Poeciliidae; genus Poeciliopsis; species Poeciliopsis turneri. The sequence goes on from CAKLNU010000845.1 coordinate 570,299, forward strand.
AGACAGCTGTCAGTCTTCCCAGGAGTGGCCGTCCCAGCAGATTTATCCCGAGGTCAAAGCGTGAAGCTCAGAGAAACAACTGAGTCTCTCCATGTCTCAGTTAGCAGATTAAAGGTTAAAGTTCATGACAGGACAGTTAGCGAAAGATCTGAGCTGCATCTGAGTGAAAGGCATTTTATTTGCTCTGAAAAAACACTTTTTACTCCATTCCCAGCAGACATTTGGAGAACCACAAGGTTCAGACCCGGGACTCTTTTAATTTATTATCTATATTCTCCTAAAAACTCAAACTGCAAAAACACACAATCTAACCAAGTTTTTTAAATTTAGTTTCTAGTGCAAACATCTTAGCACACTTAAATTAAGACAAAAACTAACATAAAAGTAGCTTATCAGCAAGATATGGAAGCTTGTTTTAACCAAATTCCTTGATTTGGATGAAAAGTTCTAGTTCCACTGGCAGATTATTTCACTTATGGGGAAATTGTCTTGTTATGAGCAATGAAACTCTCCATCCATCCAGTTTCTTGCAGCCTTATCCCATCGGGGTTGGGAGGTGAGCTGGCTAGAAACAGGACGCAACCTGGACAGGAACTTCAAATTTTTCATCAAAATCAAGAAATTATTGACGTAAAACTTAAAACTTGAAAGTTTGTTTTGTTTTATTTTTTGTGTAATAAGATATTTGCACTAGAAACTAAACAGAAATAGTTGGTCAGATTTGGTGATCTGACCTGAACCTTCAGAGCCACATAAAGACAGTTACAAAGTCGGTCTTCTATCACCTGGAGAACATTTCCAGGATTAAAGGTCTAATGTCTGAGGAAGGTCTAGAGAAACACATCCATGAATCTAATTGATGACTGCAGCAGTTCTGCCTACAAGCTCAGAGAATAGACTTTAAAAAACTACTTTAAAAAACTGCTGAAACACTGAGGTCCTTCAAATCCTTTAAAAATCCACCTGTTTGCAGTTACCTTTGATTCATAATAACTGGAACATTGCCACTATATTTACTTGATAATGCCATTTGATAAAGTGCTTGTTTCATAATTGGTCTTATGGTTTTATGATGTAAAGCACTTTGAACTGCCTTGTTACTGAAATGTGTCACATAAATAAACTTGACTTAAAGTTTAATGAATGGATGAGAGCCAAAGGATAAATTAAGAGACATCTTAAAATGATTGGATTCTCTGATTTTACTATAGTTATATTGTTCTTTTATTCTATAAACTCCTGACAACATGTAATTTAGTATTTTTGCAGAAAATGAGAACTGGTCAGAATAAGAAAAAAGACGCTAAAATTCCCCCACAATGATGTAAAAAACTGATCAAATCAGGCAGGAAAAGCTGTTATTTATTTATTTTTATTATTTTTTTTACTGTTTTGTTTAATTAAAGGTAAAATAATTTTTAAAAAGTGTAGATTTGAATCATTTTGGAGCCTGTGATTGTCTCTGGTTCCTCTGGTTTCACCATGGCTGAACAAGCCTGATTTGGTTGCCTGTTCTGCAGCGCTCTGCTGTGAGGCTGTTTATTTGCCGTTTAGATTAGCTCATTGTTTGAGGTGTATGTCTTTAAGTCACATTCCCAGAGCTTCTTTGAGCAGCAATTTCCTTTTATTGACCCCTGTAAAGTGGCCGGCTCTGTAAACATCTAGAGGCTGTCGTGTTTTTATGAGCTAAAGGAAACCAATAACGCAGCAATCAGCATTATTTTAAGATGGCACATTTGTGGGTTTTCACTGAGCATAAGAGCTCATCTGACCTCGAAATAAAAACAATGATATCTTCGGGCTGCTTCGCGAGCCTCCAGGTCACGACATGGATTTCTGGAGAAACAAACATTTCAGACAGAAATATCAAACGGATTAAAGCTGGAGAAGGAGGGTCAGAGGATGAAGGAGGGGAGTTTGGGGGTGGGAGTGATCGATATGTTTGTGCAAAGGGCAAAGAACCGCCGAGACACAACAATGGAAGCCGTGAGTGAAGCGTTCCCTCCAGGGGGCCGACATGGTGACACAACAAATGAGGAAACGCTCAGAGAGACGCAGCTGATGAGCTGCAGATGGAGCACACAACACAGCCGCACATTCTCCCCCTCCTGTTATTACAGGTCTCTAAAATTTTAAAATCACATCTTCATTCTGCTGTAGTAGTTTTGGAAGTTCTTCAGTGAAACTTTTTGTTGGTGGAACAAATTAAACCGATCCATTTTTAGATTTCCTGACTGGCTGCACAAAGCAGAGAAGTTTTGGAAAAGTTTTTCAGCTTTCTGCACCATTTGGTCAATAATTCTGCCCATAAAAATCCGTCTTGGATGTCAAAGTTTTGCCTTATTTTCAGCTCACGTCTCAGTGAGCATGAAGTCTTTCCATCTGCTGGATAAAAACCTCAAGTCTGGACAAAACTTTTTATTATTTTTAAGATTTAATGAGAAAGCCTCATTTGACATCATTTTAAAGTCTAATCATCGACTTTAAAATGAATCCAAGAGCCAAAAATTCCCTTAGTTGTAGTTTATCTGTCTTTCTGTGAAACAATCCACTGAATTCATTGTTTTATTTCTAATTTGGCTGAATAAAATGCTGCTATGTCCTAAAATTTGGAAATTTGATTTCCAAATTTTACCAGTTTACACTGTACATATCCACCAGTTCCATTAAGATCTGGATAAAACCTTTTTCATTTTATCAACAATGCGATCGCTGCTTCAGAAGTTCAGGCTCAAGGACGTCTAATTAGGATGCAGCCAGATCAGGAACAAACTATTCCAAAACATCAACTGGTTCCCATAAACGAACTCTGACTCTGACCTTATGAGCTTTTATTACTTATATATATTGATTATGACTGTTTAATAATAATACGAAGGTTGTATGTTGGTTGCATTTACCCAGAATGCCCTGCACTGTAGTCCACTTCCTGCTTTGGGCGCGGTCTCCTGTCCACTTGGGTTTTTAGGCTCTTTTGGTTCGCATGAGAACGAACCGGATTTCTGGACAAACGGACTGGAGTTCGGTTAAAGCGGACTAAACAGAGCTGTGAACACACCCTTGATGATATATGTTTCCCTGTACTATAATAAATCCATGTTGCATGAAGTCCAGTTTGACGTTACCTCAGTCAGTGACGTCAAACTGCTGGTTCTGATCCGCAGTCATCTGCTAGCACATTTTATTTCAATTTATGCTGACAAACTTTATGGAGAAGCTGATTTCAGACCTACTTTTATTGCCATAGTAACACCAGCAAACAAACCCCATGAAAAATCTGTGATCACTTGTCAAGAGATGAGAGATCCAGCAATGGAGACGACCAGGGCCGTGCAGAGACCACTAAAGGGGCAGGTGCTCAAAAAGAAAAAAGGGCACATCTAATCGCATTTTAGGACAGAATATTAACAAAGTCACACAGCTTTCAGAGTTTAATTAACAATGATAAATTACAAAATTGTGAGACATACAATCAAAGAACATCTGCCTGGGTTGCTGTACTTGCAGTGGAGATGAAGACGGTCCATTCAGGAAAGCAGAGCTGCATCAAACTTAACGTGGAACTGCAGAAAAACAAAAGCAAAATTTAATTAATGCATGTCACTATGAGAAAAAGACTACTTAACATAATAAAAGCATAATAGCTGCTTTGTAATATTAAATATGTGTTCACTACCAAACACTGCAGGTTGATGATGGTCAGAACCTTTACTTTTATTGTTCTTACCTGTGGTACTGGTTCTGACCCAGATGGTCAACAATGCACTACCTTTGGCTGCTTCTAGCAGATCCTTTATTTTTTGTTTCTGACGTCTCTCTTTATGTGGCATCTTTGAACTGAAACAAGCAAAACATAATGAATTATGATCAGAACACTATAATAAAACCACACTGCCAATTCTTTACCCTTGAGTTTAAAACCAATATGTTTTTTCAGTCCATAGCATAACAATATTAATTTCAGAGAAAATGAGACCTCTCCTATGGTTCAATTTGTTTCTACAATTATTCAATTAAAATACTAACCTCAATTAAATAATATAAAAATTGTGATCAAGACATTTTGAATTGTAACATTTTTTTCAAATGTTTAGCTTAATTTTTTTTTAAACTGAAATCACAAATTTTTATCTCATGACTTAAAAAAATTATTTGCAAAACAAAAAAACTTATTTGCGCATGTCAGAAATCTTTGCTTGCTATTCAAAGTTTTGCTTGTGATTCTCACATGATGTCTTGGCAGAGCCTGAAATCAAACCAAAGATTTCTGATGTGTGCAAATAAAAGTTTATGTTTGCCCCTTCATTAATGACAGAAGCAGTTTGATTATTACATACATTATATCTATCATGGTCAGGATGAGTTATTTTTTAATTCTAAATGAATGTCCTTGTTGGACTTTTTATCTCCTCTTCAAGAGACATTTACCTAACGCTAGAATAAATACAATGTACATCATTCACCAAAGAAAATGAGAAAATCGGACATATATCCATGATGGAGATGATTCTGGTTTTGTGCCCCTATTGCATCAGTAATACTGCAGAATGACTGCTGTCATTAACAATACAGGGAAACTTTCAGTTATCTTGCTTTGCTAGCAAAGTCATTAGCTAGCAGCTAGCAGCTAGCAGCTAGCTCATAGCACAACAACAACAGCGTAATGTCTGTATGATAAAAATACTGGATCGATAGATAAGAACATCTTTTGCTCACCTGGCTGTTTCCTCCCGCTCAGTAGATATTCAGAGAAAGGCGGATTTAGAGAGCGGACTAGATTTTCTTCCGCCTGTTTTGTTATATTTCTGCTTAAACCGCAACTCCACGCTGAAGGAGAAACGATACAACATTTAACGTTTTCCGTTTTTCTCTGACAGTAGCAAGCCGACTCCAGTTTTTTTACCAAAAATATTTTTTTAATTCACCAAAAACGTTGCTAGCTTGAGCTCCGCAGTTAGCCGCCATAACTCACCGCGAGAGGCAAAGTGCGTCGTAAGGTCACGGGCAAAAGGTCAAAGGTAACAATGTGACCGGAGGGCTTATTGTGTTGTTTTTTCTTGCAAAGTAATAATAATAATAATATAATAACAATAACAGTAATAATTGTAGTACATGTGTAAAGGAGACCAAAAGGGCACTTGGGGTCCTGGAGCAAAAGGGGCAGGTGCTCAAGCCCCCATAGCACCCCCCTCTGCACGCGCCTGGAGACGACCTAAAGAAACCAGAACCTCCTCCATGCTACACCGCATTAATGCAATAACTCATGCAAAAGGAGTCCAGACTAAGTAGAGGGCAGATTCTATACAGAACATGAAGCATTCTTCTTGGTCTACATTTCTGGATTTAAAAAATAATTTTCCATCAGTCTGAAGCGATTTTTAAATTTCCTGAGACAGAATTTTTTTTTATTTTTTATTATTATCTAATTTAGAGTCCATCCCTGAAGGTTGCTGTTATGATTTTCTCCGACTCGTCAGCGGGTTGCAGCGTTGCACATCGCTGTTTATTATCTGTTTAATTTAAAACCTCGACAGGGCTTCAGCTCTGACTGCATTAAAGTCTTATTAGTGCTTTGTGTGCCTGTCCTTCCAGCCAGTCGCAGCCTCCCCGCTCTCACCGGACGCCAGCTAACGAGGCGAAGAGCTCATTAAAGTTTGATGATAACGCGCTGAGGAACAACAGGCTGATCCGTGTCGTCAGGCCAGGAAAGGTGAGAGGTTTGGTTTGCTGCGGGCCACCTGAACACGGAAATCCAGATGGGAGTTCAAACGTCGGTGGATAAAAGCTGCAGATTTGCACCATCAGCACAAACACAATTTCATGATTTTTCTCAAACACTCAGTTAAACTCAATTAAAATGAATAAGTTTGTTCACACGGCAAGTCATTCAATCAATCAATCAATCAATCAATCTTATTTGTATTGCAAATTTCAGTAGCAAAGCAGCTCAAAGTGCTTTATATCATAAAAACACAAAAATAAACATCATATTTGAGAAACCAGTAGCAAACTTCACTGGTTTGTGACATGTAATGGTAAACCCTCCAACTACTTCCTGTCATCGTCTTCTTCGTGGTTTGCACCAGCGGCAACGTCCAGTTGATCATGTGACTCGCGTGAGCAGCAAAACTTTTTAGCAAAATTGGCAGAATTTATGTTTGACGACCAAACAGCCAATGGGAACTCTGGTTTCTCAGCATATAGACCATCAACCTTTGGCATTTACTGTAAAAAGTGTGCATCCGTGTGGCTTTCTGTGTGTGTGCAGCTATTTCAGCCGGCTGTGACTGGTTAAATGATTTCTTGAAGGGCTAGGGGAGCGGCCATTTCATTTTGGCACCTAATAACAGTCAGGTCACTGTGTGCCCCAGCTGATCCTCTTTGATATGGTCCCTGCACTTGCCCAAGCCCTCTTTCACAGGTGCCAATCACTCCAATCAAGCCTCCATCCCCGCCTCAGTCCTCACCGCCGTCTCCACGCCGAGCCCCGAGGCGGCACGCTGCCTTCCCAGCAGGAGAAGAGTCTTGATAGATGAGACAAATTATTTGACCCTAACAAACACAACGACGGTTCTGCTCCACTTCGTTTCCTAGAAAACATCTTTGATGCAGAAGGAAACAGGAAGAGTTACTGTAGAGATTATGATTTAACTCCAACGATTTTTAAGCAACAGATTCTTTTAAATTATTCAGGACCAGACAGTGTAAACAAGAAGAACATTTTTTAAGTCAATTTATATTAAAAATGGGTTTGTGCGTAAAATTCAGCAAATATGTTTCTGACCATGAAACCAACAAACTCTACAGATTTGGAGGAAAGTTTCAGACTTTATGTAGTGGAAAGTAACCAGAACGAAACAGCAGAAACATGTGAAACTGAAAACTAGTTCAGCACATTTCAACTGCACTTTGAAGACGGCGGTTCAAAGTGCTTTACGCCATAAAACATGTAACCAGTTATGACACAAGCACTAAATATTACCAGTTATCAAATGCCATTATATAAATCAGCAAGCAAATAGAGATGGAATGTATTGATAAATATTCCAGTTACTATCAATCAAAGTCGACTCTGAACAAACTGGCTTTCAGCCATGATTCAAAGGATCAGTTTCATAAGTCCAGATCTGTGGAGCATAGAAGCTGAATGTTGCTTCTCCATGTTTGGTTCTGGTGATGCAGAGCAGAACCAGAACCAGAACCAGAACCTGAGAGGTCCAGACGGTTGGTTCAACAACAGCAGATCTTTAATGCATTTTGTTTTTAATCTGTTTAGTGATTTATAAACTATTCTCAGGTCTGCCGAAGCTCAGAGAAGACGCTGGTGCAGAAATTAACGGATGAGTTTCTCTAGATCTCGCTGGGACTCTAATCCTGGAGATGTTCTTCAGGTGATAGAAGGCCGACTTTGCATCCGTCTCTATGTGTCTCTGAGGGTTCGGGTCAGATTTCAGCCTGATTTTTAGTTTCCAGCTGAAATAATGAAACTGTTTGACTCTTGATCTGAAGATAATAACTTTAGTTTTGTGTCTGTTGAGCTGGAGAAAGTTGTGGCACATCTGATCTAAGCGTCAGTTCAGTGACTGGATGGGTTCAGAGTCACGTAAAGCACCTTTGCTTGTGATTATCTGAGATTGAATAAGAGGGGTCCGAGGATTGAACCTTGTGGTACTCCACATGTGATTTATGTTCGCTCCATTGAGAAGTTGCCTATTGACATGAAGAAGTTCCTGGTCTTTATAAGTACTGGGCCAGCGTCCTACCCATCTCTCCAGTTGCTTAAATTATATCTAAAGGTCAACAGGGTCAAATGTTGCTCTGAGGTCCAACAGAACCAGCACCATGGTTCTTCTTCAGTCTCTGTATATGTGGACGTCCTTCAACATTTGCAGTCAAAACATTTGAAACTTGGTGGACGTTCTTATTCCAGCTTCAAATAATAGATACAAAGATCGGACTCTGGGGGTTTTGAGTTGACTTGCACGCCACACTTTTAAGATTTTTATTTGTAGAAAACGTTGAAAAGACGCCTTCCACTTCTACTCCCAACCAAATGCATCAGGTTAGTAGGGGTTTTTCCCCACATATTCACAGCGGACACGTTCCTGGTGATGTGGGGATTCAAACGTGTCATCTGGCAAAGGTTGATGGTTTTAAAAAGGCCAAAGATCAGAGGTCAGCCTGGTTCCCAGATGCCATGAATTGGCCGCTGCACATTATATTTAGCGAGTGACTGGCTCTGACTTTGCCCTTTTCTGAGATGAATTACTAACTTCATTGCTCTCCCCACCGGACTGCTCAGTGTTAATCCAATGACAGCGAGACAGAAATCAAATTGAACCTGAGATCAAATCAGGGCAGCCGGCGCCAAAGGCAGCCTCACCTTTAATGAAAGCCCGCAGGCGGCCATGTTGCTTTTTCCAGACGTTTGTTTGCTCCTGTGACGTTCCTGAACAATGAGTGAATCTGGCAAATGAAGCTAAATGTGAGTAAATTTGCACTTTAATTATATTTTGCTTGTCAAGGTGAGTTAATATGATGTCAGTGTGACTGGAAGGGAAGTTACAATTGCTTCTGATCAAACTATTTTAGGTCCTGGTTAGTCAAACATCTGGATCTGGTTTGAACCACCGATGGTGAATTGAATAAACTCCTGTGAGATTCTTGTGGAGTTGTGTGATGTAGACTGACAAATGTTTCTGAACTTAAGTTTTGGAATTTGGTTCAAATAAAGAGCCCAAATATTGACAGATTTCCTTTATAAAGTCATAACTAAGTGGAAGATCATGGATAACTTGGATAACTTGGATTACTTTTGCGATTCCACTTGTCAGAATCCTCTGTAAACTTGTATGATTTTTTGAAAATGTTCTCTTTTTTTCCTAGAAAATTTATTAGACTAAACCCAAAATTCCAGAGATTTCTTTTTTTTTCAGCTTTTGTAGCTGGTGGAAATTTACTCCACCTTTTTTGTGTGTCCACAAAGGCTCTTATCTTGAAAGTTTGTGGGATTAATCTAAAAATGTTGCAGTTTTAACTACAACAGTGAACCTGAGTTACTGAAGTCAATAAACTTTTCATTAATATTCTAATTTATTGAATATGACTGTAGTTGAGGATGACTGTCAGACTGAGGCTCTTATGCATTTAGCTGGTGAAAATAATAATAATTAACGTCTCAGATTAGTTTTAAGTCTTCAAAGATTATTGTTGTTGTGCAAACAGTTGCATTTCATATTAAAATGTTATTTTTTACTTTGGCTTGAACTGAATGCAGCATGGCTTATTTCCTAACTCAAAGAGAATCAATTGGATGATATATACTAGAGTCTAAATGTTTCCGTCCTTTTGGACACAGAAAGTCTTGAGTTTTTATTATTTTTACAGAAAACTTCTTGACTCTTGAAATGAATTTCTGCCTGTTAGGAGTGTTGATGGTTTGGTTTATTTTGTTTTTTTCAGGAGGAGAGAAAATCACATGAACGCTGAAGGAGAAGGAGACGCTGCAAGCGTCGACTGTGTAACGTCTTGCAGCAATCGGTGCAAATAATTAAACACATATATTTTGCCAGCGGCAGCAAACAACAGCCAATCCTTTCTCTGTATAGCCTTAGAAAATTTATAGGCTGTTGGTCGTTCCGTAAAGCCTCCAAACAAAACAAACCAGCGCAATTAAACGGGCCAGACGGTGCTGAGTCATTTTACCTAATTATATTTAATTGTTTCATGTAATTTTCCTCCGCTGTTTGTTTCTTTCAACTTGACACAAACGAATTACAATCAAGAGAGAAAACCTGGAATGTTTAGGAAAATGTGTTTGCTGTTGATATTAATATATATGTGAGTGTAATAAAAGCCCAGAGGGAGCAGAATCAGCGACTTTAAACCGCTGCTGGACTTTTCTTTGAGTTTTGGCAAAGTTGCCAACAGGCAGGCATTATGCGATGGTTTTCCATGGCGACGTGAAAAATAAAAGCCCCGGACTTCAAACGAGGCATTTCAGAGAGTTCAGGAGCCGAATGTTCTGCAAGGAAAGAAGAAATCCCTTCGGCTCTGACTTTTAACTTTGTAACTTTGCAGACCTTTTACCTGCAGAACAAGGCTTTGGATGGCTGACAGAGAGGAGACCTCGCAGGGCGCAACGTGACCCGTTTACGCTCAGAGACGGATCTGGGACTCTGAACCGATAAAGTCAGCGTTACTCAGGGCAGAGATTTACCTTTTAGCTTTTGAACCGAACAGTTTTGCTGAGTTTCATCAGATGTTTTAATGGTTTAAAACTTGGTGCAGATGTGCTCATTAAAATCAACTCAGAGGAGCCAAATACAAACGAGCAGAGCGTCAGAAGCTGAGTCATAAATCTGGATGGATCAGAGCTTAAACTCAAACTTTTGTTTTATTGTTAGTTTTCCAGAAAGTCGTGATCTTCATCAGGGCGACTTTGGAGGAAAAAACTCAAATGTTTTGTTTTAGTCAGGAGATTTTTTGTTGTTCTTTATTAAACCTGCTGCAAAAATCAATTAAGCATAATATTTTTCGAAGGACATTGTTGTTTAGGGATTTTATTTTAACCCATTTTATTTATTGTTTCTGGTTTTATTTATTGTTTCTAGATGCCTAAATTGCCCAGTTGCATTGTGAAGTGTTCAAAATGAAACAATTTATTATATGTATTTTTATTTTTATCAATGTGTTAGTTAAAAATTGTTCCAAAATATTATCATTTATTGCAATAATTACTTTGACTATTTACAAATCAATTCAAGCTCAATTATATTGGACGGATCACATCTGAGAACATTAGTTTTCAAGCCTCACTTTGACTAGGCCATTCTAACCCGTAAATTTGCTTTGATTTAAACCGACTGTTGTGTATTTAGGACGATTTAGCTTCATGCATCTTCCCTTCATGTCTGACCAGCTTACCTGTTCACCACATCATTATTCTGCCACCACCGTGTTTCATAGTTGTTGTTTTCGCTGCGTTCGCTGTAAAGACGTTGCGTTAAGATTAGACCAGGACTTTAAGATGTTCATTTTGATTAACTAATTACTTTGAAATTCTAGCACAATTAATCACATAGCTGTTGTTGTTTTTGTTTGTTTTTTCATATTAAAGTCCAGACCTGAAACCACCTGTAAAATTGACCCACAAGCTGCAAAGCAGTGATGGGCAACTAAACCGCATTTCTTGGCCCACCGAGAGTTAATTTATTCTTCTACACAAAATGATTTAATGCTGGAAATACTATTTAAGTTGTGCTAAAAGCAGTTAGCGAACCTAAAAAAGCATTTCAATGCCAAACAAGTGGCAGCTCATGCTAATGCTAACATCATTATGCGATTTCTAAAGAAGCTCCATGAACAATCAGGAGTTCCTGAAACTGAGCAACAGACTGAAAACAATAAATATTTCTGCTGTTGAGCGAAACAAAAGACAGTTTTTGAATTCAAAATGTTGCTTATTTTGTTGATATACAGTTTTCTATTAAAATGCGATTAATTAATGACAGACCTTGCAGTCTCACCACTCCTAAATATTAAAGCATTTTTCAGAAAGAGTTCTTAAAAAAATGAGGGACCAACAGCGTTTGCTTCTCCCCATGGAGCGCTGCTCTCAGTCTGTCTCCCTCTGTGCACATATGCTGCTTCTGCTTACCTTAATTATAGCTGTAAGGAAAACTGGCTTAATCAAAAAGGCAACAATCTTTGGTTCATGCAAAGTTGTTTTATTAAAAAGATGATAAAATAATAAAACAGTGACGATCATAAAATAACCCTGGAGCAGAAATCAGTGCTTTGGAAGTTAATGGCCTGATGATCAAACTGAACTAAACATCTGTCCTGCTGTTTGCAGCTTCAGTAATACAAAGATGTTTACAGTACAACACACATATGCATTTGTATCTTCAGGAGAAGTGAATGAAATATTAACTCAGACCATTTATTAAGTACTAATATGTGTAGTATCTTTATGTTGCTGTAAATTCTTTCATTTTTTAACTTTGTTGTGCAAAAAATGGACAGTTACCTCACATACATGGCAGCTACTTGTACAATATGGAACAAATAGGATGAATCAATACTTTTTTTCCCATTATTTCAAACCGGAAATAATTTTAAACATGTTAAGGAATCAACTTTTAAGAAATTTGCAGTTGGAAATGCATCAGAAATCTCCAAAATAGAAGCTTGCAAATGATTGTATTTAATTTGCAGTTTTGTTGTGATCGACTGTGACTCTTCACAATGTGTGTATGCGTGCGTGCGTGTGTGTGTGTGTGTGTGTATGCGTGTGTGTGTGTGTGTGTGTGTGTATGCGTGCGTGCGTGTGTGTGTGTGTGTGTGTGTGTATGCGTGCGTGTGTGTGTGTGCGTGTGTAAGTGTGTGTGTGTTAAAGAAGATGGTGGACTCGTCAAATATTAAACATCCACAACACAGAATGAAAAATCTTTGCAAATCCGGAGCAAACACGCCCGAACCCGTTTTCTCTCTTTTATTAAAAGTGAATTTAAAAATATATTACATCTGCATCACGCCGGACTGTTCACATATTTATATATTCATGTATTCCCTGCTGCCAGGGGCCGACCTTCATATGTTTTATGTTTATACTTCACATATGAAAGGAATCTACGTTCTGCTGTAAAGTGATTGTTTTTCTTTAATGTAATCTTCTCTGAATGAAAATAATTTATCGGGCCAACTGAATGAAATATGAGTTGTGTTGAGGTTAGCTGGTCATAATCCTGAAATGAAAACATTTTTGTGGAGTTGCAGGCGAGCAGATAATACAGCCTGGAGCTCTTCAGCACTTGGCTTTTCAATTTGCTCTCGCTCTTTATTTGTTTTCCCATCATCATGTCATTGTAAAATCCAGATTGATACATTACTTTAATTACTGGAAATCACATCTTTCACACACACCGCTACAAGTCTTTCCCCAAACGCTGATTTATCCATACACACAATTTCCTTCCCACGAACAGGCCCGCTCTCCTCCACCTCCCCTGGGACAAACGTTCTCTTCGATTTTACCCAGGAAAATAAACATGTTGGAGGTGTTTTTCCCCAGTCCTTCCTCCATCTGCTATGATCAGAAACACTAAAAGGTTTGGTTGTTTTTCTCCGAGAGAAGCAGCGCCCAGCCCTGTTTTAAGCAGCATGCAGAGCCAATATTCCTCAAAATAAGATGCAAAAACTTTGAAACCAAAAAGCAGCAGCAGCAGCAGAAGAAAACCCAGGGCTGAGTTTATCGCTGTGATCTGACTCTTTCTGCTCTGATTTACATGCAGGAAACAACAAAGTTTCACCAGCTGCTGTTTGCTACAGTCACCAGACCCCTGGAATATAATAACCTGAAGAATAAATGTTGTTTTCAGGGAACAAATATCTTTCTGAGCCATTCTGCCTGTGCATGAAATCAAAGCTTTTTGAGGGATTACAGGGAATGATGGCAAAGTTTCCATTAATAAAGTCCAAGCATGAAAACGACAGGAAGGTGGATCATATTTAAACAGCATCTCTTATGCAAAATTCTCTGTCTGCATTTTTTTGTTCTTCCATTCAGGTCTCTCTCTCCATTAGGGCCATTTTAGGTAGAAAAAAAAAGAGTACATTTATGTCAAAAGAAACTTTTTAGGAGAAAAATGGACATTTTTGAGCTTTTCCAAAAGTCAACAATCTACAAGAAAAAAATCAGAATCTTTGTAGATTAATCTCAGAAATCTTCCAGAAAAACCATTGAAATTTCTGAGTTTCAAAGGGAGAAAATTTTTGACTTTTAAATTCAGAATATTGCAAAGTAAACAGTCTCACTGGTTTGACATCTGTTGCAATTTTAAAAGAATTTATTTCTATTTTTATGATTTAAAACAAAACCGTTTCAAAAAGATGATGGGCTCTTTGGGTACAAAGACGATATCTGCTTTCCAACCTTTCAACCTTTTCTAGGCCGCTGGCCTAGTCAAAGTCTGACTACGCAGGCCTTTTATGCTCAAATATCCTCCGTTTTGACTTAATGACATCAATTCTACAAAGAGGAAATATAAATCTTAGATTTAATGATGTAAAAAATACAGAATTTTGTATTTATTCAGGTTATTTGTGTCTTTCTGAAACATGTCGGCAAATAAAACAGAAATTTCTGCTTGTAGCACCACAAATATGGAAAGAGGAGAGAGAGGATTAAAATCGTTGCGTGTCCGTAGTGAACATCTGTTCACGCATGCAGCTGAACATGCTGTTGTCGTGTCGCCGTTCCCCTCCGGCTGCGCAGGTCCCACCTCAAAACGCATCCGTGATACTCTGAGGTGTGAACTGCTGCCCTCGCTTTAACCCCGGCAGCGGCGGCACGTTAATTCCTCACATGATCCACTTTTCAAAGGAATCCAACAGAGTCTGGTTTTAAATAAATAAACAGCGGCGCCGTCCAAACCGACCATCCTCCTCCTTGTTTTTACTTTCTATAATTAGCCGCAGTTATGACTTGTTTTTCTCGGCGTCTGAGCCAAATAAATGAGAGAAAACTTTCATTAATGACTCTTCAGCTGCACCTGAATATCTGCTTTCTGTCTGAATTTACTCCACGGTTTCTGACTGATCCCATTCGCTGCTGTTTTATTTAACTCCAGATTTTTGGGAAATGTTTTTCTGTAGAAAAATCTCGATAAGGCCTTGCAGAATTTAAAAAGGTGATGCAA